>JAYKKT010000068.1:8425000-8830000 GCA_036023115.1 Brasenia schreberi | reverse complement strand
TTATTTGAGTCCAGTTATTGAATCAAACCACCAATACAGGCCCTAGTTGGTGGTACCCTTTTCATTCCAACTTAGATACTGAGAAGACAAGGTCAAATAATCTGTCATATAACAAACGAAAGCTGCTCCGCAATCTTGGCCGTCTATTTGACGACCAATGGGACATAGTTGTTGCAATGCTTACATCACCATGTATATATATATACATGATGGGTCTACCTTGTAAGGCAGCAACAGTAGCTGCCGTCCATCAGGTTGAGATTGTAAAGCAAGCTTAATTTGCGGTTTAATGGATCACAAACCAACCAATCAATCAAGACCAAGTCTTTTGGGTCCACTGCATAAATTTGTTAGCTCATTGTGATCAATCTTTCTGTCGTATTAGCGTTTAACTCAGGAAGAGGAGAAAGAAAAGATACTGTTGTTTAATGGTGCTACTAGAAGGCTTCTGTCAAAAGCAAATGATCATTGCTAAATATAATACGTTTGGTTGGTATCCTGACATCTTGTGGTCGAGAGTTCAACCTTTCTCTCCCCAACATTACTCGTAAAGTCTCTCTCTTCTCAGAATCACTCGTAAAACCAATGCCTGAACCAACGATGTCACCACTCGTAATCCAAGTACAGAACATTTCAATTAATTGAGGTAATGGTAAATACAGAATATCTTTTGGTATATACTCTTTTGTAATATCTTTATTATTTACTGTTTTACTTTTATACTTTTGTATTTAAATCATTTGTTTTTTTTTTATTTCAACCGTTTCTCTTAAACATAGAACAATCAAAATATTTAAAAAAGATTATACACCGAAAAACGTTCCACTATCAATTAACTAGGGATGACAATTTAGGTTAGTTTTGTGTCACAACTGGATCCTTTTTGAGTTACTTTAAACAAATATACTGTGGCCTCTTTCAGTCGCCTGTGTGTTGGGTCTCATTACAAGCAACTTTTTTCACGTTGTTTTTGTGGCGTGCCCTTTCATTTTTTTTGTGTCAAAAATAGGTAACTCAGACCATTAACTCAACTGACATGACCCTCTAACTCCTCCGCTGCATGTGGGGAGTTCGATCCCCGGATGGTGCATGCCTTCGGGCGTGTTAGCCTTTGGAGTCCTGTAACCAAAAAGATACGTCTTAGGAGGCGGTGGTGGTAGTGGCAGCGAATACTTGTCTGCTAAATGGGTGTACGAGAGGGCGGAAGAAGGTGGTTGAAAGCGGCGGATGGTAGGTGAAACGGCGGAAGGCGGTTGCGCATAAGGGACAATTACATATCGATGCAACACTTCCATGAACTCCATCACGGTGCCCACCTCGGCGACGTTGTTCAAGGCCTTCGTCGTTTGGTGTCGCTGTGCGCAGTTGGTGACTAAGAGGGACGTCGGAGCCACGTTTGTCAAACGCGACCCCACCCCGCACTTGGCTGTTTGGAGCTTCTTCCTTACGCTATCCGCCGTACGCACGTGTGGGCCCCATGCCGGATGGACGGGAGTCTGTCATAAAGTCCTCACCCGCCCGGATATGCCAAGATTGAGGACACGTGGCAAGCAGCAATTGGAGGATGGTGGTGCCCGGTGCCCGGGGCAGCTTAATTCTTTCTTGACGGTGAAGCTCCTCCGGACAAACAAAGCAGAGAGGATCTCTTTGTTCGTTTCGTTTCGACTTGTCTTCTTCCTCTCGATGGTTTTCTTTCTCGCGGTTAGAGGAAGTTCGAAGGGGACGTCTGCCATTAGTTGAAGCTCCTTCCCAGCTTCTGTTCAGTGTTTCCCTTCAACGGTACGCTGAAAAAGAACAAAAGGAACTCGTTTATGGCTTTTATACATTCGTCTGAAACTTTTTTTTTTTCTGTTGAGTGGGTTCGATGGCTTGTTGTGTTTGATGATGATATTTTGAAAGAGAGGAAATGGTCATGATCTACTTTTAGCGGGTTTTATAGTTAATAGAGATGAGTCATGCATGCAGCTGCTGCTCTCTTCTAGTTTTACTGGACAGTCATACTTGGCAATCATGTTTTACTTAATTCCTGTTAGTGTTAAGCTAATTGTCTTTGAGGAAATCGTGTTTACGTAGTCCTTTTGGCCTCTTCTTTTTTATGTGAAAGGCCTTTGAGGGGAAAGAAATGGAAGGCTCTATGTCATAAGAGAAAGTTTTATACAAGTTTGGAGTCGTGGTTTGGATCGCTGTCCTTCTATCTTCCTTTATATCAGTCAATAAGAAAGCGAACTATGAAATCGAGAGTTAGGATGGACCATTTCCTTGTGCTGTCTCTCATTCCGATGATACAAGTTCTTTTAGACGCTTCTAGTAGTGTTTACTTGTCCTCATCTGTAGGGGTATAATGAAGTTTTCCAACTCACTTTGTTTGTTTAGATTTTCTTTTGAATTAATATCAGATGACCAATGAGGTAAGCAGAGAGTGTGTGTGTGTGTGTGTCTATAGATACATACACACGTACATATATAATATAGAATGAGAGAGACATACACATATATGACTTCCTCAAATTGTTGAAATGAACTGCAAATGCTATAATATTTTTGTGCCCTACAGTGAAACATGATTTAGATTGCAAATAGATATATGAGAAGCTCCGTAACACCTTGAGGATTGTGGCACCAAAACAAGTTCGTTGGGATTTAGAGTTCATGGCTGACACAAATGCTAGGCTCAGCAGTTCCTTGGATCCAAAGGGACTCCAGAAGTTTATAGTTGAGGTGAGCTTGGAGATTTCATGCACATGCTTTTATGGACGATGTGTCAGATATATGTTACATGTTGTTGTGAGTTGTCAATTATCAGATTTAGCCTGATTTGTGGTCTTGCTTTTAGGCTTTTGAAGCTGAAGAACAGCTGTGGACATCACTCCCAACAAAGGGTCCACTAGACAAAAATGTTCAGGAGTTGTACTGCAAAGCTCGTTCAGGATACGTGAATGCTATTTTTGATAATTCTGAATCTCCGGAATGTTATGATTCCAAGTTATGGTGGCTCCATTATGGGCTTATTGAAGAACTTCGTAGTAGAATAAAGGTATGCTGTGAAGATACAAATGGACCAGGCCTGGCGAATCCCCAAAGGCCACGTATATTAAAGGAAACCTGCGTTGGCATTTTGAATGGGTTCCAGAATTTCCTGGCACAGTCGACAGAATTTTACAAAGAAATGATTCGAAAGCTAAAAGAATCTTATGGAATTCCAAAAGAGAGTTCCATTGGTAGTGGTGTTATTCATTGTAGATTGGATCCCAAGGATGCACACAAGTTCCAACTCTTACATCATCGGTTCTTGATCTATCTTGGGGATCTTGAGCGATATAAAGAGTTGTATTCAAGTCTTGTTATTCTGAATTTCAACTTGTCAATTGCTGCCCATTACTACATAAAGGCATCTTCACTGTACCCTGCAAGTGGAAATCCTCATAATCAGGTATATTTTACTATTGGAGCATTCATGTGTATGGACTTGTTGCATTTCTCTTCATGTGGATAATTAGTTGCTATCCTATTTACAGCTAGCTGTTTCAGCTATGATCATGGGAGATGAACTCCTAGCAATGTATCACTTTATTAGAAGCCTTGCTATTGATGAACCTTTCCTTAAAGCTTGGGACAATCTACTCTTGTTCTTCAAGAATATGTTGGTAACGTATTTCTACCGAATGTTTATTGCACCAGCAGAAATGTACTCAACTATTATTTATCTTCATTGTAGCACTATCTTTTCTCAAGTGTGCCTTATTCAAAGATGTAAAGCATTTCCATCCCGTGCTGGTTAAGAGATGGATGTTACGGTGAATCTGTTTTTTTAAGACAAAGAGAGATATGTTGTCTAATTGGGAAACTGGCTCTGTCATGGATTTTGTGTCTTCGTTTTATCCTCTTGTATGTCTCACCAAATTCATCTAATTGTGCATGGCTACCGGAATCCAATTTGTGAGTATTCTGAAGCTAAACTTTGAAAAGGAACTTGTTAAAGATTCTCATGTCTTCCCATCTGTTTAAAGAAATCATTCTGTTTTCTGCTCAGAAGTCTCTTCATGCAACATTCTTTTAGTTCTGAAGCTGAGTTATCCATGTATTGTAAGGTAGTTACCATCTCATGGCTTTGGGGTGTATTGGCACTTTTCTGTTTTATTTCTTTATCTAAAAACTGGTCCACAATTGAGATACGTTTAGCAACTGTCCTATTCAAGCTAGTGTGAGTGTCTCAGCATGCAGTAGAGATGTGAGCGCCAAAATGTTGTGTTCACATATTTTGTCTGCTGAATTTGTTCTTTTCTTCAGTTTGATTCTTATATTGTTCTGACTCTGAGGATGACTAACAAGCCTATAGTTGAGCCATCCAAACAGCTGAAAACACCAAATTCTTGTGTATGATGAAGTTTACTGTTTCTGTAGATTGCTTTAATGGTTTTTCCATCCACTAGCAACACCATATCCTTAAATGAAGGATCCAATCATAGTTTTCTTCTAAACTACATCTAAACTGAACATTTTTGTGTGGCAGTATAAGCTTTCAGAGCTGCATAATACTTCAAAGGAGTTCATCTTGGAGAAAAAGGTAAAACAGTCAGGCAAGGGTCATTCAGAAAACATGGCATGTAAGGCTGCTATGATGGGGTTTTCTGAGGAAGTAAATTTTGTGTTGGACTTTTCATATCCATTCATACAGCTAATTAGCATGTTCTGTACACGTACAAGGTAAGTTTAATACTGCATTCACTTTCTACATTTTTATGGTTTGTCCTCAATGTGGTTACACGCATACATCTGAATTTATTTATTTAACTTTTCTAGTGTCTGTTGGTGACAGCAAAGAAAAGTACATAAACTACAATGGTGATTTCATATGATCATTTTAACTTGAAAATAGGAATCTCTTTATGAGTTTCTTTTTAGTTTGCTAGATAGTTTATATGAGGGTTTCATATGGCAAACAGTCTGATTATGTAACTTCACTTATGCACTTGTTGAATGCATTTTAAAGAAATCACTATGTATCACTTCATATTGGTCAATAATAAGATGCACAGACGAAAAAATCTACAAGAAACTGTGTTTAAATTTCTCACTAAAAAAAAGGAATTGTAAGCACATATCAAGTTCAATGGCAAGGAAATTTTAAACTAGCAATTTCTTCTTATGATGAAAACAGAAACTTCTTTTATGATTCTATAAAGACTCAAATTGACAAAATAGGAATCCGGTGCATCATGGTAACAAATATTAGGATTGGCCAACTACTTATCTGTAATGTTGGCATTATCATCATAATGTGTTGCCCCCTCTACACCAATGGTGAAACTTATTGACAAATTGACTATAGTTATTTAAGTGTAACTGAAATAAAAACAGGTATGTAAGAAAACAACTATTGCAGTCTGTATTTCCATTTCGGAAACATTTGCCAAGAAGAGAAAGTAGAGACCTTAAGATCTTATATTTGGTATCGTCAAGTCCACATATATCAATTTTGTTTTATATGCATGGTGTAAATGAGTTTTGAGAATGCATATTACTAATATGTAACTGTAGGTTTCACAGGAAAAAATTTGAAAGATTTTTGAATTAGAAAACTGCATTAGTAAGATAGTTGTCTGGGTGAATTCACTCATATATATGATTTAAGACTGGTAGAGGGAAAACTTGGTTTTAAAATCTTCATGGCATAGAAAAATATGCCTAGAAAACAAATGCAAGGTAAAGTCACCTAATATGTTACATGTGACGCAACATTCCTTTAGACCACTAGAAAAATGATGACAAACAACAGACACAAAATACAGTGTAATCTACTTGAAAAGAATTTCTTCATGAAGTGTGTCTTGTACATTTCATTGTTATCCATTTCACGTAGTTTTGTACTTAAGTGCATTGAAGAACTATATTAAATATAGGGAGTTTGTGAGTTCCGTACTCAAATTCTCTAAACTTCTCGTGGCAATGATTGACCTCCATTTTTCTCGGTAAATTTGGTAATATCCATCTCCTTCACCATTTCAACTTTTCCATCACTGTACGCTCATATGATGTTTCTCCATAATTTTGGTTATGGTGTCCACCTTTCACATTGATCATATTCAATTTCTTTCAAACAATACTTGCTTAACCTGATCACTTTTGTGTCACGTCAGACTATCTAAGTGTATACTGCATTAGGTTGACTGGTCTTCATGCAACATTAAACCTAGTTCATTACTTTATGTCACTAAGTTCAGTATGTTCAAAATCGTTTTCCAATAGAAAGCAACCACACCAATTGACGTGTCCAATCCAGGCAACATCTATTATCTGACTAGCAGCATCATGGTTTTACGTTCATTCAACAATCTGACCTGAAAGGTCCCCTGCCACTGTATCTCATAAGATGGAGGCACATTGCATCATTGAAACAAGAAAAGATGAATGTCCTGGTTCAAGATAGACATTTTATGGCAGTTTGAATTTAGATGCACCTCTCATTTTGGTCGTCATGTTCCTGATATTAACAGCTTCATTAATAACAGGTTGGATGAGCTTCCTTACATATATAAAGAGACTCTAACTGGACTTGAAAAGGTGCTTTCCCTTAATGATGCGACATTAGAGGCTATACTGCAACCTTGCCTGCCCATGAGAATTGAAAGAACTAAGACCGGCGCATTCCGTGTCATACAAATTGTCTGCATCTTAATTTTTTCTATACTATGCCAAACCCAAGAATTTCAATTTGCCAACGAGGAGCATGAAGGGAAACAAGACTTCATACAGTTGGCCTGGACTGCTGCATTTGAAGTCATGGGGCGTTTAGTACATCGTTCCACAAAATATGTTTCATTCAGTGAGAGTCCCCTGTTGCCTGGTGTACTACTTTTCGTGGAATGGTGTTCATTTAGGGAAGATCTGGCCAAAACAATGGATGAAGCTGATGAAAACTGTTCGAGTGCAGCAGGCCGCTTCTTTAGTGAGTTCATAGACTTCGTAAATGAAGTTTCTTACAAAGATAATGTCATCAATCAACCTATCAATGTAGATAAGCGCTTAGACGGTGATATTCTATGGGAGGACTATGAATTGCGTGCTTTCTCACCACTTTCAAAGATCCATGGCTCAGTATTTGGGTCAAAATCTATTTCTAGAAAGAAATTGCAAGACAAAATTGAACACCATCACATTCGTAGGAACCGCATGGTTGCCGCTGCTGCCAAGCTTGTTGAGATGCTCTCGACCTCTAGCCGGAAGTGGATCGACTACCAGAAACTAGAGAAAAGGTTTTATGCATTTGATGCAGGGAAGTTGAATGATCGAACAGAACTTGGAGATGATCAAAGCCACCGTGAGCCAGAGCATTCGATTGCATCTGCAGCTATAGAACAAAAAGAACCGGCTTATGAGACCATCGTGGTGTCAAAAGAAACTGTTTCTCGCTGTCATCCTTGTATTGGAGAAGAAGACGAAGTTATTATTTTCAAGCCTACTCGAAGGAGTAAGCATAATCGTGTTTTCCGTCAAGAAGCTGCAGAGACTCGCACTTTATATTCCGAAGCTTCTACATTATTATCCTGCAACCTGTCACCGGAACAAACTTCCAATAAGCATTCTGTTAACCATGCCTTACCTAGTCCCCGGAGTCATATCGAAGACTTGAGAAACGATATAGCTGTCAAGCCTGCAAGCTCCGTGGTTGTCAATTCTGTTCTCCACCCTTTGTCTGATCTCAACATCTCATCAACATCGGCCGAACGGAAGGAAGACCAAAAAGGATATGGTTTGTTGCACCCGAGAAACTATTTACCTGAGTTAGCCGGCTTGCCATCTAGAGTTCGATCTCCCTCCCTGTGTGGCTGGATGGTTGGCAGAGACAAAAGTCCTGCTCCCATAGAGGGGTTGCCGAGCAGTAATTTACGTTGCAGTTATGCTCCAATGAAGGTCATGCATTCAGCTGACATGGAAACTCAATCTTTTGAAGCAAGCAACGCTGCCTTTAGTATGGCAAATCCAACATCCAGATATGCAGGTCAACCGTCTTTTGACAATTATGCTACTTGTTCTGCATACTGTTCTGCTAGCCCCTATGCAGCTTCGACCCCATCGGCGCCAATATTGACAGAACTTATAATGAACTCCACTAGTCCAGCTACCTATAGCAGATTATATGCAGATCCTGCCTTGAGCATCCCACAACATTTCCTGTCATCTTCAACTGCACAAAATCCGTCAGAAAGAACTGGAACATCTGGATTTGCTGGTTCATCAACAATGAATGATAAGTTCCATAGAACATTGCTTGCAGCTCAAACTTTCCCCGGACTCGCTTCTGGATATGGAGGATACATGTATCCAGCACTACAAGATCCAATGCGTTATTTTCATACCTACAGGGACCTTGTTGGTGCTCGCTATGCTGATGACATTTTATGGTCAGATAGATATAACCTATACTCTGATGCAACATCAAAAGAACCTGATATCTTGAAAATGTCAGCTTTCGAGAAGTGGATCAGTCCACCCGGGCATATGTTTGGTAACTTCTGTGACAATTCCTATAGAGATCTGAGCGTCCCTTTTAACGAGGCTTCCATGGATCAGAGAGGAAAGGAACCTTTGTTTTATGGTCACCATAGTGCAGCTCCTGTCCAGTATGGTGGTTACGGAATGGACCAAAGAACAGATCAGCTTATTCATTCGCAGTATATCAACGATCAAGAATGGTACAGGCAGCAGCGAAATGTCTGACGCTCAGTTATCAATCGTCATGTACATTGTACTGTCTTAAAACAGAGTTTATGAGAGGCTTAGTGCTCGGTATGCAACTCACTTGTGTTTCTTCTGGATCTTTTTTACCTGTGTATATATTCCTGTGATGGTAACGCGCCGTGGGTTATGAATAAATGCTTGTTGAGGCACTCAATCAATGATTGCCTTTTGTGTTGGAGAATGAGTCGCCTTTGTTAGTTAATGCTTAGGCTGTGCATGTATTGCTGCTGCAACTAAAGCATGCTATTTCTTAAGCTCATTTGTTCTATTGTTTTCCTTTTCAGTGGCCCTATTGTTTGTAATGATCTATAATCCATTAGACAATCCCACTTAACATGGGGAAAGGCTTGGTTTTGCTTGGTTTCATTCATATGTTTCTAGACGATCTTCACCATTAAAGTTTGGAATAACGATCATCACAAGTCCGTGACGGCATGCTGTACCTGTCATTTGAATTTTATTTCGGAGATCACATTCAACACGTTTAGATTGTATCCCAACTCTTTAAGAACTTTACCTGGAATCTTGACTGGCCAACTTGCTGAGTCTTGCCAGTTGACCCGGTGACTCGGATGGAGTTACCTGCAAGCCGGCCAACGAGCTTTGTGAAACTCGTTATCCGTCAAGCACAGCTTCAGCGTCAGCTTGGTTACTCAAACGCTGTTTGGAGTTTCAAAAGTATGGCCTAGCTAGAAAGACTCGTGAACTTAGTTACAAAAATCAAATTCCTAGCTAAAAATTTCCAACTTACTCTGTGCATGTATGTGTGTAAGTGCATGTAACAATCTTGAAAGCCTAGCAGTCTCGGCGGACCCTGTGACAACTCTCTCTCTCTCTCGTGCGTTCCAACATCATTCTTCAGTTTGCTTATGAAGCAGGAAAGCAGAAAAAACATCAGATATCTTGATACTTTAGCGATGAAGCCATCTCAATGTGAATATTAAATTTTACATCATGGGGAGAAGTGCATGAAATAGAATCCCAAATGTTTCACTGCCAAGCATTGGCCCATTTTAATAAAAGGAACACAAGAACATAAAATTCACTTAAAAAGTTAAAATAACAATTTACCTCTTGCTACAGATTGAAGGAACTTTACAAGTTCAAAACTAAGGCCTTGTAGCCCTATGGGCAGGCAAGAACAAACAGGTGAGAATGCAGCTCCTCAGATGAACAAAGGTAAGCTAAATCATCCAAGAGGATCCACATGGGAAGACCAAGGCCCAGTATGCACATACTATACTCTAGAGTTTTCCGCATACTGATTCTTGTCTGAAAGAAGAGAGTGGTTGTTCGGCCGCAAACCTTTCTTATGCCACAGATCTAACAAGTAGGTTTCTAACTCAGTGTTATCCGGTGTGATACGTATCGTATCGTACGATACATGTAAGTGTATCGATATTAATAAGTTATCGCACCGTATCGCTCGTATTGTATGATACGTCTTGGGACCTTAAGAGCCGATTTTCGCCTCTTTGGTGTTTAAAGCTCTAAAATCGTACCCTATGCAGTCTCTGATGAGAGCATAGTAGATGCGATACATAAAGAGATGGAGATATATGATAATGCTCTTCACTTGATGGATTTGCTTGTTGCAATTCGCAACCGCATTATGATGCGTCGAGGTAAATTGTTTATTTTCATATTTAAGTTTCATCATACGTTACTGTGGATTATGTCTCTAATGTTTGTCTTTTTCTACAGATGTTTGGTGGAATAGGTTTGAAATTGATTGTCCAAACCTTATAGATTTTGCAGTGAGAGTCTTAAGCTAAACCTGTAATGCAACAGGTTGTGAAATAAATTGGAGTGTTTTTTAACACATCCATACAAAGAAGTGCAACAGATTGGAACACAAAAGACTAAATGATTTAGTTTATATTCGTTGTAACATGCGCCTTCGTGAAAGGTAATGTTGTATTACTTTCAAATTTTCAATTCAATATTGTTTAACTTCAGTCTTCAATTGTTAATATTATTTACTAATTGTTTATCTTTTTTTATCGTAGGTAATTAAAAAAAATAAATAGAGAAGAAAGTCAATTCGATCCAATAAGTTTGGATAATTTTGATATATTAGAAGATTGAGTTATGAAAGACATGAAGAAAATGCCCTCCTAACTGAAGAAGACGTTGTGTGGATCAATTTGAAAGGAGCGCAACAACAACATCAAGGAGATGAAGAATTTAATTTCTAAGAAGAAGATATCGTTGATGATGATGAGAAGGATCTGCAAAAACGAGAAGATAAATATTATTTAGTTAATGATCATGATTACAATTTGTAAAATGTAACTCAATCTGTAATCTGTATTTCATTTTTTTTATTCAAAATATGTAAATTTGGATGTAATTGTTCAATGTTGAATGCTCAATCTATACTAAACTTACAGTATATGAATTTAAAGCAATTACCAGATTTTTCTGATTTTTTTCTGATTTTTGTTTTATTTTTTTCTGATTTTTATTGATTTTTAATTATTTTTTGTATTATTTTAATATTAAAGTACGATACGATACGCTTATATCATGGAGCCCAGCGATACACGATACGATACGCATCAGACAACACTGTTCTAACTTCCTAACCTGAAAAAAAAAAGATCGGCAGTTAGCAAGAACCTCTCTTCGGAGCAAAACCAGGTCAAAAAATGACCAAATATATGAATTTGGTTCACAGAAACCCTAAATGAAACATCTTTTCAGAGCAAATCCAGATAAACAACAAATGAACCTTGAGATTCTAAAATAGTAAAACTTGTATGCCCCCTAAGTTGCTGCTGTTCATAGCAAAAATATGGTTCGACTCGTTACCATCCAACAGTATGTTAATTATGTTGCACAGAAGATACGAAGACTATTCATCGACTCAAAGATTACCGTGCTATTTAAATCCATTCTACAAATATAACTGTGGTCTGCTTTTATTTGAAAGAAACGGCAGCTTCCTTGAAGGCTAGAAAGCTATTATGCAGACACTAGGGTAACGAGTAGGCTTATGATAATCTAAAAATCATAGGGCTCGCCCCTGTGGGCTAGGTAGCCGGAGGTTGATAAGGCATCAAACTGAAGATGCTGATTGGATCCGACTTGGCTTTCTTGATGGAGGACATATTGCAGTCATTTTGTTCGCATCTAAGGCTTAAATGAAGGGGAGCAGGTTCATTTAGCTCCTGCTTAGGGTTCTTTTATAATAAAAAAAAGGCACGATTAAATTACAAATACAATACCGCAAGATCGCTTGAGTTTAGACCCTTATAAACTTAAACAGTATGCTTTTTGCAATGTTCACAATTAACATATTCCTTCAATCTCTATATTTGCTCTCTTTTAGACCAAAGCCAACATCTATGGCGCATGATACTTATGCTATCAAAAAGCGCAATCCAGGGCCTAGTTGGCAGATTTCCCAAGAAGGTTATTAGCGGCTAAGAATGCTAATTGGTCTAGTCAGTAAAAAATCACAATTAACAATAAATGTATAAGAAGAGTATTCCATGATTATCAATCATTTCAAACATATTTTAGTTGTATTGGAAAAGGAAAAACTTTTAGAACTTTAAAAGGAATAGATATGCTTATAGCACCCAAGTCTAGGCGACAGACCTCCAGAAGAGGTGTAAATGGAGCCCAGGCAAACTTTTGACAAGTAAGCTTAATATGCAACACAAACCAATTCTTTTAATACAAGCAACATTCTTCTCATCCAGGTTGAGAACTTGAGGTGCAAAGTTTAGACACACGTATTTGATTCAAATGCAGAACATATGTCTGTACATCTGAGGCCTACCATAAACTATAAGGCGACATCTTAGACGAAAAACACGAAGAAGAATAGTACAAGGCCACACCTGACTGACAATGAGAGGCTCTTCAGTCAGCTTTAGTGGTTCAGTTAATTAGGTTAAGAAGCATTCCTGTTTCCATATATAATGCCTGTGAATACACGGTCGCCAACCTGCAATAATTGAGAAATGCATTATGATAGAGAGGAGACCGTGAAACAGGAAAAGATCAATTATTTTTAGGTTCTCTTACCATGACAAGTGTAGATGTATTGTATCCAAAGTACTTTTCTATGTCTTCACCTGAACCTCGCTTCTTTGTCCCTGTAATTAGAAAGGCATGAGGCGTTTTGCTAAATACAGGATTATAAAGAAATCATTCAACTTGAAATTCAGCTTCATACTGAAACACCAAACTTAGATGAGATCTAGTCAATGGTTTTCATGTCAAAACTAAAAATGCAACATTTGTTTTCCTTAAGCTTTGAAATTTAATAGAAAGCTGGTATCAAGGACATGAAATCGTTAATCTGAATGTGCCAGACATAGTGAATAATCACCAACAGATAAGTATTTACAAGTACCCCAACAACTAGAATATGCCGTCAAAAATAATATCATTTGCCATGCCTTATCACACTAATTCTGATCACTTCCTCTAACGTTTGGGCTCTCGACCCATCCGGATCATACTGGTAGAGACCTATCACATTTCAAAAACCAACAAAGGCACCGGCAGCAGAATTCAACAAACAGAAACCCCAAGATGCACAACTCAGAAAGCAACCCAAATTAACAGTTAACAAGCAAAAGGGCACCTGCAGAATTGCTCAAAATGGCGACCTTCCCGGGGAAAACAGTCTTACAATCTTCAATAACAACAGAGAGAAGGGGCCAAAGGGAGACAGAGTAAGGGGCGGTGAGAGTGTTATCCTTATCAAAGACGACGCCTTTGAATCCCCGCCTCTCGAGATATCTCCAATCGATGGAACGCACGTCGCGGACAGAGAGATGTGGAAAAGCCAAATGGTGGTCGCGGAGGACGACGGAAAAGAAGGAGGTAACTCAGGCGAGGTTGAAGCTCTGCCCCAAACTCTTCCCCCACGTTGCTTCTCCGTCGGCGGGTAGCAGAGAAGAAAGGAGACGGGGTTGTAGTTGTGGTTTGCAATCTCTTTGGAGATACAGAGTAAGCAGAGAGGAGGAGGAGCGAGAGGAGGGAAGATGAGACAATAGTGTTACGGTCTTGGACGCGAGCAACGGAGGCGATGATGTAACCATGGTGCGTTCTTTGCAGAAGCGCGAGATATCATTTTCAAACGCGGGCGGAAACTGGAAAGGGACGACGAGAGAGGCGTGTGCTCGCTCGAGTTATCAGACCATAGGAAAAAGACGAAGATGTTTTTCAATAAACTCGGGATAAACCCCTCCTTTGGTAGTGATTCGCGAATTAACCCTCTTATTGTTGATATTATTGACAAGGGAGCGGCTTCCAAAATCACATGAAAACTTTGCTCGCCTGGAAGTCTTTTTTCTTCGTTTTGCATTCACTAAAAGGAAGTAGGTTTCTAGAAGTGTGCAACCCATCGCTGGTTGTTTCACCTACAAATGACAGTAGATGAACTCTTTACAACATGATTCTTTTTGTTATAATACAATACTCAACAACTAAGCTTTTGATAGAGTCGGTCACATGAAACTTGATTATATGTCATACTAGCAATTAATTCAATGTAAGTTCAATCAATTTTTTTTTAAATACTTTGTAATAATTTTTCTAAGTGTTCAAACCATCTTAAACATTTTTCTCTCGTTTCATCATTATTAATATCATTCTCAATTTATTTCTAATCTCATTATATATAGACAATCCTGTTAATCATCTATTTCAGTATCTTTATTTCTATCATGAACATATTTTATACATATTGCTGATTGTAACTTGAATAGACTATACAACGAGCTTATAAGTCTTTAGGGATGAAGATGGCTCCGTGGAATGAGTTATAAGCGGTGGAATGGTCTATTTTACACTATAGGGTAATGCCATCACTATGCGATATGCTTTATACCCACATAGTAGGAATGACACACTTAAAGCACCGTAACATACTAGAAGATAACGTTTTATGGAGGAGTCTCTACATCTTTCAATGTCAAAGGAAGCAATCAAGGAACTGCTCCTACGGTACACCCTTAAAGCACCGTAACATACAATAAGATAACGTCCAATGGAGGAGTCTCTAGGTCTTTCAATGTTAAAAGAAGCAATCAAAGAGTTGCTCTTACGGTGCACCTTTAAAGCACCGTAATATACTACAAAATATTGTCTCATGGAGGAGCCTCTACGTCTTTCAATATCAAAGGAAGCAATCAACTCAATAAAGGAGCTGTTCTTACGGTGTGGGAGACACCTTCATCTGAGAGCGACCAACGTAAGGCGTAATTGATACTGAGTAAGTCTAAGGAGTCGTAGGAAATTATAGAATCATAAAATGTAATAGGTTTAATTGTTGTTTTACAATATTTATTTTTAATTTTAATAATATTTTCTTGTCAAATAAAATACCTAATATACCTCTTCATTTTAATCAACCTACATTAATTTCATCTATAATATTTTTATCATCTTCAGTAACCAACGAACATATTTCTTCTTATATATATACTGTCTTTGTTTATATATAACATTTAATACAAAGAATTTTTTTTATGTATGCTAAAATGCTTTAATCACTCGATTAGCTCACCTGGTAGAGGGCTCGACTCATACCATGAAGGCGGCGAGCTCGATGATACTCTTGGCGTTGCACACTCGGCTGCTGAAAATTGACGCTTAAAAGACTACGCTCACGTCGAGGCTCTGGCTTACCTGGCGGTTCTGGGTGGTAGGCGGAGAGAGATCGGGGTTCCCGCGGCAAATCTAGCGATTCTCGGCCGGCAGGTGCTTTGTCGATGAAGTAATCGTCAACAGGATGCATAAAGCTCTCACGTTCCTCCCTAAGCCTTCTTTTCCTGCTAACCTTCCCCTTCTTTCTCCTTCACCCTTCTCTTCATCATCAACATCCCGCCTAACCATTTGCAGCCGCTCTTCCCTTTCATTTCCACCGTCGTTCTCGCTGCTATTCTCTTCTTTTCCTTCTTATTCTCCCCCTCTTCGCAGCATACGACGCATAGACCGCGACCACCTTCTGCATTGCAGCAAAGGCCGGCCGGAGACCACCAACGACGCGGCAGTAGACGGTGGCGTTCTCCAACGGATCAGCGACGTTCTTTCATCTGCGTTTCCGTTGTGGGTTTCGCTCGCTTTCCTCTGCGGCGTCCGCCGGCCGGATTACTTTTTGTGGGTCCGCCAGGAATGGCAGATTCTCGGCATCACACTCACCATGCTCGGTCTTGCTTGCTTTTCTTCTCGTTTGCCTTTCTTTTCTTTTACGGAGATCGCATCTGTTTCATTAAGTAATGGGGTGTGTTAATGGTGGACGACAGGGATGGGGATGACTCTCACTGTCAACGATCTTCGGGGCGCCCTCGCGATGCCCAGAGAGTTGATCACCGGCTTTATTCTCCAATATTCGGTTCGTCCGTGAAAACTGCCTCTCTCTCTCTCTATTTATTTCGTTAGCCCCCATTTGCTTTCTTTGCTGTTGCTTTCCTTGTTTCTCTCTCCTTAAGGTGATGGCTACATGGTCTTTTAACATCTAATTCTTATGGAAGCTAGTATTGACGCATGTATATAGTGAGCATTGAAGAGCGATATTCTTAGTATTGACGCATGTATATCGTGAGCACTGAAGAGCAACATTCTTAGTTTGTGAAGGGTATCTCTAGAGGACAGTGAAAGGAACTATTTTCGACAATTTCTTCACACTTTTGCGACTTGGAAAGAGTTCAGATGGCGTAGAATTATGTAACAACGATCTAAGGAATTGTGAGACTAGATAAGCGGAATGAGAAGTGGTGTAGGTTGTTCTTAACAAGCAACCTAAAGACAAGTCCTTTTGTAGTTAGGGGGCCTTTTGAGAAAGTAACTAAGGATTGCTTTTTCCGGACACACGGAAAACTCTGTTTATTCAGACACGCGTTGTTCTCTTCCATGACTAATTTCATATGAAATTTGGGCGACTTATTTTGACATTTCTAAATGTTGATGCAAGGCATTAATGAGGAGCAAATAATATATACTTTTGGTTCGTGTTGAAATTCAAATGAAGATGAATTAACTTGCACGGTATGAGGAGTCTTGTAGCCTCCTGAACTGTAAATTTACAAATGTTAATGTTTCACATTCTCTGAATCACTATCTCCTTAGTTTTGGACGTTTAGTGTCACTAAGAGGAGTCTGGATAGACTTCAGATCTCATTTGTTTCATTTTTGTGGTTGAACTTCATAGTCAGAGTGAGGGCTTTGAAGTCTAATACTGCCCCCTCCCTAGGAATTAAGCCATTGGATCCCTAGGATGGCACCCTCCTCTTTCAAAAGAATCACACAGGCATCCATCTTCGAGCTATTATAGTTTTATGCATAGCTCTTTATGCACTTGAACTTTTCACCATTACTGACAAGAGAAAAGGGTTTCAACAACCAAATCACTTAAATGCCTAAACTTGGAATTGATATTAAACCAGGCTTCCAGCTTGATGATTCATATTTGTCATTCTCAAAGCGGAGCTTAAGGATGAAATTTCTAAAGCATTGGCGCAGATGACTTTAGCGTGGAGTTCCAACATACTATGTAAAAACGTTTGTGCCACTTAATAGTCGTGTCATCTATGATCTAAGTGCATAATGGGCAAAGGCACCTTATATTTGATGCTTGATCTATCTTGTGCTTAACCAAGGAAATCCAACTGAATGGTTTCCCTCTTCTGAAGGAGGAATTTTTCACAAGGTTGGCAAGCTTATACGTTTCCAGCCTATAAAATAAAAGCTACTCCATGGGCCTGATAGGATATGGGGCAATAGATCTGTGCGGGTGCTTCACCACCTCCTTTTGCAAGAACGACTCCATCAGATTTTGTTATCACGTTATGATTTAGCTCACGTAATGCTTTAATGTTTCTATACTGGATGTTGCCTGTTTATCCGGATTGCATCTTCAATGGAAAATCAGCACATAGCAACATTACCATTAATAACATTAATATTATGTCACTACTTTGTTCCTTTTTGTTGTTATTATTAACAAAGCTCATCATTTTAGTGCAGCATTCTCCAATAGGGAATGAAATTCATAGTTCAAATGGAAAAAACTAAAGAAAATTGCGATGTCATTAGATTGCAATTTGGTTCCTCTAACTTATTAGGTTTTGTAAGGGGAATTAATTAATCAAGTCAGTTACGTCCCTTAGTCACTTGCTAGAGCAAATTGTTGCTTATTTAAATGGCAAACTTTCCAAGCCCTTGGTGTCATTAGGCTGCATATAAGAGAGTGGAGGAGACCTTACGTCACCTATTTAGTGACTCCACTAAATTGTTTGATCAACATTTGGCTGGTGGTAGTCATCATGGAAAGCCCAACTCTGGGTTGAAACCCTGACATGGAGCTCAAACAACTGCTGGTCATCATCATGGATTCAACAAATTTATGATGATTCCAAATCCTTGTTCATTGCTGGATCAAGTTTTACTTTCAAATATTCAACTTTGGATAGAGGCTTAAATTATTCTAGTTAGTCTTCAATTATATGTTTGACCTTCCTTTCATATGGATGAAATCTTCTATCTTGGTACATGGTGTAAATTCTTTCTCTAGGCTCTTCAATTCTTGTGGGTTTTGCTAGTTGCTTTGTCTTATTTGAAGTTTTCTGTTAGAAGGACATATGCAGAGTTATAGAGTTTTCTCTGTGTTAGAATAATTTAGTTTGTTGTAGTTGAATTTAAAGGTAGCTTTATATTCAAGTCACTTTAGGGGTAATTTAGTCATGTTTAGTCTTGTATATAATAAACTAATAGGGCTTAAACCCTATTAGGTGAAACAAGAGAAAACGTGAGAGACTCGCCTCCTCCACCGATTTTCCCCTTTGCTAATCATTGATTATATTTTTAATGCCTTGTTATTTTAATCAACATTGTATCATAGCCTGGTTGCGATATGTGTGTGAGCACTTGAAGAGAAAAAAGGGAGTATTTTAGGATTTTTTCCGAGTATTGGAACCCTAGGATTCAAGAAGAAGTGTAGAAACATTAGAGGCAAGAGGAATATTTGAGCAGAAATCACATGCATCACTAGATTTGAACTTGCATGCATCCCAAGCTATCAATACACATCTCGAGGCAGCCCTAGTGAACTGTAAGACATGGAGAAGGCAGTAAGAGATATCTTTGGGGAGAGACAAAAGAAGATAGGCCATCTTCAACTTACAAATATCCAATTCGATGAAAAAAATTATGAGCATTAGGATAGATCTGTACGGTTAGCCCTTGAAGGGTGTGGTAAATTAGAATATATCACAAGAGTGTCCTAAACATGCACAAACTTCTAGTTCTTTCTCAAAGTGTTGAAGAGAGAATGCCTTGGTACCGTCTTGGATTCTTCAATCAATGGTTCTTTTTGTGAGCCACACTTTTATGTGTCTTGATTCTGCTAAAAAAATTTGAAAAGCCATTGAAGACGATTACTCTCGGTTCCAAGAAATATGAAATTGTCGATAAAATTAGAAGATGTAGACAAGGAGAATGCTCAGTGAGCGAATATTATGATGAACTACGAGGTTTATGGGAGGAGTTGGAATATTATTCTCCAACTGAGTATGAAGCTTTTACAAAAAGAAAAATTATATAGAGAGAAGAGAGACAAATTTTTTATTTGCTTTAGAGAGTATTCAACTCCGCCCATGTAAGGGATCACCCTTGTATTGTCGGTCCCAAGCCCGAATAAAGGAGGAGGGTTGTGTTAGGCTTCCGACAACGAATGTAAAACTTCATTGGATTTTATAACATGGATTATAAAAATTATGAGCATTGCTTTGGGGTGTCCGCGCCTAGCGACGTGCTACAGAGCCCGAATGCAGTAATAAGTAAGCAAGGTTCACTACATTTTTGCCCGAATGTAGTGAATCAATTGCAGATAGGGTTCCCACATCATGGACGGGTGTGGGTAAAGAAGTTAGTCCCACTACATTGCTGCTCGAATGTAGTGAATAATTTTCAGAGAGGGTCTCTGCATTTTGAATATGGACGGATGCGGGGGGTAAGGAAGCTAGTCCTAGATAATAAGATTCGTATTGGTTCTTGGAATATCGGAACATTATACGGTAAGCTAATGGAGGTGGTAGATACTATGATTCAGAGAAAGATTCATATTTTATGTTGACAAGAGACAAAATGGGTTGGAGAAAAAGCAAAGGAGATAGAGGATAAAGATTTTAAATTATGGTACTCAGGTAAAGAAAAGGCTCGAAACGGAGTTGGTATTATCATAAATAAAGGTTTAAAGGATAGTGTAGTAGACATACAGCGATATGGTGACCGAATCATGACGTTGAAATTAGTGTTAGGAGCAGAGGTTTTGAATATAGTTTGTACTTACGCACCCCAAGTAGGACTAGTGTTGGAGATCAAGTTGTGAATTTAAGTTTTATCTTTTATTTATGTAATCTTTGAGTCTAGTTTGTATCTCAAGTCTATTTTATATCTTGAGTCGTTTTTAGTTGTTTAGGTCTCAATGGATCAGATTCAGATCTATTGGGGGTCCTTAATCAAGGGTATTTGTGTCTTTTAAGTTAGATTAGTGTTAGTATAAAAGTTGGTAATTGTAATTAGGTCATGACTTTTTGAATAAGAAAGAGGTTGATGGAAGACGACAGCAAGAAATGACTGCATAGTCTTCCTGATTTCTTCATGGGCTGATATTTATCTTTTTTAGTCTTTGTATATTCAAGATTGTGGATGAAATCATCATGGTATCAGAGCTTTTTCTCGAGGTTACAGCCCACGTGGAACTCCTAATCGCAGATTACATGGATCTAAGTTAAGAAGTAAGGCTATTTTATCATTTTATTTGATTATCGACTTTTTTTATAGTGTCAAGAAAATCCACAGGAAAAAGGAAGAACTGGTTCACTGCGATAGGCTTATATATTAGGTTTGTGTTAATCGGCAATTGCAGAAAGGGTGTAGTTCTTGTCACAGGATTGCTATTATTCTGATAAGAAAGACTATCATTTTTTGTTTTAAAGGCAGAGGAAGAAGTGATCAGTTGTCACAACGTCGACTTATGCACAGAAACCAAACGTTTTATGGTTTAGCCTCTTTCTATTGATCAGTCGTTATCTTCTTTTAAGCTTTATTATTCAGAGTATACCAAACTGCTTGATCAGACGTTATCTTCTTTTAAGCTTTATTATTCAGAGTGTACCAAATAGCTGCAATTTATTTCTCCAAAACTTGAGAACCTTTATATTAATGGAAGGAACTTAGATGGGCGATGCAAACGAACAAAATTCTACTGACAAAGGTGAAGGATTTCAAATAACAAATGTGAAATTAGATGGAAAAAACTTTCTTCAGTGGGCCAGATCTATAGAGTTGGCAGTAATGGCAAGGGAGAGATGGGATTATTTGACAGGTGACATAGTACAACCTCCAATGAATGATCCTCTTTACACACAATGGCATAAAGAAAATGCGCTAGTTAGTGTTTGGCTTCTTCAATCCATGTCCCCATCGATTGTCAGTACGTTCATGTTCTTAGATACTGCTAAGGATATTTGGTTAGCAGTCAGTCCATAATGCTTACGCTCAGAGGAAAAATATTGCTAAGAAATACAATGTTATTTAGAAAATTAGAAGATGCAGAAAGGGAGTCATATCTGTCAGTGAATATTATGCATAACTCAGAGGTTTCTGGGAGGAGCTACAATTTTATTCCAAGACAAAATGTCAAAATTGCACCCAAGAGCGAAACAAAGAATATGTTGTGGGGTATTTCTTTAGAATATGAAGCAGTAAAAAACATCCTTAGTAGAGAAGAACTACCTTCCTTAAGCACAATATATTCTCTTTTACTCCGAGAGGAAGATAGAAAACGTTTAGAGGAGACAAAAATCAATATAGAAACTACTGCATTTGTGGGAAGGAATACATCAAGTTCTTTTTTTCGTGGTCGAGGGGGTCATGGACGTGGTAGAGGCAGATTTGCACTTACTCATGAAGAAAAAGTAAAATTAACTTGCTCCCATTGTGAAAAATCTCGACACACCAAGGAGACTTACTGGGATTTGATTGGCAGACCTCCTCATCCTCAGAATTGACCGAACAATGCTTATTTCACTAGTGATCAGAATGACAAACAGAACATTTAAAACAGTGCAAATTCTTTGGCAGATATGAAGGAGATAGAGTTGCCAAAGGCTCGGTTGGTTTATTCACACAACCCATCTACATCCTCAAATATTGATCCTCAGGCAAACATGGCGTATCCTCAGTCTTAGATTTGGGTTATTGACTCTGGTGCGACAGATCATATGGTTAGTAGAAGGGAATTATTTGATAGTTATGAGTTGACTCATGAACAAGTTAATATTCGATTGACAGATGACTCTCACACACCTGTAATGGGAAAAGAAAATATTACTACTTCTTTTGGTGTATTGAAAGATGTTTTACTTGTTCCCAATATATCAGTCAATTTACTATCAGTTTTTGCATTAACTCAGTATCTGCAATGTTATAATTTTTTACTTTGTTGGATGTGTATTTCAGGAATTGAGGACGGGGAAGACCTTTGGTCATTATAGAGTAAGGAGAGGCCTCTATTTCTGTGAAGAAAATAAAGCAGCTTTGCAGTCCGTCGTTATTACAGAAAACAGAAGGATATATCCTGCTGGCATCAAAGATTAGGACATTTACCTTTATCTAAACTTAGGACGTTATTGCCTGAATTAAGTCATTATAATAATTTGAATTTAAATTGTGAAACGTGCCAGAAGGCAAAACATCACCGTACTTCATTTCCTTTGAGTGAAGAAAAATCATCTATTCCTTTTGAAATTGTGCATTCTGATATTTGGAGTTCTTGTTCTACTACTTCTCTGCATGGATATAAGTACTTTATATCTTTCATAGATGATTGTACCAGATTTACGATGATATACCTCATGAAAACTAAGGATGAAGTGAAAAATATTCTACCTATTTCCTGTCAGTTTGTGCGTACTCAATTTCATAGTACTATTAAAGTATTTCGCAGTGATAATGGTGGAGAGTTCATGTCTCCATCACTTCACTTATACTTCATAGATCATGGAATGCTACATCAGACTTCATGTGCTTATTCTCATCAACAAAATGGAGTGTCGGAAGGGAAGAATAGACATATTCTGGAAGTTGCTAGAACCCTATTGATTGGGTGTAATGCCCCTAAATACTATTGGGGTGAAGTAGTGTTAACTGCAGTTTTTCTCATAAACCGCATGCCGAGCAGAGTCCTTAATGGGAATACTCCGTTTCACTCACTATGTCCTCATCAGAAGCAATTTCATTTACTTCCCAAAGTCTTTGGATGCACCAGTTTTATCCATCTTCATCATGGCTTGAGAAATAAATTAGATGCAAGATCGATTAAATGTATTTTCTTGGGATACTCCTCTACTAAAAAAGGTTATAAGTGTTATGATCCTCTTAAAAGAAAACTATATGTCACTTTGGATGTTACCTTCCATGAAGATATACCATTTTATAATATACAGGAAGATCCTCCATCAGAAGTACTCTCTCCAAATGTGATACCTATTCCTCCAATTGAAGATCAGTCTCAGCATGAAAGGGAAGAGGAAGAGATAATACCTCCTCAGGATAAGAAATGGCAAGTGTATACCAAAGGTGAGAGAGACATTTCTACCCGATCAAGAGCGTCAGTTAAGATCAGATTCACCTCCTACTCAAGTAACTTTCCATAAGATATTGATCTACCTATTGCAGTTCGAAAAGGAAAAAGGGAAGTAGCTAAATACTCATTGCAGAAATTTGTATCATACTCCAACTATCCTCGAGAATATCAGTTGTTTGTGATAAATACAGATTTTACCCCTATTCCAAAAACATTTGAAGAAGCAGAATGACAATCAGAATTGAAGAAAGCAATGGAGGAAGAAATTGCTGCACTATTCCGAAATAAAACTTGGGAACTGGTTGACCGTTGACTTACCATCAGGGAGGAAAACAATAGGTTGCAAATGGATGTTCTCCGTAAAGTACAAAGTTGATGGCAATATTGAAAGATACAAGGCCAGGTTAGTAGCTAAAGGTTACCGTCAGTCTTATGGCATTGACTACACTGAGACATTTGCTCCGGTGGCAAAAATGAATACAATCAGAATTATTTTTAAGTATAGCAGTGAATAAAGGTTGGGAGTTATGGCAATTGGATGTTAAAAATGCCTTTCTTCAGGGAGATCTTATGGAAGACATTTATATGGATTTACCTCCAAGATATCTTCAGGGACAAAAGCAGACTAAAGTATGTAAATTGAAGAAATCGATCTATGGGTTGAAACAATCTCCACGAGCATGGTTTAAAAAATTTAGTGATGGCATTATGAAATTGGGAAAAGGCTTAGTTGTTGTTGCATTATGAAATTGGGCTTCAGAAAGTGTGCTAGTGATCATACTCTATTTATCAAGCACAATCAGAAAAATGTTATGCTTTTAGTCTATGTGGATTATATAATTATTACAGGTGACAACATAGATGGCATAGTTGATCTGAAGAGGAGATTACATACATTATTTGATTTGAAAGATCTGGGCAGATTACACTATTTTCTGGGAATTGAAGTGATTTATAAGAATGATTGCTTATTTCTAAGTCAAAGAAAATACATTCTTGACTTATTAACAAAATCTAAAATGGAAGATTGCAGAATATGTTCTATTTACATGGAAACTCCAAGAGAAGAAAATAATACATCTGCAGAACCTTATGAAGACGTTGGCAAGTATTAGAGATTAGTGGGCAAATTAATATACATAACTATAACTCGGTCGGACATCAGTTTTGCAGTGGGATATGTTAGTAGGTGGATGCACTGTCCGTCTAAACATCATATGAGTGTTGTATTTCACATTATCAGATATTCAAAATCATCAATAACCTATGGGTTACTATATGCACTGCATTCTTCAATTAATCTTGATTTATTCAGATGTTGACTGGGCAGGCTCCAAAACTGATAGAAAGTCTACCTCTGGCTATATGGTATGTTTAGGAAGAAATATAGTCTCGTAGAAAAATAAAAAGCAATCTGTTGTGGCCAGATCAAGTGCAGAAGCTGAGTATCGTGCCATTCCTCTAGGAATGTGTGAGCGCTTATGGATTATATCACTTCTAGAGGAGATTGGTCTCAAAGGAAATATTCCAATTAACTTCTTTACATATAGTAAAGCGGCTCTCCAAATCGCCTTGAATCCCGTATTCCATAAACATACCAAACACATAGAAATTGATTGCCACTTTATCAGAGAGAAGATCTCACCAGGTATTTTCAACTTGGTCCATGTACACTCAAAAGATCAGCTGGCAGATATCCTCACTAAACCAGTATGGGTCAATGGATTTAAGAAAACTTGTGCCAAGATTGGAATTACAAGCCTTCAAGACACAACTGGAGGGGACGTGTTGGAGATCAAGTTGTGAATTTAAGTTTTATCTTTTATTTATGTAATCTTTGAGTCTAGTTTGTATCTCGAGTCTATTTTATATCTTGAGTCATTTTTTAGTTGTTTCGGTCCCAATGGATCAGATTCAGATCCATTGGGAATCAGGTCCTTAATCAAGGGTATTTGTGTCTTTTAAGTTAGATTAGTGTTAGTATAAAAGCTGGTAATTGTAATTAGGTCATGACTTTTTTAATAAGAAAGAGGCTGATGGAAGACGACAGCAAGAAATGATTGCACAGTCTATTTGTCTTTTTTAGTCTTTGTATATTCAAGATTGTGGATGAAATCATCAACTAGAAGATAGTATAAAGAGACAGCTTTTTGGGAAGAGTTAGATAAGTTGATTCAAAAGATGATTTGTTTAGGAGGAGACTTAAATAGACATGTCAGTAAAGAGGCATTACGATATCAAGGTATTCATGGAAACTTTGGTTTTGGGGATATAAATGAGGAAGGTAGGGAGATTTTAAATTTTGTTATGGCATTTGATCTCTTTATAGTCAATACAATCTTCAAAAAACGAGATGAACATTTAATTACTTATAAGAGTGGCTTATCACAAACACAAATTGATTACTTTATTTGTAGAAAAAAAGATAGAGTGTGTTGTAAAGATTGCAAGGTAATTTCAGGAGGATGCTTCACCACCCAACATCGACTTTTAGTTATGGATTTACAAATAAAAAATAGACAAAGAAGAAAAAAGTGCATCGAGCTATTCGGACTAAATGGTGGAACCTCAAAAGCGAAAGAAGATATATTTAAACAGAAAGTCCTTCAAGGAGATGTTTGGAATTATGTTGGTACACCTTGTGATATATGGAACAATATGGCTATACGTATTAGGAAAGTGGCAAAAGATGTGTTAGTTGTATCTAAGGGAGGTGTAGCAGCATAAAAAGAAGCTTGGTGGTGGAGTGAAGTAGTGCAAAATAAAATAAGGCAAAGAGGGCATGTTACAAATTACATTACGGTAAGAAAACTAGTAAAACTTTAGAGGCTTATAAGAAAGCAAATAAGGAAGCGAAAAAGGTCGTGAGTGAAGCAAAAGTTAAAATTTGGGAGGATTTATATAAAAAACTAAACTCAAAAGAGGGTGAAAGAGATATTTTTAGGATAGCTAGGGCTAGAGATAAGAAAACTAAAGATCTTAATTATGTTAGATGCATCAAGGACGAGGATGAAAAAATTATAGTGGCAAATAATAATATAAAAAATAATTTGAAAAACTATTTTTATAAGTTTTTTAATGAAAATAAAGATGTTAGTATTAGCTTAGGAGAGTTAGCCAAATCAGAAAAGTATATAAACCACAATTTCTACCGATGTATTCAAAAGAATGAAGTCAAAGAGGCTCTTAAACATATGAAGGGTGACAAATCGGTAGGACTTATAATATTCCTATAGAAGTTTGGAAAATACTAGGAGAAATAGGAATCACTTGGCTCACAAGACTATTTAATGAAATATGAAAAAACCAAAAGATGCCCGAGGAATGGAGAGCAAGTACACTTATACCCATATGTAAGAACAAGAGAGACATTCAAAATTGTGTGAATTATCGAGGTATCAAGTTAATGAGCCATACTATGAAATTGTGGGAAAGAATTATCGAACGTAGTTTAAGACAAGTATCAAGTAGATCTACTGTTGAAGCGATTCACCTTTTGAGACGTCTTATTGAACATTTTAGAGCAAAAAAGAAAGACCTTCACATGATATTTATTGATCTACAAAAAACTTATGATTGGGTACTGAGGGAGGTTCTTTGGAGAACTTTGGAAAAAAGAGGTATCTCGTTGACATATATTAACCTTATAAGAGACATGTATGATGCTGCAAAAATATGTGTGAGGACTCGTGAAGGAACGACAGACTTCTTTGAAGTTAATATTGGGTTACATCAAGGATCAACTTTAAGTCCATACTTATTTATAATGGTGATTGATGAGTTAACAAAACATATTCAAGATGAAGTACCTTGGTGTATATTATTTGCAGATGACATTGTATTAGTGGAGGAGTCTAAGGAAAAGTTAATAGAAAATTGGAACTATAGAGAGAAACATTAGAAAGCAAAGGCCTCCGACTTAGTAGAACAAAAACAGAATATATGGAACGTAAGTTTGATCATTTGGTTACCTCAGAGGACATAGAAATTAAAATTGGCATACATTGCATCCCTCGAAAGGAAAGTTTTAAATACCTAGGGTCAATTTTTCAGAGTGATGGAAGAATTGATGGAGATGTTACGCATAGAATTAATGCTGGTTGGTTAAAATGGAGAGGAGCATCATGTATTCTTTGTGATAAGAAGATACCATTAAAGTTAAAAGGTAAATATTATAGAGCAGCAATTAGGCCTGTCATGTTTTATGGTTTTGAGTGTTGGGCAGTTAATCATCAACATGTACAAAAGATGTCTGTGACAGAAATGAAGATGTTGAGATGGATGAGTGGTCGTAGAAGAAAAGACCGTATACATAATGAGGTTATTAGAAACAAATTAGGAGTGACATCAATAGACGATAAAATGAGAGAATATCGTTAAGATGGTTTGGACATATAAAAAGAAGAACCTGTAAGAAGGTATGAAAAACTAAATTTGGAAAGTATTAAAAGAGGTAGAGGACGACCACAAAAGTGTTGGAAAGAAACAATAAAGAATGATCTAGCATATTGTGAGTTAATTGCTAACATGGCACATGATAGGGATCTGTGGAAACAAAGAATCCATGTAGCCGATCTCGTCTAGTATGAGAAAGGGCTTAGTTGTTGTTGTTTAGAGAGTATCTTTAGACTTTGAGTTAGTTAAAGGAAATCTACTTAGCATAGAAGAACTTCCCTCCTTGGGAACTGTTTACCCACTTCTAATTAGAGAAGATGATTGTAGAATTTTAGGAAGGGAGAGTGTAATTATTTTTGGTCCATCTCAATCAACTCTCGTAGGAAAGGAGAACATTCCCCACCTGGCTTCTTCTCGAGGTCGTGGTAGATCCTCTAGAGGAAGAGGTCGTAATATCCTCTAGTCCGCAAAGAAGGATTAATTGCAGTATTCCCATTGTGAAAAAACAAGACACTCGATAGCAGTGTTGGGATTTAGTTAGAAAGCCCATACCTCAAGAACAAAGCATATCTTGTAAGTGAAGTTTATTCAAGCAATGAGATTGCAGGTAGTGACACTATGAATAAAAGATTGAAGTGAAGGCTAAACCCAATAAACAAGTATCTGCATCAACACCATCAGCCACATTTGCTCGTAGTAAAGGTATTTCTTTCCTATGCGATTATTGAGTGATTGACTTTGGGGTCACTCATCATATGATAGGTAAGAAGGATGAATTATATGATTATCAGAAGATATAGAACTATAGTCAAGTTCGACTAGTTGATGGCTCTTATACTTCTATGGTAGAAAAAATAAGTATTATAATAAGTTTGGGAGTACTATCTTTTGTATATTATCTACCCAGTTTTCCTATAAAGTTGTTATATGTGAGTTCCCTTATTGAATATACGAACTGAATAATTGCTTTTTCCTCCTCTAAATCTATCTTTAAAGATCTGAAGACGGGGATGATCTTTGAACATCGTAACTTACATAAGGACTCTACATTCTCGAGGAATCGTATACAAATATACAGAACATGCGGCATCATTCATCCCAATATGCAAAGAGGATGCAATTTAGTTGTGGCACTTGGTACTTGGACATCTTCCTATTTCCAAACTTAAGAACATATTTTCCAAGACTTTTAGTATTCTTTCTTCATCTATTTCAGTTAATTGTGATGTATGCCCGAAGGAAAAACATAATCGTGTTTCATTTCCTTTAAGTGAATCAAAAACTTCTACTCCATTCGAGTTGGTTCACTTAGATATATTGGGTTAAAGTTCTTGCTTTGCTCTGACTGAGCATCATTATTTTGTGACTTTTATTGATAATTATACAAGGTTTACTTGTGTATACCTTTTGAAATCTAAGAGTAAGGTTTCACGTATATTCCATGTGTTTTATAAATTTATTGAGACCTAGTTCCACACTTTATTTGTAAGAGTGGCAAATTGATTATTTTATTTGTAGGAAAAAAGATAGAGCGTGTTGTAAAGTTTGCAAGGTAATTTCAGGAGAAAGCTTAACCACCCAACATCGACTTTTAGTTATGGATTTACAAATAAAAAAATGGACAAAGAAGAAAAGAGTGCTTCGAGCTATTCAGACTAAATGGTGGAACCTCAAAAGCGAGAAAGAAGATATATTTAAACAGAAAGTCCTTCACGGAGATGTTTGGAATTATGTTGGTACACCTTGTGATATATGGAACAATATGGCTATACATATTAGGAAAGTGGCAAAAGATGTGTTAGTTGTATCTAAGGGAGGTGTAGCAGCATAAAAAGAAGCTTGGTGGTGGAGTGAAGTAGTGCAAAATAAAATCAAGACAAAGAGGGCATGTTACAAATTACATTACGGTAAGAAAACTAGTAAAACTTTAGAGGCTTATAAGAAAGCAAATAAGGAAGCGAAAAAGGCCGTGAGTGAAGCAAAAGCTAAAATTTGGGAGGATTTATATAAAAAACTAAACTCAAAAGAGGGTGAAAGAGATATTTTTAGGATAGCTAGGGCTAGAGATAAGAAAACTAAAGATCTTAATTATGTTAGATGCATCAAGGACGAGGATGAAAAAATTATAGTGGCAAATAATAATATAAAAAATAATTTGAAAAACTATTTTTATAATCTTTTTAATGAAAATAAAGATGTTAGTATTAGCTTAGGAGAGTTAGCCAAATCAGAAAAGTATATAAACCACAATTTCTACGACGTATTCAAAAGAATGAAGTCAAAGAGGCTCTTAAACATATGAAGGGTGACAAATCGGTAGGACTTATAATATTCTTATAGAAGTTTGGAAAATACTAGGAGGAAAAACTTGGCTTACTGAACATTTATACCAAAAGACTATTTAATTAAAGAGGAATGGAGAGCAATTTGGATTTATGCCAGATAGATCTACTGTTGAAGCGATTCACCTTTTGAGACGTCTTATTGAACATTTTAGAGCAAAAAAGAAAGACCTTCACATGATATTTATTGATCTAGAAAAAGCTTATGATAAAATACCGAGGGAGGTTCTTTGGAGAATTTTGGAAAAAAGAGGTATCCCATTAACATACATTAACCTTATAAGAGACATGTACGATGGTGCAAAAACATGTGTGAGGACTCATGAAGGAATGACAGATTTCTTTAAAGTTAATATTGGGTTACATCATGGATCAACTTTAAGTCCATACTTATTTATAATGGTGATTGATGAGTTAACAAAACATATTCAAGATGAAGTACCTTGGTGTATGTTATTTGCAGATGACATTGTATTAGTGGAGGAGTCTAAGGAAAAAGTTAATAGAAAATTGGAACTATAGAGAGAAACATTAGAAAGCAAAGGCCTCCGACTTAGTAGAACAAAAACAGAATATATGGAATGTAAGTTTGATCATTTGGTTACCTTAGAGGACATATAAATTAAAATTGGCACACATTGCATCCCCAAAAGGAAAGTTTTAAATACCTAGGGTCAATTTTTCAGAGTGATGGAAGAATTGATGGAGTTGTTACGATAGAATTAATGCTGGTTGGCTAAAATGGAGAGGAGCATCATGCATTCTTTGTGATAAGAAGATACCATTAGAGTTAAAAGGTAAATATTATACAACAACAATTAGGCCTGCCATATTTTATGGTTTTGAGTGTTGGGCAGTTAATCATCAACATGTACAAAAGGTGTTTGTGACAGAAATGAAGATGTTGAGATGGATGAGTAATCATACAAGAAAAGACCGTATACATAATGAGGTTATTAGAAACAAATTAAGAGTTTCACCAATAGAGGATAAAATGAGAGAATATCGTTTAAGATGGTTTGGACATATAGAAAGAAGATCAAAAGAAGAACCAATAAGAAGGTTAGAAAAACTAACTTTGGAAAGTATTAAAAGAGGTAGAGGACGACCACAAAAAGTGTTGGAAAGAAACAATAAAGAATGATCTATCTTATTGTGAGTTAACTGCTAACATGACACACGATAAGGATATGTGGAAACAAAGAATCCATGTAGCCCACCCCGACTAGTATGGGAAAAGGCTTAGTTGTTGTTTGTTGTTGTCTAATTCCACACAACAATCAAAAAGCTTTTTTTTAGATAATGGAGGAGAATACATTTCTTAGACTTTGGGTAGCTACCTTCAATGCCATAGAATTATACACCAAACCACATATCCATATACTCCATACAAGTTGGTGGATGGAGCTTGGGCCCTACTCACAAATCGTTTTGGGGAGAAGCTGTTCCAACATGTGTCTTAATGATAAATAGAATGTATATCAAATTGTTTAATGAAAAGTCTCTTATACAACTACTTAAAAAAAAAAACTATTTCTTATACAACTTGTGTATTCGAATGTACTTCATTTGTCACCATAGGGACAAACTTGATCCTCGTGGCATCAAGTGCATCTTTATTGGTTGCTTCCCAATGCAAAAGGGTTACAAATGTTATGACCCTAAGACCCAAAAGACCCAGATGTCTCATTCTTTGAACTTCAACCCTATTATGAAAAAAGGAGTCATCTAAAATTTACCTCAACTCAAGACCATATAATGTTACCTCTTGTTCCAAGCTATAATTGGGAAGACTAGGTGTACTCATATGAAGATATAGGAGTACAAGGAGATATTTCAGAAAGAGAAATGGATGAAGAAAAGGAATGAAATGTATACCATCAAGGAACTAGAAACATATTTTGTCCCAAGAGCAAATAACCATGTCTAAAGATTCCAATCCAACTTCAGATCCAACCATAGAGAAGTTGGAACTTCCCATTGCTATCAGAAAAGAAAAAAGAATGTGTACTCATCCCATTTCTCACTTTGTATCGTTGAAAACTATAAGACTTTTATCTTAAATGCAAATGTGGAACCTATTCTTCTGAATGCGGAAGAAGCAATGTCCAGTCCTAAGTGGCAGGAAGCTATAAATGAGGAATTATGAACTCTAGAAAGGAATGGTATATAGGAGTTAACAGATCTTTCTTTACACAAAAAATTGGTTGATTGTAAGTCGGTGTACACCATTAAATATAGGGCATATAGGAATATAGAGAGGTATAAAGCTAGACTAGTAGCAAAGAAATATAACCAATCATATGAGATCGACTATCGTGGGACTTTTGCACTAATAGCAAAAACTCACTACTATTTGTGTTATTATAAGCCTAGCAGCAAATAAAGATTGAGATATATGACAACTAGATGTAAATAATGCATTTCTATAAAGCAATTTGAACGAGAAAATCTATATGGACCTACCACCAGGAATCAACTATGGATAAGATCAAAACAAAGTGTGCCTATTGAAGAAGGCAATATATGGGCTAAAACAATCTCCACGGGCATGGTTTTAAAGATTTAGTGAAGGCATGATAAAACTTGGGTATACTATATGTACGAGTGATCATACCGTATTTATAAAGCAAGGTAAAGGAATCTCTATTCTAATTGTTTATGTTGATGACATAATACTCGCTGGAGATGATTAATAAGAGACGTCTACACTTAAGAGTCAACTACATCAGATGTTCGACTTGAAGGACCTTGGAAAACTCCATTACTTCTCGGGAATTGAGGTATTACAATCTAAGGTAGATATATTTCTAACTCAGAGGAAGTATACCCTTGACTTATGAAAGATACTAATATGATTAATTGTAAGTCCAATGATATTCTAATGGAGGTAAATCATAAGTGCTAAGAAAACTTAAGTGTTTAAGGATGTTGGAAGGTATCAATGACTAGTTGGAAATCTCATCTATTTGACCGTTACACGTCTTGACATATCATATGCAGTTAACATTATAAGCTGATTTATGCACCCACCAACCAACAAGATATCACATGGAAGCAATGTATAAAATATTGTGATATTTGAAATATACTCCAAGACTTATACTCTACTCCAAATATGGACATACGAAGGTTGAAATTTTTACACATGCATATTGGGCAGGTTCTAAAGAAGATAGGAAGTCCATGTCAACTTATATTACTCGAGTTAGAGGTACTGTTGTGTCATGGAAGAGTAAGAAACAAAGTGTGATTGCAAGGTCTAGTGTTGAAGCTGAATATAGAGTTAGAGCAATGGCTAAAGGAATGTCTTATGGTTTATGGCTAGAATCATTATTGGGAGAACTCCACATATGGGATAAAGGTCCTACTAGACTATTTAGTGATAAAAAAGCTTCTATTCAAATTGCTTCAAATTCAATCCAGCATGAGAGAACTAAACACATAGAAGTCATGTGATCAGTTGCGGATATACTCACCAAGGCAATATCAAAAGGATTTCTACAACATATACTTAGCAAGTTGAGAGTTTTCGGTGTTTTGCTCTCATCTTGAGGAGGAGTGTTAGAAGGAAATATGCATAGTTTTATGTGTTAGAATAGTTTAGTTCAGTGTTGTTCGATGTGTATCGGATCATGTATCATTTTGGTCCTCGATACGAATCGTATCACCCCGTATTATAATTTAATACTTTAAAAAATGATAAAAATCCTAAAAAATCATAAAAATAGAAAAATATGATAATTACAAAGAATTCATATAATGCAAAAATGTAATACATATTCATCATTCACCATTCAATAATTGAAAAGGATTTACATATTTTGAAGCAATATATGACATCCTTAGAAAAATAAAAAAATACAACTTTCATAATTGGAAAAAAATACATTTACATTGATGATCATCAAGTAAATAATCTTCATCTTCTCCTTGTTGAAGATCCTCACCACTTTCTGCTTCGAAATCAAAATCTTCATTCCTTAATATTATTGTTGCGCTCCTTCCAAATTAATTCATGCAATGTCTTCTTCGGTTAGGAGTGCATTTGCTAAATTATCTTCCATAATCCACTCCTCTAATATATCAAAATTATCGAAACTTATTGGATAAAATTGATTTTCTTTCCTATTTAACTTTTTTAATTGCTCGTAAGAAAGAAAGATAAGTAATTAGTAAATAACATTAACAATTGAAGTCAAATAAAATATTAAATTGATTCTTTCGGTAGTAACTAATACATGGTTACCTCTGTCGGAGTCGCATATTACAAAGGATAAAAACTAAGTCATTCAACCACTTATGTTCCAATATGTTGCGCTTTTCTGTATGGATGTGTTCAAAGACACTCAAATTTCTTTCACAACCCGTTACACTACAAATTTGATTAAGAACTCTTACTGAAAAATCTCTAAGGTTTGGGCAATCACTTCCAAACCTATTCCACCAAACATCTAATAGAAAAAGACAAACATTATAGACTTAATTCATAATAAATATAATATTTAAAAAACTTAAATATAAAGATAAACAATTTACCTGGGCGCATATTAGTGTAGTTGCGAATTGCTACAAGCAAGCCCATCAAGTGAATAGCATTATCATAGATCTCCATCTCTTGATTTATAGCATTTGCTCTACTCTCGTTAGGGACTAATTTGTCTATACAATTAATGATACCTCAGTTTACCTCACATTCCCTTTTAAAGCTTGGTGAGTACCTGAATGTTGGGTTTAGGTAATAAGTTGTATGAATAGACTCATGCAATTGTTTGTTCTGTCTGCTATCTATAATGTTTCACATGGGCACATAATCCCTCTTTCTTTCATTGAAATTAATTATAATGACTTCTTTTACCCTATCCATGGTTTTATAAAGATAGCTCATAGATGGTTTCTCCTCGCTATCAACCAATTTCAAAGCTTTCACTAAAGGACATGTAATCCTTAATAGTCTAACGTTGACATTCCAAAATGTACTCCTAAAGAATGTCTTTTAAATCTCATTTAACTTTTTATTTCTTCTATTTTGAGGCAACTCTGCAAATTATTGTCACTCATCTAAGGAGAATATTTTCTTTAAGACTTCTTTTGTTTCACAATGCTCTATACATATAAGAAATTAGTTGCAAATTGAGTTGCAACTGTATGAAGGAGCTTTGCACCATATGTATATCTTCTCATCATACATAATACAAAAGCATGATTGCAGATAAATTTGGTGATATCTTGGCTACACTCAGTTGTTGCCTTTATTTCATTCATCTCACCAATATCTTCTAGGATGAGATCTAAACAATGGGTTGCACATATTGTCCAATAAAAAGTTTCATACGTATGTGCTAACTCCTTCTCAACTGCTTTATAGTTAGTTGCATTATCTGTAATGAATTTGATTGCATTATGTAGCTCAACCTTGAATATCACCTTACTAAATTTTTGCCTTACCTCTGGAATATGCCTCTCCTTTAACATGTCTAGAGATCTCAAAATCATAAGTCTTTCAGGAAAATAGAAAAGAAAGTTTAACAAAGTCTTTTCTCGTCTATCTATCCATTCGTGTGCCATAATAGTGCATCTTGTCTCCTTCCATGACTTTTTTAAAGTCAAACAATATTCTTACACTTCAAGAACAATCTTATTTAATAGTTTCTCTTTCAATTTTTGATAAAAAGGTATCTTATACCCTAGACCAATGATAGTAATTGCATATGTCATTGCTTGAAAATGAAAACTTTTTGTTTCATTAAATAGAATGCATGCATCATAAAATCATCTATCCATTGCAAGGTTTGTTTGCTCATGCAATTGCTCTGAAACTATAACAACACGAATTCTAGGTTGAGCACCATGTGTAGTGCTAGGAGAAAAAAATGACTGTATGTTAAAGGAAACTTTTCATCTTCTACTTCTTTCACTTTTAACATCTTCAACAACCCTCCTTTCTCTGGTTGGTGGTCGAGAACTACTGCTACCAACATTTGTCCTACCATCAGAAGGAATACTAATCACCCAATTTAACACCATTATCATCCTCTTCCTCAAACATCTCTAAATCATCTTACTATTGTTTCCTCTCAAATATGCTTTCAATCATCTATAGACATTGTCATTTAATGACTTGACAATTTCCTAACTCTCTCCATATAAAGAGCAACTTTTTTCCTAATCCCTATTAAGTGATGTTTCAATCGTGAAATTCCATCACTAACTATATTTTCACAAAACAGGTATTTTATCTTCAATCCATTTCTCTTAAATGTTGTATTCTATTGTCATATCGGATCAAGAGACCGAGATTGGGAGTCCCTAACATCTCTTCCTGCCATCTCAATTCAACACTTTAATCTAATAGAAAACCTTAAAATAAAAGATCTTTATAAATCCCTAATCTTCCCATAACAATCAAATAGAGTGTCTCCCGCTTCATGAATACCATAAAAATCATATCCACGCACTTCGTAACTTCATATTTTGTCATTAAAAAACTCAAATAAAACAAAAAAATAAATACAAAAAAAATTGAAAAACTCAAAAAGTATACCTAAAATGCGGGTTGAGAGCTTTGTATGGACGTAAGCACTTTTGGAGCCTTGAATACCAAGGAGGGGAGAGCCATCACAAACACACTTGAGAACCTTGAACCGATGCCAAACCCGCAAAAACACGGGTTTCTTTTCGGTCATAAGAGTCCTTGGCCATATCGCCCGTATCGTGCGATATTATACAGGCCAATAACTTACCATATACAATATAATTGGGTGTATTGGATTTTGGTCCAAGATATGATATGTATCGCATCGTAGAGCTCCACGATTGTATTGAATTTAAAGGTAGTTTTATATTCTAAGTCACTTATTAGAGCTAATGTAGTCACGTATATAATAAACTAATAGGACTTAAACCCTATTATGTGAAATAAGAGAAAAGGTGAGAGAGAGGGAGGTTCTGCTACAATGAACTGCATGCCTTCTCTACTCTAAGTCACACAGACACTTCTAAGGGGTGGAGTGTCGACCTCGACACTGGTGCGACACCGACACCGTGTCGGTGCGGCATAAAAAAAATGCAATTTTTTTTTGTAACTCACGGATAAATGAGTCCGGATAATGAAGATTGATTTGTGTATTATAATGAAATTAGTAGTTGTTTACCATTTATGTGTTTTGCTTTAATATAAAGTTGTGTACTTGCTATTGTAGCCGTATACAATATTAGCTTGATTGATTTTGGGTGCGGACAATTGGTTTCTTATTTCTCAATCTGATTGGATTCTTGACTCCATACTTTATGCCTTTGCACAGAATAATCTCTGTCACCAAACACATTTGAAGACGAGGAACACATTGCCAGATCAATATAACAGAAGAGTATGACATCACTAGTGGAGATCAATAGAACAGAAGAGTATGAGATCACTAGTGGATCCTAGTACAAATACTAGTATATGCTATATCCAACAAAAGATATGGAAACTCTTTGAATCCATAACTTGGATATTTTGTAGCTCGTAAAATCATGCTAAGTTTCAGATCATTATGAGGGAACTTGCTAATTGATACCTACGTGCACTCAAAATTAGCAAATACTAGTTGTATTATGATTGATTTATGTAGCTTGAATATTATATATAATATATAATATTATATACCCTAGCCGTGTTGCCGCACCCAAAATTTTTGAAATTTACCATATCCCGCACCCGTGTGACATAGCCTCTACCAATTTTCCCCATTGTTGATTGCTGATTCTATTTTTGATGCGTCGTTTTAATCAACATTTTTAACCTTGTAATTTATGGGATTGGTATATTGAGATGTTGCCTTTGGTATTGTTGAGCATAATTGTGAGAGCACTATAAACTCTTTCTAGGTGATGCCGTTTTCGGGTGCAGCCATAAGCAGGCTTCTTAGGTTGCCTTCTCATTATGCTGCAGGCCTTATCTTGGTTGCTTGTTGTCCGGGAGGTATGTGCTTGTCTGTCTCTCTTGCTATATATATATTTATGATAATTAAGTAAGTCCAATTTACAAGCACCAAGGTTTGTGCCCCATATATATATATATATATATATATATATATATATATATATATATATATATATATATACATACATACATACATATACTTGTTCTTTTACAAACCTGCTCTACCATTCTTTTTTGTCTTATATATGACTTAATTGTTTTTTTTCTTCCAGGAACCGCTAGTAACATTGTTACATATTTAGCACGGTTTGTGGAATACAACTGCAATTCACTCTTCTGGTTTATATAGCATATGGATGCATCATGGACCTTTCTATTTGTCTTGCAGTGGAAATGTGGCGCTATCTGTTCTGATGACGGCAGCAAGCACAATGTCTGCTGTGGTACTAGAGAGTTTCATGGTTCACCTCTTTTTTGTCGCATTTAGTTTCCTATTTCCTGGTGTCAAAAGCTTAAACAATTCAATTGCAGGTGTTGACTCCTTTACTCACTGCAAAACTAGCTGGGCAGTATGTTGCTGTTGACACTGCCGGACTTTTCTTGTCGACATTTCAAGTATTAATCTAGCACTTCATTATATACAATTCTGCATTCGTGGTTTCTTTTTCTCATTTTAACAGTTCCTCCTTTTCACATGGATGCAGGGATATGGCAAAATATAAGCAACTTATATGTTATTATGACATAATTGATGACTGTCTCATAAAACTAAAGAACATATCATTTTCATAATTAATTCACTAATAAAGAAATAAACTGTCAATATTCATGATTTGTCTTGGTGATGTAGTACCAAAAAATATTTAAAAGAGTGTTGAGCCGGACATGGGAGAAGTGTGGGTGTCAAAATGTCGGAGACATGCAGCACTCTGGTTGAAGTGTTTGACATAGACTGTTATCCATTTGCAAGCTATCTACGGACTGCTGAATTTGTTATTATTTTTGTAGGTTGTGCTTGCTCCTGTCCTAGTTGGTGCTATCCTGAACCAGTACTGCCATGGTTTTGTTAGGATACTATCCCCGTTCATGCCACTTATAGCCGTTTCAACTGTTGCCATTCTCTGCGCTAGTGCCATTGCTCAAAATGCCTCGGCTATCCTCATGTCTGGACAACAGATAGTTTTCGCAGCCTGTGCCCTTCATGCATCTGGATTTTTCTTTGGGTGGCTTATCTCAAGGTTGCTTAGGCTTGATGTGTCCTCTACGCGCACAATCTCCATAGAAGTGGGGATGCAGGTAACGCTCTTATTTCCTTTCCTTGACATTATTGACATAAAAGTCTATCTAAACATCGAAGTGTAGTCGATTCTGAGTACATCTGTATATTATTGTTATTCTTGTGGACAAAGTATGTAGCTGTTTTCTTCTTTTCTTGAGTGAGTTGCAATTGGGTGCAATCTCCTTCCTAACACTGTCTTTTGGGGGATCAGAATTCCGTGCTTGGCGTTGTTCTTGCTGGTCAGCATTTTAGCAATCCGTTGACTGCTGTTCCATGCGCTGTCTCTAGTGTTTGCCATTCTATCATCGGAAGTACGTTAGCAGGAATTTGGCGAGCTACAACACCCATTGACAAGGATGAAGTATGATGTATACTTGGTAGAATAATGGATAGTGCTCCCAAAACAATGTGTACTTGACTGCAGTTTCTCTAGTTTCTATATGTGCGTCGTTCATCCTGAAAACTTGCTTTATCTGTTCCTTTAATAACTGGAGCTAGAGAAGCTAAGGAAGTCCGCCGTATTTCATTTTCAGCGTTTACTTCATCAATTTGTTGACATTCATCATGGTACTGATGTTTCAATTACTTCGCCGAATTCATGCAAGAGTTTCTTGAGCTATACTGAACGTGGTCATTTTGCTCTTCATGTAATCGTTTAGTAGTAAACCTAACGCGAGAAAGGAATACTTTGGAAATAGTGTAAACTTAAACAACTGTTTCTAACATGGAAGTGTGTTTAAGGGTATATCTATAAATTTCGGCAAGTCGGATGTGAAACCAATTGTTCGACCGGTACTAAAATGTTGTTATTGTTGCATCTGCACTGCACGGAAGAATAATTGTCAAGATGCACCGGGCTAGTTTTGGTTGATTCCAACAATCCGACCGTCAGCTACCATCTTTCACCACATTTTAATTTAATATTCTTTTATTTCTTAAACCATACCTTTTCTTGACGTGCTGTGGGCACGTCAGACCTTTTCTTGACGAAGGCCTATAAAAATCATTATATATATGTATATATAGAAAGACATGACCGCCCCCCCCAGAATCAGTGGTAATTGTAATGGTTTGAACCGGCATCAAAATCGAAAATCTCTCGGCTTCGTTTATCGTGACTGAACCGGTTTCGATTCCACTTTTAATCCCAAACCGTTAAATATTTGAAAAAAATAAAATCTAAAAACAAAACAATTCCACCCAAGTCACGCTGGAATCCATCTAAGATTTGGAGAGCTGTACTTTGATCTCTGTGTTATTAGGTAGGACTTGGAAGTTTCTCGTTAAGGTGTCCCATACTTTTCTTAAAATCCGGTTACGGATTGACTGGAGAACAGAATATATATTTCCATGAACATTGTCATATTCCGAACGCAGAGCAGAAAAGTGGTTGACTAGAGATGGCCGGCCGGCTCTAGAAGAGGGAACTGGAATAAAACCAGGTCCCCAGCTCAGATTCTTGGTCTGGTCCAGTTCCAGTTGAAACCGTCAGTCCGATTCCAAACCAGCCATGTCAATACCCGATGACAGATAGGAGATGTTAATGGAATCTGAGGAAGCCGGACTTTGTTTGATCCAATAACTAAAAGGATACCTATCTACAGTCATCTGGATTAGACTAATGTTCGCATCCCAGACACTAAGAATCCAAAAACAACATATGATCATACCTGATTATGGCATTTATACATAATATTAGCTAATGGCTCAAATCTAGAACCGGAACAAAGTCCGATTGTGTGAGGCTCCAATAATATTTTCCGCATGCCGTATAGAATGCTTGCTCAATTCTATGGGGCCTTTACGGCACCCAGAGCGTTAGTTCACCTGACAGGCCCCTCTAACTCCCATCATGCAGGTAAGGAGTGTGGTTCCCCGGGGGTGCATGCATGTGTTTGTTAGGCTTTGTCATGTGTTTGTTAAGCTTTGTCCTCAATTTAGATCTGCCGCTGGCACGAGGCCCCAATGACAAAATTTAAAGTCTGAAAGCAACCAATCCTTACAAAAGTCTGCAGGTTGGAACTCCCCCGAATACCAATTTCCAAGCATTCCAGACTATGCACTGGGCACAATTTTCTAATCAGACTATAGAATTACTCCAGGGGTTCAACTCGGGAGCCAAAACATTGTGATCTGGTGGTGTCGACTGGGTGGCTACAGGAGGTGCTGCCGAAATCGATGAACCACTTGATAAACAACTGCAAAAACTTTTGTATCATGTGAAGTTTGATGAGCATAGAACGTCTTTAACATATTCAAGTTAGCCTACAGTATGCCCAACTCAAAGCCACATAATCAGGAAGCAAGATTACATTCATCTCGAAAACATGGCACTTCAGATTATGCGGTGTAACGATTTTTAGCCAACTTGTCCAGCAGCCTTGCATCATCCTGAAATCAACAGAACATCAAGATATCAGGAAGCAGGCCCGTGAAGCTCCTTAAAGATAATATTCAGTGTGTGTGTGTGTGTGCACACACACACACGAGAGAGAGAGAGAGAGAGATTTGATATGACTAGTTCCATGTGAACGATTTGAGATTGTGAGCTACTTCCCAATTCATGAACAGAGCCAGAAGATAGGACACGAAAAAGAGCAGGAGTGGTGCCAACTGTGTATTCATCTATGCCGATTCTAGCCAATTAATATTGAAACAATTGCGATAAAACCATGAATCACTCACATGAACTACGAAGCCGATTGTCTCATTATAATCTAGAAACTCCTTCCACTGTTTTCCAATGCTAACCTGCATTAAGATGGAATCAAAATGATCATCCAGACACCTGAGTTTGACACATATGGAATCATGATGGTTTTGTTAATATCATTAATCGAACGAGGAAAAGCACAGCAGCTACTAGTAAAACACCTTTTTCCATGAATAAACAAATTAAGCAACAACAGCAGCAAATTCCTTAAATTTCTGGATGATAAACTGCCTGACAAGTTCGAACATTCTGCTTCTTTTGGTAATTTTCCCAACAGTTTGACAAAGGATAGTTGAAGGCCTAGAAGAACAAATCAATCTAATGAAATTGACTAGTAGCTGCTAGCTTACATTATATGCTCACCAAGCCAAAAGTTCAGTGGGTGTAGAAGAATAGATGTTATAATTTCAACGGCAGTCAGCTGGCCATCTTGGTCTTTGATAGAGCATGATTTCCAAAGCAAGCTACTCAGAGACTGGATCTATTATCTAGAACTCAAATTTATTGATCTCAACTGGTGAAGTCTGCCAACAACTTGCCTGAAGGGCTAGTCACATGCCTGTACATGCACTCTGCTATAGCAGAAGAAAGTGTCTTGCAACTACTTGGAGTTGCAACAGTTTGCAGAATATATGGTCCAACTGGGTTCAAGCAACAGATGCATTTAGTCACTGTCTTACAAAGTTAAGGGAAAAGAAGAAAGTACCAGAACTTTGGTTTATGAGGCCGACGCCTAACAGTTCTATCAACTGGAACAAAAGGAATGGGAAAACTTGTATGGAGTGTTCACTCGGTGCAGTCTGTTTGAATTTTGAAATTCCTTATGAGTTTGTCTTCCCATAGGTGGCCTGAGTTGGATACGTATTTAATAAATCATAAATCTGCTCTTCAAGACCTGCTCCTAGATTACCATGGCACCATAGAAGACCGGATCTTGTCAATCCCCATTATCTAGCTATAGATCCACCGATTTTACATGGCTAAAGTTCTCCTTTTGCTCAAGTAAAAGCTAGAGGGAACTTGAATACATGCTTTCTTCTATTGCCATGAAATTAATTCTTTATCGTTCTGTATCTCATTTTCATTGGAAGCCTACTTTCTCGCCAGAAAAACAACAAAAGCCTTAACTGAGAATAAAGGACCTCGACCCTACTCAAAACAAAACCTTGTCACTAGATGATCTGCTGAATGACAGTCCTTCTAGACACCATAACATAATGAATGTGCTGAGAAATCGAGATGAAATCCAGCAAGTGAGGGGTAAATCATAGCAAGAGAAGTCTGTGAAGCATGTTAGTACATATTTATAAGCAAACCTGCAACAAGAAGTCACCAGTTACAGTTGATGAAAAGATGCTTGAGGCACTAGTAGTTGCCATACTTCAGTTCTCTTGTAAATGTTGCATGGGATAACTAGTGTAAAAGAACAGGGATGTTTAGGAAAACCACTGCCTTCCGAAACTCTTGTATCTTAACATCTTGCAAGGACTAGATGAATGGTAACCCATTCGAACTTGTTCCCATTAATTTATGAAAGGCTTTACCTCTTGTTCATGGCATATGATCCACTTAAAATATTAGTGTTCTATATGGTGTACAGTTTTAATTCATATATAGTAATCATGTTCTAGAACTCTACATGCTACACAGTTACACAAAGAGTGACATCATGCATGTCTATCAACTTCTTATTCTTTCCAAATTCACGTGACATTAAGACTGACATCATCTATCTTGGAGAGAGAAAATACTCAAGTACATCAATGAAGTCTGTAAGCAGAAATCAGTAAAGATTCACATCATATGAACATCAATATGCATTCATATACAAGACCAGTTTTTAAGAATAACATTATGCCAAAAGAAATAACCAAATGTAAATTCTGCTTTTGCTTAAGGCAGTATCTGTTAATAAAACATGCCACCTTGGACTAGCCAGGCGAATAGGGCCTTAGGGCCCCCAACTAGCTGTTGGGCGCTGATCATCCAGCTCCCAACGGATAGTTGAGATGGCCGTTGGGACACTCTCTCCTATACACTCTAAATTGATGTATTTTGCCTTCACCCTCGTCTATAAATAGAGCTCATTCATTCCTTAATAAATAAGTTGTTTTGCAGCTCTTTGATATTTGGTTTGTTTCGTTGGCTCTTCTTTTGATTCGGTTTGTGGGTTTAAATACAAAGTGTTTGTTGCATTTGGCGCATTAATCTCTTGCGATTCTAGATTTGTGATTTGGCGAAAGCTCTTCAAACAAGTTAAAGAGTTATTCTTCACTAGTATCAAAGCATACTCAACGAATATCATTTGACACGCCTACATTGGGAAGCATGTCCAACTTAAGCAAGTTTTGTGTTTCATACTTTTGATATTCCAAGGTTAAAGGTAATCTTCAAAAACTTATCTTTATGAGAAATGGGTGAGAAAAATGAGGTGCTTCGTTGTTTGTTTGACCCAAATAACTATCAAAGTTGGGAAGAACAATGAAAAAGTATTTCTTATCAAAAGATTATTGGGATTACATGAATGACACTATCCAAAAACCGATTTTGAAAATTGATGAACTTAAGGAAGATGACATCATAAAGGCCTAAGAAATTTATAAACAAAATTTGAAAATATGGAAAAAAATAAATGCAATAATTACTTTGATTATTTGTCAAAATGTAGATGAAAAACTTTGCAATAGAGTTAATATTTTTGAAAATGCATTTGAAGCATGAGAATACTTTAAAAAATCCATTCTCAAGATAACTTTGTTTTCCAAATTGATTTAACAGAAAAAATGATAAGAATGTTTAAGTTAGATAACTTAAGCATTAGGGATTATCACAATGATTTTTCGAAATTATGTAGACACATACAAAGTTTTGACAAATTTTGAAAACTTCAAAAAATAGATGAATTTGAAGAATATCTTAACAATCAATACTTCTTTTTGTTTATGAGGGGTTTAAGAGAAGAATTTGAAAATATAAGATCCACTTTAATTCATTGAAAACCAAGACCTAAGGGTGATAGTTTTCTTGCCGATCTAATTATGAAAGAAACTAGATTGAGAAACTTTAATGCTTCCAAAGAGGTCGTTCTTGCTACCTCTAAACCAGAAGCAAATCTAAAGACATACAAACCACCACATGTGAAGAATTTTGAAGAATAAGGCAAGACAATTGTTAAGCCCACGACTCCATGGCCCAACAAGAATATTATCTTTCACTATTGAAAGGAGAATGAGCACATCAAGATTTATTGTCCTCTTTTGATGAGAAAAATCAACAATGCGGTAATCTTAGAAGAGAAGGAGAGAGGAGCACTACCTCCCATCAAGGCTTATATTAAAGAAATGTTTAAAAAGAAAGTTATCATATCCGAGAATGCACTCTCCACAGATTCTCAAGATATGTCTTTGTTTTTACATTCGGGTGCGTCTTTTCACATGACACATAAAAAGAGTTTTATTAAAAAATACTTTCCAAAAGACATTAAATAAGCATATTTTTACGACTGATGATACAAAACTCTAAGTAAATGAAATTGGAAATTTAGAAAGCAAAGTTTTCAAAGTACTCAATCTAAGCCTTATACCAAAACTCAATCTAGATTTACTTTCTATTGCTAAAATTTGTGACAATGGTTGTATAATCACTTTCTTAACCGAAAATTGTGGGGTGGATGATCACCTATCGAAGAAAGTGATTGTGCAAGGCTATAGAGAAAGTGGACTATACAAAATAGACAATTTGATCATACTAAATTTTGAACAGTATGGTGTAATACATGACTCTTTGGCATAAAAGATTGGATCACTTGAATAAAAACAAGTTATGTAATCATGTATTATTCAAAAGAAATATAGACAAAGATTTTGTGTGTGAAGAATGTATTTTTTAAAAATTGCATCACTTGCCTTTCGGTATGAGAAATTTTATTGCAAGTAAATCCTTTGAATTGGTTCATTCTAATGTTTGGGGACTCGCTTCTATTGTTTATAAAAGAGTAGTTCAATACTATGCGACTTATATAGATAATTTTAGTAGATATAGTTGGATATTTCTCTTAAAACATAAGTATGAAGTGTTCAAAAGTTTTTTGATATTTCATAGTATGATTAAAAACCAATTTGACACGACTCTTAAAATCTTAAGATCAGATTTCGGGGGAGAATATATATCAAAAGAATTTCAAAACTATTTGGAAAACATGTAATTTTATACCAAAAATTTTATACAAAAACCCCACAACAAAATGGTTTAGCAAAACGAAAACATTTACATTACAGAAACCACTAGAACTCTCTTGATTGCTAGTAAGGTACCAAAATTGTTGCAAGCAAAAGCTACCCTAACCATTGTCTATCTAATAAATAGAATGCCTTCTTCTCAACTTGGTAACATTTCTCCGTTTGAAAAATTGTTTAAACTTGCCCCATATTATGAAAGATTAAGAGTTTTTGGTTGTAAATGTTTTGTCCATATGGATAAAAATGATAAATTATCTTCTAAAACTATAGAGTGTGTCTTTTTAGGTTACGACATTGACAAAAAGGGTAGGTGTTTTGATTCTAAAGAAGATAAATTTTATGTATCATGGGATGTGAGATTTTTGAAAGACAACTATTACTATAGCTCTAACATTGAAGATAAAGAAAAATATATCTTTCTAAATGACTATGAACTTATGAGATAGTGAGAATGAAGAGAGTGATGGAGAAGAACCCACTGATTCAAGGCAGCAAGATGAACACACAAACATGGAAATAAGAGAAAACGAATCTCACAATATTATAGAACCTTTTTGTTTACACTATGCAAGAAGACCTACAAAACAAGAAAATATTGGACTAGATCCTAAAATTAAGACCCCCACAAAGATTTTTGTCTTATGAAACCTTTGAATCGCAAAGAAAAAAACTTATTGCTTGCATTTTATAAAAGAACCCAACTTCTGTAATCAAGCCATAGGTATAGTGGAATGGGAAAATGCTATGCAAGAAGAATTAAAGGCCTTAGATAAAGCTCAAACTTGAGATATTATACTTAAACATAAGGATAAAAACTTATTGAATGTAGATAGGTATACATAGTAAAAACCCATAGTGATGGTACAATAGAAAGACATAACGCTACATTAGTATTTAAAGGGTATACTCAAGAATACAGAATACACTATGAGGAAATCTTTGCTCCGATTGCTACAATGACAACCATAAGAATTTTAATAACTCTTAGTGATATTAGAAATTGGAAAGTTTAATTTTAATAACTCTTAGTGATATTAGAAATTGGAAAGCTGGCGGCGAGCTCGATGATACTCTTGGCGTTGCACACTCGGCTGCTGAAAATTGACGCTTAAAAGACTACGCTCACGTCGAGGCTCTGGCTTACCTGGCGGTTCTGGGTGGTAGGCGGAGAGAGATCGGGGTTCCCGCGGCAAATCTAGCGATTCTCGGCCGGCAGGTGCTTTGTCGATGAAGTAATCGTCAACAGGATGCATAAAGCTCTCACGTTCCTCCCTAAGCCTTCTTTTCCTGCTAACCTTCCCCTTCTTTCTCCTTCACCCTTCTCTTCATCATCAACATCCCGCCTAACCATTTGCAGCCGCTCTTCCCTTTCATTTCCACCGTCGTTCTCGCTGCTATTCTCTTCTTTTCCTTCTTATTCTCCCCCTCTTCGCAGCATACGACGCATAGACCGCGACCACCTTCTGCATTGCAGCAAAGGCCGGCCGGAGACCACCAACGACGCGGCAGTAGACGGTGGCGTTCTCCAACGGATCAGCGACGTTCTTTCATCTGCGTTTCCGTTGTGGGTTTCGCTCGCTTTCCTCTGCGGCGTCCGCCGGCCGGATTACTTTTTGTGGGTCCGCCAGGAATGGCAGATTCTCGGCATCACACTCACCATGCTCGGTCTTGCTTGCTTTTCTTCTCGTTTGCCTTTCTTTTCTTTTACGGAGATCGCATCTGTTTCATTAAGTAATGGGGTGTGTTAATGGTGGACGACAGGGATGGGGATGACTCTCACTGTCAACGATCTTCGGGGCGCCCTCGCGATGCCCAGAGAGTTGATCACCGGCTTTATTCTCCAATATTCGGTTCGTCCGTGAAAACTGCCTCTCTCTCTCTCTATTTATTTCGTTAGCCCCCATTTGCTTTCTTTGCTGTTGCTTTCCTTGTTTCTCTCTCCTTAAGGTGATGGCTACATGGTCTTTTAACATCTTATTCTTATGGAAGCTAGTATTGACGCATGTATATAGTGAGCATTGAAGAGCGATATTCTTAGTATTGACGCATGTATATCGTGAGCACTGAAGAGCAACATTCTTAGTTTGTGAAGGGTATCTCTAGAGGACAGTGAAAGGAACTATTTTCGACAATTTCTTCACACTTTTGCGACTTGGAAAGAGTTCAGATGGCGTAGAATTATGTAACAACGATCTAAGGAATTGTGAGACTAGATAAGCGGAATGAGAAGTGGTGTAGGTTGTTCTTAACAAGCAACCTAAAGACAAGTCCTTTTGTAGTTAGGGGGCCTTTTGAGAAAGTAACTAAGGATTGCTTTTTCCGGACACACGGAAAACTCTGTTTATTCAGACACGCGTTGTTCTCTTCCATGACTAATTTCATATGAAATTTGGGCGACTTATTTTGACATTTCTAAATGTTGATGCAAGGCATTAATGAGGAGCAAATAATATATACTTTTGGTTCGTGTTGAAATTCAAATGAAGATGAATTAACTTGCACGGTATGAGGAGTCTTGTAGCCTCCTGAACTGTAAATTTACAAATGTTAATGTTTCACATTCTCTGAATCACTATCTCCTTAGTTTTGGACGTTTAGTGTCACTAAGAGGAGTCTGGATAGACTTCAGATCTCATTTGTTTCATTTTTGTGGTTGAACTTCATAGTCAGAGTGAGGGCTTTGAAGTCTAATACTGCCCCCTCCCTAGGAATTAAGCCATTGGATCCCTAGGATGGCACCCTCCTCTTTCAAAAGAATCACACAGGCATCCATCTTCGAGCTATTATAGTTTTATGCATAGCTCTTTATGCACTTGAACTTTTCACCATTACTGACAAGAGAAAAGGGTTTCAACAACCAAATCACTTAAATGCCTAAACTTGGAATTGATATTAAACCAGGCTTCCAGCTTGATGATTCATATTTGTCATTCTCAAAGCGGAGCTTAAGGATGAAATTTCTAAAGCATTGGCGCAGATGACTTTAGCGTGGAGTTCCAACATACTATGTAAAAACGTTTGTGCCACTTAATAGTCGTGTCATCTATGATCTAAGTGCATAATGGGCAAAGGCACCTTATATTTGATGCTTGATCTATCTTGTGCTTAACCAAGGAAATCCAACTGAATGGTTTCCCTCTTCTGAAGGAGGAATTTTTCACAAGGTTGGCAAGCTTATACGTTTCCAGCCTATAAAATAAAAGCTACTCCATGGGCCTGATAGGATATGGGGCAATAGATCTGTGCGGGTGCTTCACCACCTCCTTTTGCAAGAACGACTCCATCAGATTTTGTTATCACGTTATGATTTAGCTCACGTAATGCTTTAATGTTTCTATACTGGATGTTGCCTGTTTATCCGGATTGCATCTTCAATGGAAAATCAGCACATAGCAACATTACCATTAATAACATTAATATTATGTCACTACTTTGTTCCTTTTTGTTGTTATTATTAACAAAGCTCATCATTTTAGTGCAGCATTCTCCAATAGGGAATGAAATTCATAGTTCAAATGGAAAAAACTAAAGAAAATTGCGATGTCATTAGATTGCAATTTGGTTCCTCTAACTTATTAGGTTTTGTAAGGGGAATTAATTAATCAAGTCAGTTACGTCCCTTAGTCACTTGCTAGAGCAAATTGTTGCTTATTTAAATGGCAAACTTTCCAAGCCCTTGGTGTCATTAGGCTGCATATAAGAGAGTGGAGGAGACCTTACGTCACCTATTTAGTGACTCCACTAAATTGTTTGATCAACATTTGGCTGGTGGTAGTCATCATGGAAAGCCCAACTCTGGGTTGAAACCCTGACATGGAGCTCAAACAACTGCTGGTCATCATCATGGATTCAACAAATTTATGATGATTCCAAATCCTTGTTCATTGCTGGATCAAGTTTTACTTTCAAATATTCAACTTTGGATAGAGGCTTAAATTATTCTAGTTAGTCTTCAATTATATGTTTGACCTTCCTTTCATATGGATGAAATCTTCTATCTTGGTACATGGTGTAAATTCTTTCTCTAGGCTCTTCAATTCTTGTGGGTTTTGCTAGTTGCTTTGTCTTATTTGAAGTTTTCTGTTAGAAGGACATATGCAGAGTTATAGAGTTTTCTCTGTGTTAGAATAATTTAGTTTGTTGTAGTTGAATTTAAAGGTAGCTTTATATTCAAGTCACTTTAGGGGTAATTTAGTCATGTTTAGTCTTGTATATAATAAACTAATAGGGCTTAAACCCTATTAGGTGAAACAAGAGAAAACGTGAGAGACTCGCCTCCTCCACCGATTTTCCCCTTTGCTAATCATTGATTATATTTTTAATGCCTTGTTATTTTAATCAACATTGTATCATAGCCTGGTTGCGATATGTGTGTGAGCACTTGAAGAGAAAAAAGGGAGTATTTTAGGATTTTTTCCGAGTATTGGAACCCTAGGATTCAAGAAGAAGTGTAGAAACATTAGAGGCAAGAGGAATATTTGAGCAGAAATCACATGCATCACTAGATTTGAACTTGCATGCATCCCAAGCTATCAATACACATCTCGAGGCAGCCCTAGTGAACTGTAAGACATGGAGAAGGCAGTAAGAGATATCTTTGGGGAGAGACAAAAGAAGATAGGCCATCTTCAACTTACAAATATCCAATTCGATGAAAAAAATTATGAGCATTAGGATAGATCTGTACGGTTAGCCCTTGAAGGGTGTGGTAAATTAGAATATATCACAAGAGTGTCCTAAACATGCACAAACTTCTAGTTCTTTCTCAAAGTGTTGAAGAGAGAATGCCTTGGTACCGTCTTGGATTCTTCAATCAATGGTTCTTTTTGTGAGCCACACTTTTATGTGTCTTGATTCTGCTAAAAAAATTTGAAAAGCCATTGAAGACGATTACTCTCGGTTCCAAGAAATATGAAATTGTCGATAAAATTAGAAGATGTAGACAAGGAGAATGCTCAGTGAGCGAATATTATGATGAACTACGAGGTTTATGGGAGGAGTTGGAATATTATTCTCCAACTGAGTATGAAGCTTTTACAAAAAGAAAAATTATATAGAGAGAAGAGAGACAAATTTTTTATTTGCTTTAGAGAGTATTCAACTCCGCCCATGTAAGGGATCACCCTTGTATTGTCGGTCCCAAGCCCGAATAAAGGAGGAGGGTTGTGTTAGGCTTCCGACAACGAATGTAAAACTTCATTGGATTTTATAACATGGATTATAAAAATTATGAGCATTGCTTTGGGGTGTCCGCGCCTAGCGACGTGCTACAGAGCCCGAATGCAGTAATAAGTAAGCAAGGTTCACTACATTTTTGCCCGAATGTAGTGAATCAATTGCAGATAGGGTTCCCACATCATGGACGGGTGTGGGTAAAGAAGTTAGTCCCACTACATTGCTGCTCGAATGTAGTGAATAATTTTCAGAGAGGGTCTCTGCATTTTGAATATGGACGGATGCGGGGGGTAAGGAAGCTAGTCCTAGATAATAAGATTCGTATTGGTTCTTGGAATATCGGAACATTATACGGTAAGCTAATGGAGGTGGTAGATACTATGATTCAGAGAAAGATTCATATTTTATGTTGACAAGAGACAAAATGGGTTGGAGAAAAAGCAAAGGAGATAGAGGATAAAGATTTTAAATTATGGTACTCAGGTAAAGAAAAGGCTCGAAACGGAGTTGGTATTATCATAAATAAAGGTTTAAAGGATAGTGTAGTAGACATACAGCGATATGGTGACCGAATCATGACGTTGAAATTAGTGTTAGGAGCAGAGGTTTTGAATATAGTTTGTACTTACGCACCCCAAGTAGGACTAGTGTTGGAGATCAAGTTGTGAATTTAAGTTTTATCTTTTATTTATGTAATCTTTGAGTCTAGTTTGTATCTCAAGTCTATTTTATATCTTGAGTCGTTTTTAGTTGTTTAGGTCTCAATGGATCAGATTCAGATCTATTGGGGGTCCTTAATCAAGGGTATTTGTGTCTTTTAAGTTAGATTAGTGTTAGTATAAAAGTTGGTAATTGTAATTAGGTCATGACTTTTTGAATAAGAAAGAGGTTGATGGAAGACGACAGCAAGAAATGACTGCATAGTCTTCCTGATTTCTTCATGGGCTGATATTTATCTTTTTTAGTCTTTGTATATTCAAGATTGTGGATGAAATCATCATGGTATCAGAGCTTTTTCTCGAGGTTACAGCCCACGTGGAACTCCTAATCGCAGATTACATGGATCTAAGTTAAGAAGTAAGGCTATTTTATCATTTTATTTGATTATCGACTTTTTTTATAGTGTCAAGAAAATCCACAGGAAAAAGGAAGAACTGGTTCACTGCGATAGGCTTATATATTAGGTTTGTGTTAATCGGCAATTGCAGAAAGGGTGTAGTTCTTGTCACAGGATTGCTATTATTCTGATAAGAAAGACTATCATTTTTTGTTTTAAAGGCAGAGGAAGAAGTGATCAGTTGTCACAACGTCGACTTATGCACAGAAACCAAACGTTTTATGGTTTAGCCTCTTTCTATTGATCAGTCGTTATCTTCTTTTAAGCTTTATTATTCAGAGTATACCAAACTGCTTGATCAGACGTTATCTTCTTTTAAGCTTTATTATTCAGAGTGTACCAAATAGCTGCAATTTATTTCTCCAAAACTTGAGAACCTTTATATTAATGGAAGGAACTTAGATGGGCGATGCAAACGAACAAAATTCTACTGACAAAGGTGAAGGATTTCAAATAACAAATGTGAAATTAGATGGAAAAAACTTTCTTCAGTGGGCCAGATCTATAGAGTTGGCAGTAATGGCAAGGGAGAGATGGGATTATTTGACAGGTGACATAGTACAACCTCCAATGAATGATCCTCTTTACACACAATGGCATAAAGAAAATGCGCTAGTTAGTGTTTGGCTTCTTCAATCCATGTCCCCATCGATTGTCAGTACGTTCATGTTCTTAGATACTGCTAAGGATATTTGGTTAGCAGTCAGTCCATAATGCTTACGCTCAGAGGAAAAATATTGCTAAGAAATACAATGTTATTTAGAAAATTAGAAGATGCAGAAAGGGAGTCATATCTGTCAGTGAATATTATGCATAACTCAGAGGTTTCTGGGAGGAGCTACAATTTTATTCCAAGACAAAATGTCAAAATTGCACCCAAGAGCGAAACAAAGAATATGTTGTGGGGTATTTCTTTAGAATATGAAGCAGTAAAAAACATCCTTAGTAGAGAAGAACTACCTTCCTTAAGCACAATATATTCTCTTTTACTCCGAGAGGAAGATAGAAAACGTTTAGAGGAGACAAAAATCAATATAGAAACTACTGCATTTGTGGGAAGGAATACATCAAGTTCTTTTTTTCGTGGTCGAGGGGGTCATGGACGTGGTAGAGGCAGATTTGCACTTACTCATGAAGAAAAAGTAAAATTAACTTGCTCCCATTGTGAAAAATCTCGACACACCAAGGAGACTTACTGGGATTTGATTGGCAGACCTCCTCATCCTCAGAATTGACCGAACAATGCTTATTTCACTAGTGATCAGAATGACAAACAGAACATTTAAAACAGTGCAAATTCTTTGGCAGATATGAAGGAGATAGAGTTGCCAAAGGCTCGGTTGGTTTATTCACACAACCCATCTACATCCTCAAATATTGATCCTCAGGCAAACATGGCGTATCCTCAGTCTTAGATTTGGGTTATTGACTCTGGTGCGACAGATCATATGGTTAGTAGAAGGGAATTATTTGATAGTTATGAGTTGACTCATGAACAAGTTAATATTCGATTGACAGATGACTCTCACACACCTGTAATGGGAAAAGAAAATATTACTACTTCTTTTGGTGTATTGAAAGATGTTTTACTTGTTCCCAATATATCAGTCAATTTACTATCAGTTTTTGCATTAACTCAGTATCTGCAATGTTATAATTTTTTACTTTGTTGGATGTGTATTTCAGGAATTGAGGACGGGGAAGACCTTTGGTCATTATAGAGTAAGGAGAGGCCTCTATTTCTGTGAAGAAAATAAAGCAGCTTTGCAGTCCGTCGTTATTACAGAAAACAGAAGGATATATCCTGCTGGCATCAAAGATTAGGACATTTACCTTTATCTAAACTTAGGACGTTATTGCCTGAATTAAGTCATTATAATAATTTGAATTTAAATTGTGAAACGTGCCAGAAGGCAAAACATCACCGTACTTCATTTCCTTTGAGTGAAGAAAAATCATCTATTCCTTTTGAAATTGTGCATTCTGATATTTGGAGTTCTTGTTCTACTACTTCTCTGCATGGATATAAGTACTTTATATCTTTCATAGATGATTGTACCAGATTTACGATGATATACCTCATGAAAACTAAGGATGAAGTGAAAAATATTCTACCTATTTCCTGTCAGTTTGTGCGTACTCAATTTCATAGTACTATTAAAGTATTTCGCAGTGATAATGGTGGAGAGTTCATGTCTCCATCACTTCACTTATACTTCATAGATCATGGAATGCTACATCAGACTTCATGTGCTTATTCTCATCAACAAAATGGAGTGTCGGAAGGGAAGAATAGACATATTCTGGAAGTTGCTAGAACCCTATTGATTGGGTGTAATGCCCCTAAATACTATTGGGGTGAAGTAGTGTTAACTGCAGTTTTTCTCATAAACCGCATGCCGAGCAGAGTCCTTAATGGGAATACTCCGTTTCACTCACTATGTCCTCATCAGAAGCAATTTCATTTACTTCCCAAAGTCTTTGGATGCACCAGTTTTATCCATCTTCATCATGGCTTGAGAAATAAATTAGATGCAAGATCGATTAAATGTATTTTCTTGGGATACTCCTCTACTAAAAAAGGTTATAAGTGTTATGATCCTCTTAAAAGAAAACTATATGTCACTTTGGATGTTACCTTCCATGAAGATATACCATTTTATAATATACAGGAAGATCCTCCATCAGAAGTACTCTCTCCAAATGTGATACCTATTCCTCCAATTGAAGATCAGTCTCAGCATGAAAGGGAAGAGGAAGAGATAATACCTCCTCAGGATAAGAAATGGCAAGTGTATACCAAAGGTGAGAGAGACATTTCTACCCGATCAAGAGCGTCAGTTAAGATCAGATTCACCTCCTACTCAAGTAACTTTCCATAAGATATTGATCTACCTATTGCAGTTCGAAAAGGAAAAAGGGAAGTAGCTAAATACTCATTGCAGAAATTTGTATCATACTCCAACTATCCTCGAGAATATCAGTTGTTTGTGATAAATACAGATTTTACCCCTATTCCAAAAACATTTGAAGAAGCAGAATGACAATCAGAATTGAAGAAAGCAATGGAGGAAGAAATTGCTGCACTATTCCGAAATAAAACTTGGGAACTGGTTGACCGTTGACTTACCATCAGGGAGGAAAACAATAGGTTGCAAATGGATGTTCTCCGTAAAGTACAAAGTTGATGGCAATATTGAAAGATACAAGGCCAGGTTAGTAGCTAAAGGTTACCGTCAGTCTTATGGCATTGACTACACTGAGACATTTGCTCCGGTGGCAAAAATGAATACAATCAGAATTATTTTTAAGTATAGCAGTGAATAAAGGTTGGGAGTTATGGCAATTGGATGTTAAAAATGCCTTTCTTCAGGGAGATCTTATGGAAGACATTTATATGGATTTACCTCCAAGATATCTTCAGGGACAAAAGCAGACTAAAGTATGTAAATTGAAGAAATCGATCTATGGGTTGAAACAATCTCCACGAGCATGGTTTAAAAAATTTAGTGATGGCATTATGAAATTGGGAAAAGGCTTAGTTGTTGTTGCATTATGAAATTGGGCTTCAGAAAGTGTGCTAGTGATCATACTCTATTTATCAAGCACAATCAGAAAAATGTTATGCTTTTAGTCTATGTGGATTATATAATTATTACAGGTGACAACATAGATGGCATAGTTGATCTGAAGAGGAGATTACATACATTATTTGATTTGAAAGATCTGGGCAGATTACACTATTTTCTGGGAATTGAAGTGATTTATAAGAATGATTGCTTATTTCTAAGTCAAAGAAAATACATTCTTGACTTATTAACAAAATCTAAAATGGAAGATTGCAGAATATGTTCTATTTACATGGAAACTCCAAGAGAAGAAAATAATACATCTGCAGAACCTTATGAAGACGTTGGCAAGTATTAGAGATTAGTGGGCAAATTAATATACATAACTATAACTCGGTCGGACATCAGTTTTGCAGTGGGATATGTTAGTAGGTGGATGCACTGTCCGTCTAAACATCATATGAGTGTTGTATTTCACATTATCAGATATTCAAAATCATCAATAACCTATGGGTTACTATATGCACTGCATTCTTCAATTAATCTTGATTTATTCAGATGTTGACTGGGCAGGCTCCAAAACTGATAGAAAGTCTACCTCTGGCTATATGGTATGTTTAGGAAGAAATATAGTCTCGTAGAAAAATAAAAAGCAATCTGTTGTGGCCAGATCAAGTGCAGAAGCTGAGTATCGTGCCATTCCTCTAGGAATGTGTGAGCGCTTATGGATTATATCACTTCTAGAGGAGATTGGTCTCAAAGGAAATATTCCAATTAACTTCTTTACATATAGTAAAGCGGCTCTCCAAATCGCCTTGAATCCCGTATTCCATAAACATACCAAACACATAGAAATTGATTGCCACTTTATCAGAGAGAAGATCTCACCAGGTATTTTCAACTTGGTCCATGTACACTCAAAAGATCAGCTGGCAGATATCCTCACTAAACCAGTATGGGTCAATGGATTTAAGAAAACTTGTGCCAAGATTGGAATTACAAGCCTTCAAGACACAACTGGAGGGGACGTGTTGGAGATCAAGTTGTGAATTTAAGTTTTATCTTTTATTTATGTAATCTTTGAGTCTAGTTTGTATCTCGAGTCTATTTTATATCTTGAGTCATTTTTTAGTTGTTTCGGTCCCAATGGATCAGATTCAGATCCATTGGGAATCAGGTCCTTAATCAAGGGTATTTGTGTCTTTTAAGTTAGATTAGTGTTAGTATAAAAGCTGGTAATTGTAATTAGGTCATGACTTTTTTAATAAGAAAGAGGCTGATGGAAGACGACAGCAAGAAATGATTGCACAGTCTATTTGTCTTTTTTAGTCTTTGTATATTCAAGATTGTGGATGAAATCATCAACTAGAAGATAGTATAAAGAGACAGCTTTTTGGGAAGAGTTAGATAAGTTGATTCAAAAGATGATTTGTTTAGGAGGAGACTTAAATAGACATGTCAGTAAAGAGGCATTACGATATCAAGGTATTCATGGAAACTTTGGTTTTGGGGATATAAATGAGGAAGGTAGGGAGATTTTAAATTTTGTTATGGCATTTGATCTCTTTATAGTCAATACAATCTTCAAAAACGAGATGAACATTTAATTACTTATAAGAGTGGCTTATCACAAACACAAATTGATTACTTTATTTGTAGAAAAAAAGATAGAGTGTGTTGTAAAGATTGCAAGGTAATTTCAGGAGGATGCTTCACCACCCAACATCGACTTTTAGTTATGGATTTACAAATAAAAAATAGACAAAGAAGAAAAAAGTGCATCGAGCTATTCGGACTAAATGGTGGAACCTCAAAAGCGAAAGAAGATATATTTAAACAGAAAGTCCTTCAAGGAGATGTTTGGAATTATGTTGGTACACCTTGTGATATATGGAACAATATGGCTATACGTATTAGGAAAGTGGCAAAAGATGTGTTAGTTGTATCTAAGGGAGGTGTAGCAGCATAAAAAGAAGCTTGGTGGTGGAGTGAAGTAGTGCAAAATAAAATAAGGCAAAGAGGGCATGTTACAAATTACATTACGGTAAGAAAACTAGTAAAACTTTAGAGGCTTATAAGAAAGCAAATAAGGAAGCGAAAAAGGTCGTGAGTGAAGCAAAAGTTAAAATTTGGGAGGATTTATATAAAAAACTAAACTCAAAAGAGGGTGAAAGAGATATTTTTAGGATAGCTAGGGCTAGAGATAAGAAAACTAAAGATCTTAATTATGTTAGATGCATCAAGGACGAGGATGAAAAAATTATAGTGGCAAATAATAATATAAAAAATAATTTGAAAAACTATTTTTATAAGTTTTTTAATGAAAATAAAGATGTTAGTATTAGCTTAGGAGAGTTAGCCAAATCAGAAAAGTATATAAACCACAATTTCTACCGATGTATTCAAAAGAATGAAGTCAAAGAGGCTCTTAAACATATGAAGGGTGACAAATCGGTAGGACTTATAATATTCCTATAGAAGTTTGGAAAATACTAGGAGAAATAGGAATCACTTGGCTCACAAGACTATTTAATGAAATATGAAAAAACCAAAAGATGCCCGAGGAATGGAGAGCAAGTACACTTATACCCATATGTAAGAACAAGAGAGACATTCAAAATTGTGTGAATTATCGAGGTATCAAGTTAATGAGCCATACTATGAAATTGTGGGAAAGAATTATCGAACGTAGTTTAAGACAAGTATCAAGTAGATCTACTGTTGAAGCGATTCACCTTTTGAGACGTCTTATTGAACATTTTAGAGCAAAAAAGAAAGACCTTCACATGATATTTATTGATCTACAAAAAACTTATGATTGGGTACTGAGGGAGGTTCTTTGGAGAACTTTGGAAAAAAGAGGTATCTCGTTGACATATATTAACCTTATAAGAGACATGTATGATGCTGCAAAAATATGTGTGAGGACTCGTGAAGGAACGACAGACTTCTTTGAAGTTAATATTGGGTTACATCAAGGATCAACTTTAAGTCCATACTTATTTATAATGGTGATTGATGAGTTAACAAAACATATTCAAGATGAAGTACCTTGGTGTATATTATTTGCAGATGACATTGTATTAGTGGAGGAGTCTAAGGAAAAGTTAATAGAAAATTGGAACTATAGAGAGAAACATTAGAAAGCAAAGGCCTCCGACTTAGTAGAACAAAAACAGAATATATGGAACGTAAGTTTGATCATTTGGTTACCTCAGAGGACATAGAAATTAAAATTGGCATACATTGCATCCCTCGAAAGGAAAGTTTTAAATACCTAGGGTCAATTTTTCAGAGTGATGGAAGAATTGATGGAGATGTTACGCATAGAATTAATGCTGGTTGGTTAAAATGGAGAGGAGCATCATGTATTCTTTGTGATAAGAAGATACCATTAAAGTTAAAAGGTAAATATTATAGAGCAGCAATTAGGCCTGTCATGTTTTATGGTTTTGAGTGTTGGGCAGTTAATCATCAACATGTACAAAAGATGTCTGTGACAGAAATGAAGATGTTGAGATGGATGAGTGGTCGTAGAAGAAAAGACCGTATACATAATGAGGTTATTAGAAACAAATTAGGAGTGACATCAATAGACGATAAAATGAGAGAATATCGTTAAGATGGTTTGGACATATAAAAAGAAGAACCTGTAAGAAGGTATGAAAAACTAAATTTGGAAAGTATTAAAAGAGGTAGAGGACGACCACAAAAGTGTTGGAAAGAAACAATAAAGAATGATCTAGCATATTGTGAGTTAATTGCTAACATGGCACATGATAGGGATCTGTGGAAACAAAGAATCCATGTAGCCGATCTCGTCTAGTATGAGAAAGGGCTTAGTTGTTGTTGTTTAGAGAGTATCTTTAGACTTTGAGTTAGTTAAAGGAAATCTACTTAGCATAGAAGAACTTCCCTCCTTGGGAACTGTTTACCCACTTCTAATTAGAGAAGATGATTGTAGAATTTTAGGAAGGGAGAGTGTAATTATTTTTGGTCCATCTCAATCAACTCTCGTAGGAAAGGAGAACATTCCCCACCTGGCTTCTTCTCGAGGTCGTGGTAGATCCTCTAGAGGAAGAGGTCGTAATATCCTCTAGTCCGCAAAGAAGGATTAATTGCAGTATTCCCATTGTGAAAAAACAAGACACTCGATAGCAGTGTTGGGATTTAGTTAGAAAGCCCATACCTCAAGAACAAAGCATATCTTGTAAGTGAAGTTTATTCAAGCAATGAGATTGCAGGTAGTGACACTATGAATAAAAGATTGAAGTGAAGGCTAAACCCAATAAACAAGTATCTGCATCAACACCATCAGCCACATTTGCTCGTAGTAAAGGTATTTCTTTCCTATGCGATTATTGAGTGATTGACTTTGGGGTCACTCATCATATGATAGGTAAGAAGGATGAATTATATGATTATCAGAAGATATAGAACTATAGTCAAGTTCGACTAGTTGATGGCTCTTATACTTCTATGGTAGAAAAAATAAGTATTATAATAAGTTTGGGAGTACTATCTTTTGTATATTATCTACCCAGTTTTCCTATAAAGTTGTTATATGTGAGTTCCCTTATTGAATATACGAACTGAATAATTGCTTTTTCCTCCTCTAAATCTATCTTTAAAGATCTGAAGACGGGGATGATCTTTGAACATCGTAACTTACATAAGGACTCTACATTCTCGAGGAATCGTATACAAATATACAGAACATGCGGCATCATTCATCCCAATATGCAAAGAGGATGCAATTTAGTTGTGGCACTTGGTACTTGGACATCTTCCTATTTCCAAACTTAAGAACATATTTTCCAAGACTTTTAGTATTCTTTCTTCATCTATTTCAGTTAATTGTGATGTATGCCCGAAGGAAAAACATAATCGTGTTTCATTTCCTTTAAGTGAATCAAAAACTTCTACTCCATTCGAGTTGGTTCACTTAGATATATTGGGTTAAAGTTCTTGCTTTGCTCTGACTGAGCATCATTATTTTGTGACTTTTATTGATAATTATACAAGGTTTACTTGTGTATACCTTTTGAAATCTAAGAGTAAGGTTTCACGTATATTCCATGTGTTTTATAAATTTATTGAGACCTAGTTCCACACTTTATTTGTAAGAGTGGCAAATTGATTATTTTATTTGTAGGAAAAAAGATAGAGCGTGTTGTAAAGTTTGCAAGGTAATTTCAGGAGAAAGCTTAACCACCCAACATCGACTTTTAGTTATGGATTTACAAATAAAAAAATGGACAAAGAAGAAAAGAGTGCTTCGAGCTATTCAGACTAAATGGTGGAACCTCAAAAGCGAGAAAGAAGATATATTTAAACAGAAAGTCCTTCACGGAGATGTTTGGAATTATGTTGGTACACCTTGTGATATATGGAACAATATGGCTATACATATTAGGAAAGTGGCAAAAGATGTGTTAGTTGTATCTAAGGGAGGTGTAGCAGCATAAAAAGAAGCTTGGTGGTGGAGTGAAGTAGTGCAAAATAAAATCAAGACAAAGAGGGCATGTTACAAATTACATTACGGTAAGAAAACTAGTAAAACTTTAGAGGCTTATAAGAAAGCAAATAAGGAAGCGAAAAAGGCCGTGAGTGAAGCAAAAGCTAAAATTTGGGAGGATTTATATAAAAAACTAAACTCAAAAGAGGGTGAAAGAGATATTTTTAGGATAGCTAGGGCTAGAGATAAGAAAACTAAAGATCTTAATTATGTTAGATGCATCAAGGACGAGGATGAAAAAATTATAGTGGCAAATAATAATATAAAAAATAATTTGAAAAACTATTTTTATAATCTTTTTAATGAAAATAAAGATGTTAGTATTAGCTTAGGAGAGTTAGCCAAATCAGAAAAGTATATAAACCACAATTTCTACGACGTATTCAAAAGAATGAAGTCAAAGAGGCTCTTAAACATATGAAGGGTGACAAATCGGTAGGACTTATAATATTCTTATAGAAGTTTGGAAAATACTAGGAGGAAAAACTTGGCTTACTGAACATTTATACCAAAAGACTATTTAATTAAAGAGGAATGGAGAGCAATTTGGATTTATGCCAGATAGATCTACTGTTGAAGCGATTCACCTTTTGAGACGTCTTATTGAACATTTTAGAGCAAAAAAGAAAGACCTTCACATGATATTTATTGATCTAGAAAAAGCTTATGATAAAATACCGAGGGAGGTTCTTTGGAGAATTTTGGAAAAAGAGGTATCCCATTAACATACATTAACCTTATAAGAGACATGTACGATGGTGCAAAAACATGTGTGAGGACTCATGAAGGAATGACAGATTTCTTTAAAGTTAATATTGGGTTACATCATGGATCAACTTTAAGTCCATACTTATTTATAATGGTGATTGATGAGTTAACAAAACATATTCAAGATGAAGTACCTTGGTGTATGTTATTTGCAGATGACATTGTATTAGTGGAGGAGTCTAAGGAAAAAGTTAATAGAAAATTGGAACTATAGAGAGAAACATTAGAAAGCAAAGGCCTCCGACTTAGTAGAACAAAAACAGAATATATGGAATGTAAGTTTGATCATTTGGTTACCTTAGAGAGGACATATAAATTAAAATTGGCACACATTGCATCCCCAAAAGGAAAGTTTTAAATACCTAGGGTCAATTTTTCAGAGTGATGGAAGAATTGATGGAGTTGTTACGATAGAATTAATGCTGGTTGGCTAAAATGGAGAGGAGCATCATGCATTCTTTGTGATAAGAAGATACCATTAGAGTTAAAAGGTAAATATTATACAACAACAATTAGGCCTGCCATATTTTATGGTTTTGAGTGTTGGGCAGTTAATCATCAACATGTACAAAAGGTGTTTGTGACAGAAATGAAGATGTTGAGATGGATGAGTAATCATACAAGAAAAGACCGTATACATAATGAGGTTATTAGAAACAAATTAAGAGTTTCACCAATAGAGGATAAAATGAGAGAATATCGTTTAAGATGGTTTGGACATATAGAAAGAAGATCAAAAGAAGAACCAATAAGAAGGTTAGAAAAACTAACTTTGGAAAGTATTAAAAGAGGTAGAGGACGACCACAAAAAGTGTTGGAAAGAAACAATAAAGAATGATCTATCTTATTGTGAGTTAACTGCTAACATGACACACGATAAGGATATGTGGAAACAAAGAATCCATGTAGCCCACCCCGACTAGTATGGGAAAAGGCTTAGTTGTTGTTTGTTGTTGTCTAATTCCACACAACAATCAAAAAGCTTTTTTTTAGATAATGGAGGAGAATACATTTCTTAGACTTTGGGTAGCTACCTTCAATGCCATAGAATTATACACCAAACCACATATCCATATACTCCATACAAGTTGGTGGATGGAGCTTGGGCCCTACTCACAAATCGTTTTGGGGAGAAGCTGTTCCAACATGTGTCTTAATGATAAATAGAATGTATATCAAATTGTTTAATGAAAAGTCTCTTATACAACTACTTAAAAAAAAAAACTATTTCTTATACAACTTGTGTATTCGAATGTACTTCATTTGTCACCATAGGGACAAACTTGATCCTCGTGGCATCAAGTGCATCTTTATTGGTTGCTTCCCAATGCAAAAGGGTTACAAATGTTATGACCCTAAGACCCAAAAGACCCAGATGTCTCATTCTTTGAACTTCAACCCTATTATGAAAAAAGGAGTCATCTAAAATTTACCTCAACTCAAGACCATATAATGTTACCTCTTGTTCCAAGCTATAATTGGGAAGACTAGGTGTACTCATATGAAGATATAGGAGTACAAGGAGATATTTCAGAAAGAGAAATGGATGAAGAAAAGGAATGAAATGTATACCATCAAGGAACTAGAAACATATTTTGTCCCAAGAGCAAATAACCATGTCTAAAGATTCCAATCCAACTTCAGATCCAACCATAGAGAAGTTGGAACTTCCCATTGCTATCAGAAAAGAAAAAAGAATGTGTACTCATCCCATTTCTCACTTTGTATCGTTGAAAACTATAAGACTTTTATCTTAAATGCAAATGTGGAACCTATTCTTCTGAATGCGGAAGAAGCAATGTCCAGTCCTAAGTGGCAGGAAGCTATAAATGAGGAATTATGAACTCTAGAAAGGAATGGTATATAGGAGTTAACAGATCTTTCTTTACACAAAAAATTGGTTGATTGTAAGTCGGTGTACACCATTAAATATAGGGCATATAGGAATATAGAGAGGTATAAAGCTAGACTAGTAGCAAAGAAATATAACCAATCATATGAGATCGACTATCGTGGGACTTTTGCACTAATAGCAAAAACTCACTACTATTTGTGTTATTATAAGCCTAGCAGCAAATAAAGATTGAGATATATGACAACTAGATGTAAATAATGCATTTCTATAAAGCAATTTGAACGAGAAAATCTATATGGACCTACCACCAGGAATCAACTATGGATAAGATCAAAACAAAGTGTGCCTATTGAAGAAGGCAATATATGGGCTAAAACAATCTCCACGGGCATGGTTTTAAAGATTTAGTGAAGGCATGATAAAACTTGGGTATACTATATGTACGAGTGATCATACCGTATTTATAAAGCAAGGTAAAGGAATCTCTATTCTAATTGTTTATGTTGATGACATAATACTCGCTGGAGATGATTAATAAGAGACGTCTACACTTAAGAGTCAACTACATCAGATGTTCGACTTGAAGGACCTTGGAAAACTCCATTACTTCTCGGGAATTGAGGTATTACAATCTAAGGTAGATATATTTCTAACTCAGAGGAAGTATACCCTTGACTTATGAAAGATACTAATATGATTAATTGTAAGTCCAATGATATTCTAATGGAGGTAAATCATAAGTGCTAAGAAAACTTAAGTGTTTAAGGATGTTGGAAGGTATCAATGACTAGTTGGAAATCTCATCTATTTGACCGTTACACGTCTTGACATATCATATGCAGTTAACATTATAAGCTGATTTATGCACCCACCAACCAACAAGATATCACATGGAAGCAATGTATAAAATATTGTGATATTTGAAATATACTCCAAGACTTATACTCTACTCCAAATATGGACATACGAAGGTTGAAATTTTTACACATGCATATTGGGCAGGTTCTAAAGAAGATAGGAAGTCCATGTCAACTTATATTACTCGAGTTAGAGGTACTGTTGTGTCATGGAAGAGTAAGAAACAAAGTGTGATTGCAAGGTCTAGTGTTGAAGCTGAATATAGAGTTAGAGCAATGGCTAAAGGAATGTCTTATGGTTTATGGCTAGAATCATTATTGGGAGAACTCCACATATGGGATAAAGGTCCTACTAGACTATTTAGTGATAAAAAAGCTTCTATTCAAATTGCTTCAAATTCAATCCAGCATGAGAGAACTAAACACATAGAAGTCATGTGATCAGTTGCGGATATACTCACCAAGGCAATATCAAAAGGATTTCTACAACATATACTTAGCAAGTTGAGAGTTTTCGGTGTTTTGCTCTCATCTTGAGGAGGAGTGTTAGAAGGAAATATGCATAGTTTTATGTGTTAGAATAGTTTAGTTCAGTGTTGTTCGATGTGTATCGGATCATGTATCATTTTGGTCCTCGATACGAATCGTATCACCCCGTATTATAATTTAATACTTTAAAAAATGATAAAAATCCTAAAAAATCATAAAAATAGAAAAATATGATAATTACAAAGAATTCATATAATGCAAAAATGTAATACATATTCATCATTCACCATTCAATAATTGAAAAGGATTTACATATTTTGAAGCAATATATGACATCCTTAGAAAAATAAAAAAATACAACTTTCATAATTGGAAAAAAATACATTTACATTGATGATCATCAAGTAAATAATCTTCATCTTCTCCTTGTTGAAGATCCTCACCACTTTCTGCTTCGAAATCAAAATCTTCATTCCTTAATATTATTGTTGCGCTCCTTCCAAATTAATTCATGCAATGTCTTCTTCGGTTAGGAGTGCATTTGCTAAATTATCTTCCATAATCCACTCCTCTAATATATCAAAATTATCGAAACTTATTGGATAAAATTGATTTTCTTTCCTATTTAACTTTTTTAATTGCTCGTAAGAAAGAAAGATAAGTAATTAGTAAATAACATTAACAATTGAAGTCAAATAAAATATTAAATTGATTCTTTCGGTAGTAACTAATACATGGTTACCTCTGTCGGAGTCGCATATTACAAAGGATAAAAACTAAGTCATTCAACCACTTATGTTCCAATATGTTGCGCTTTTCTGTATGGATGTGTTCAAAGACACTCAAATTTCTTTCACAACCCGTTACACTACAAATTTGATTAAGAACTCTTACTGAAAAATCTCTAAGGTTTGGGCAATCACTTCCAAACCTATTCCACCAAACATCTAATAGAAAAAGACAAACATTATAGACTTAATTCATAATAAATATAATATTTAAAAAACTTAAATATAAAGATAAACAATTTACCTGGGCGCATATTAGTGTAGTTGCGAATTGCTACAAGCAAGCCCATCAAGTGAATAGCATTATCATAGATCTCCATCTCTTGATTTATAGCATTTGCTCTACTCTCGTTAGGGACTAATTTGTCTATACAATTAATGATACCTCAGTTTACCTCACATTCCCTTTTAAAGCTTGGTGAGTACCTGAATGTTGGGTTTAGGTAATAAGTTGTATGAATAGACTCATGCAATTGTTTGTTCTGTCTGCTATCTATAATGTTTCACATGGGCACATAATCCCTCTTTCTTTCATTGAAATTAATTATAATGACTTCTTTTACCCTATCCATGGTTTTATAAAGATAGCTCATAGATGGTTTCTCCTCGCTATCAACCAATTTCAAAGCTTTCACTAAAGGACATGTAATCCTTAATAGTCTAACGTTGACATTCCAAAATGTACTCCTAAAGAATGTCTTTTAAATCTCATTTAACTTTTTATTTCTTCTATTTTGAGGCAACTCTGCAAATTATTGTCACTCATCTAAGGAGAATATTTTCTTTAAGACTTCTTTTGTTTCACAATGCTCTATACATATAAGAAATTAGTTGCAAATTGAGTTGCAACTGTATGAAGGAGCTTTGCACCATATGTATATCTTCTCATCATACATAATACAAAAGCATGATTGCAGATAAATTTGGTGATATCTTGGCTACACTCAGTTGTTGCCTTTATTTCATTCATCTCACCAATATCTTCTAGGATGAGATCTAAACAATGGGTTGCACATATTGTCCAATAAAAAGTTTCATACGTATGTGCTAACTCCTTCTCAACTGCTTTATAGTTAGTTGCATTATCTGTAATGAATTTGATTGCATTATGTAGCTCAACCTTGAATATCACCTTACTAAATTTTTGCCTTACCTCTGGAATATGCCTCTCCTTTAACATGTCTAGAGATCTCAAAATCATAAGTCTTTCAGGAAAATAGAAAAGAAAGTTTAACAAAGTCTTTTCTCGTCTATCTATCCATTCGTGTGCCATAATAGTGCATCTTGTCTCCTTCCATGACTTTTTTAAAGTCAAACAATATTCTTACACTTCAAGAACAATCTTATTTAATAGTTTCTCTTTCAATTTTTGATAAAAAGGTATCTTATACCCTAGACCAATGATAGTAATTGCATATGTCATTGCTTGAAAATGAAAACTTTTTGTTTCATTAAATAGAATGCATGCATCATAAAATCATCTATCCATTGCAAGGTTTGTTTGCTCATGCAATTGCTCTGAAACTATAACAACACGAATTCTAGGTTGAGCACCATGTGTAGTGCTAGGAGAAAAAAATGACTGTATGTTAAAGGAAACTTTTCATCTTCTACTTCTTTCACTTTTAACATCTTCAACAACCCTCCTTTCTCTGGTTGGTGGTCGAGAACTACTGCTACCAACATTTGTCCTACCATCAGAAGGAATACTAATCACCCAATTTAACACCATTATCATCCTCTTCCTCAAACATCTCTAAATCATCTTACTATTGTTTCCTCTCAAATATGCTTTCAATCATCTATAGACATTGTCATTTAATGACTTGACAATTTCCTAACTCTCTCCATATAAAGAGCAACTTTTTTCCTAATCCCTATTAAGTGATGTTTCAATCGTGAAATTCCATCACTAACTATATTTTCACAAAACAGGTATTTTATCTTCAATCCATTTCTCTTAAATGTTGTATTCTATTGTCATATCGGATCAAGAGACCGAGATTGGGAGTCCCTAACATCTCTTCCTGCCATCTCAATTCAACACTTTAATCTAATAGAAAACCTTAAAATAAAAGATCTTTATAAATCCCTAATCTTCCCATAACAATCAAATAGAGTGTCTCCCGCTTCATGAATACCATAAAAATCATATCCACGCACTTCGTAACTTCATATTTTGTCATTAAAAAACTCAAATAAAACAAAAAAATAAATACAAAAAAAATTGAAAAACTCAAAAAGTATACCTAAAATGCGGGTTGAGAGCTTTGTATGGACGTAAGCACTTTTGGAGCCTTGAATACCAAGGAGGGGAGAGCCATCACAAACACACTTGAGAACCTTGAACCGATGCCAAACCCGCAAAAACACGGGTTTCTTTTCGGTCATAAGAGTCCTTGGCCATATCGCCCGTATCGTGCGATATTATACAGGCCAATAACTTACCATATACAATATAATTGGGTGTATTGGATTTTGGTCCAAGATATGATATGTATCGCATCGTAGAGCTCCACGATTGTATTGAATTTAAAGGTAGTTTTATATTCTAAGTCACTTATTAGAGCTAATGTAGTCACGTATATAATAAACTAATAGGACTTAAACCCTATTATGTGAAATAAGAGAAAAGGTGAGAGAGAGGGAGGTTCTGCTACAATGAACTGCATGCCTTCTCTACTCTAAGTCACACAGACACTTCTAAGGGGTGGAGTGTCGACCTCGACACTGGTGCGACACCGACACCGTGTCGGTGCGGCATAAAAAAAATGCAATTTTTTTTTGTAACTCACGGATAAATGAGTCCGGATAATGAAGATTGATTTGTGTATTATAATGAAATTAGTAGTTGTTTACCATTTATGTGTTTTGCTTTAATATAAAGTTGTGTACTTGCTATTGTAGCCGTATACAATATTAGCTTGATTGATTTTGGGTGCGGACAATTGGTTTCTTATTTCTCAATCTGATTGGATTCTTGACTCCATACTTTATGCCTTTGCACAGAATAATCTCTGTCACCAAACACATTTGAAGACGAGGAACACATTGCCAGATCAATATAACAGAAGAGTATGACATCACTAGTGGAGATCAATAGAACAGAAGAGTATGAGATCACTAGTGGATCCTAGTACAAATACTAGTATATGCTATATCCAACAAAAGATATGGAAACTCTTTGAATCCATAACTTGGATATTTTGTAGCTCGTAAAATCATGCTAAGTTTCAGATCATTATGAGGGAACTTGCTAATTGATACCTACGTGCACTCAAAATTAGCAAATACTAGTTGTATTATTATTGATTGATTTATGTAGCTTGAATATTATATATAATATATAATATTATATACCCTAGCCGTGTTGCCGCACCCAAAATTTTTGAAATTTACCATATCCCGCACCCGTGTGACATAGCCTCTACCAATTTTCCCCATTGTTGATTGCTGATTCTATTTTTGATGCGTCGTTTTAATCAACATTTTTAACCTTGTAATTTATGGGATTGGTATATTGAGATGTTGCCTTTGGTATTGTTGAGCATAATTGTGAGAGCACTATAAACTCTTTCTAGGTGATGCCGTTTTCGGGTGCAGCCATAAGCAGGCTTCTTAGGTTGCCTTCTCATTATGCTGCAGGCCTTATCTTGGTTGCTTGTTGTCCGGGAGGTATGTGCTTGTCTGTCTCTCTTGCTATATATATATTTATGATAATTAAGTAAGTCCAATTTACAAGCACCAAGGTTTGTGCCCCATATATATATATATATATATATATATATATATATATATATATATATATATATATATATATATATATATATATACATACATACATACATATACTTGTTCTTTTACAAACCTGCTCTACCATTCTTTTTTGTCTTATATATGACTTAATTGTTTTTTTTCTTCCAGGAACCGCTAGTAACATTGTTACATATTTAGCACGGTTTGTGGAATACAACTGCAATTCACTCTTCTGGTTTATATAGCATATGGATGCATCATGGACCTTTCTATTTGTCTTGCAGTGGAAATGTGGCGCTATCTGTTCTGATGACGGCAGCAAGCACAATGTCTGCTGTGGTACTAGAGAGTTTCATGGTTCACCTCTTTTTTGTCGCATTTAGTTTCCTATTTCCTGGTGTCAAAAGCTTAAACAATTCAATTGCAGGTGTTGACTCCTTTACTCACTGCAAAACTAGCTGGGCAGTATGTTGCTGTTGACGCTGCCGGACTTTTCTTGTCGACATTTCAAGTATTAATCTAGCACTTCATTATATACAATTCTGCATTCGTGGTTTCTTTTTCTCATTTTAACAGTTCCTCCTTTTCACATGGATGCAGGGATATGGCAAAATATAAGCAACTTATATGTTATTATGACATAATTGATGACTGTCTCATAAAACTAAAGAACATATCATTTTCATAATTAATTCACTAATAAAGAAATAAACTGTCAATATTCATGATTTGTCTTGGTGATGTAGTACCAAAAAATATTTAAAAGAGTGTTGAGCCGGACATGGGAGAAGTGTGGGTGTCAAAATGTCGGAGACATGCAGCACTCTGGTTGAAGTGTTTGACATAGACTGTTATCCATTTGCAAGCTATCTACGGACTGCTGAATTTGTTATTATTTTTGTAGGTTGTGCTTGCTCCTGTCCTAGTTGGTGCTATCCTGAACCAGTACTGCCATGGTTTTGTTAGGATACTATCCCCGTTCATGCCACTTATAGCCGTTTCAACTGTTGCCATTCTCTGCGCTAGTGCCATTGCTCAAAATGCCTCGGCTATCCTCATGTCTGGACAACAGATAGTTCGCAGCCTGTGCCCTTCATGCATCTGGATTTTTCTTTGGGTGGCTTATCTCAAGGTTGCTTAGGCTTGATGTGTCCTCTACGCGCACAATCTCCATAGAAGTGGGGATGCAGGTAACGCTCTTATTTCCTTTCCTTGACATTATTGACATAAAAGTCTATCTAAACATCGAAGTGTAGTCGATTCTGAGTACATCTGTATATTATTGTTATTCTTGTGGACAAAGTATGTAGCTGTTTTCTTCTTTTCTTGAGTGAGTTGCAATTGGGTGCAATCTCCTTCCTAACACTGTCTTTTGGGGGATCAGAATTCCGTGCTTGGCGTTGTTCTTGCTGGTCAGCATTTTAGCAATCCGTTGACTGCTGTTCCATGCGCTGTCTCTAGTGTTTGCCATTCTATCATCGGAAGTACGTTAGCAGGAATTTGGCGAGCTACAACACCCATTGACAAGGATGAAGTATGATGTATACTTGGTAGAATAATGGATAGTGCTCCCAAAACAATGTGTACTTGACTGCAGTTTCTCTAGTTTCTATATGTGCGTCGTTCATCCTGAAAACTTGCTTTATCTGTTCCTTTAATAACTGGAGCTAGAGAAGCTAAGGAAGTCCGCCGTATTTCATTTTCAGCGTTTACTTCATCAATTTGTTGACATTCATCATGGTACTGATGTTTCAATTACTTCGCCGAATTCATGCAAGAGTTTCTTGAGCTATACTGAACGTGGTCATTTTGCTCTTCATGTAATCGTTTAGTAGTAAACCTAACGCGAGAAAGGAATACTTTGGAAATAGTGTAAACTTAAACAACTGTTTCTAACATGGAAGTGTGTTTAAGGGTATATCTATAAATTTCGGCAAGTCGGATGTGAAACCAATTGTTCGACCGGTACTAAAATGTTGTTATTGTTGCATCTGCACTGCACGGAAGAATAATTGTCAAGATGCACCGGGCTAGTTTTGGTTGATTCCAACAATCCGACCGTCAGCTACCATCTTTCACCACATTTTAATTTAATATTCTTTTATTTCTTAAACCATACCTTTTCTTGACGTGCTGTGGGCACGTCAGACCTTTTCTTGACGAAGGCCTATAAAAATCATTATATATATGTATATATAGAAAGACATGACCGCCCCCCCCAGAATCAGTGGTAATTGTAATGGTTTGAACCGGCATCAAAATCGAAAATCTCTCGGCTTCGTTTATCGTGACTGAACCGGTTTCGATTCCACTTTTAATCCCAAACCGTTAAATATTTGAAAAAAATAAAATCTAAAAACAAAACAATTCCACCCAAGTCACGCTGGAATCCATCTAAGATTTGGAGAGCTGTACTTTGATCTCTGTGTTATTAGGTAGGACTTGGAAGTTTCTCGTTAAGGTGTCCCATACTTTTCTTAAAATCCGGTTACGGATTGACTGGAGAACAGAATATATATTTCCATGAACATTGTCATATTCCGAACGCAGAGCAGAAAAGTGGTTGACTAGAGATGGCCGGCCGGCTCTAGAAGAGGGAACTGGAATAAAACCAGGTCCCCAGCTCAGATTCTTGGTCTGGTCCAGTTCCAGTTGAAACCGTCAGTCCGATTCCAAACCAGCCATGTCAATACCCGATGACAGATAGGAGATGTTAATGGAATCTGAGGAAGCCGGACTTTGTTTGATCCAATAACTAAAAGGATACCTATCTACAGTCATCTGGATTAGACTAATGTTCGCATCCCAGACACTAAGAATCCAAAAACAACATATGATCATACCTGATTATGGCATTTATACATAATATTAGCTAATGGCTCAAATCTAGAACCGGAACAAAGTCCGATTGTGTGAGGCTCCAATAATATTTTCCGCATGCCGTATAGAATGCTTGCTCAATTCTATGGGGCCTTTACGGCACCCAGAGCGTTAGTTCACCTGACAGGCCCCTCTAACTCCCATCATGCAGGTAAGGAGTGTGGTTCCCCGGGGGTGCATGCATGTGTTTGTTAGGCTTTGTCATGTGTTTGTTAAGCTTTGTCCTCAATTTAGATCTGCCGCTGGCACGAGGCCCCAATGACAAAATTTAAAGTCTGAAAGCAACCAATCCTTACAAAAGTCTGCAGGTTGGAACTCCCCCGAATACCAATTTCCAAGCATTCCAGACTATGCACTGGGCACAATTTTCTAATCAGACTATAGAATTACTCCAGGGGTTCAACTCGGGAGCCAAAACATTGTGATCTGGTGGTGTCGACTGGGTGGCTACAGGAGGTGCTGCCGAAATCGATGAACCACTTGATAAACAACTGCAAAAACTTTTGTATCATGTGAAGTTTGATGAGCATAGAACGTCTTTAACATATTCAAGTTAGCCTACAGTATGCCCAACTCAAAGCCACATAATCAGGAAGCAAGATTACATTCATCTCGAAAACATGGCACTTCAGATTATGCGGTGTAACGATTTTTAGCCAACTTGTCCAGCAGCCTTGCATCATCCTGAAATCAACAGAACATCAAGATATCAGGAAGCAGGCCCGTGAAGCTCCTTAAAGATAATATTCAGTGTGTGTGTGTGTGTGCACACACACACACGAGAGAGAGAGAGAGAGAGATTTGATATGACTAGTTCCATGTGAACGATTTGAGATTGTGAGCTACTTCCCAATTCATGAACAGAGCCAGAAGATAGGACACGAAAAAGAGCAGGAGTGGTGCCAACTGTGTATTCATCTATGCCGATTCTAGCCAATTAATATTGAAACAATTGCGATAAAACCATGAATCACTCACATGAACTACGAAGCCGATTGTCTCATTATAATCTAGAAACTCCTTCCACTGTTTTCCAATGCTAACCTGCATTAAGATGGAATCAAAATGATCATCCAGACACCTGAGTTTGACACATATGGAATCATGATGGTTTTGTTAATATCATTAATCGAACGAGGAAAAGCACAGCAGCTACTAGTAAAACACCTTTTTCCATGAATAAACAAATTAAGCAACAACAGCAGCAAATTCCTTAAATTTCTGGATGATAAACTGCCTGACAAGTTCGAACATTCTGCTTCTTTTGGTAATTTTCCCAACAGTTTGACAAAGGATAGTTGAAGGCCTAGAAGAACAAATCAATCTAATGAAATTGACTAGTAGCTGCTAGCTTACATTATATGCTCACCAAGCCAAAAGTTCAGTGGGTGTAGAAGAATAGATGTTATAATTTCAACGGCAGTCAGCTGGCCATCTTGGTCTTTGATAGAGCATGATTTCCAAAGCAAGCTACTCAGAGACTGGATCTATTATCTAGAACTCAAATTTATTGATCTCAACTGGTGAAGTCTGCCAACAACTTGCCTGAAGGGCTAGTCACATGCCTGTACATGCACTCTGCTATAGCAGAAGAAAGTGTCTTGCAACTACTTGGAGTTGCAACAGTTTGCAGAATATATGGTCCAACTGGGTTCAAGCAACAGATGCATTTAGTCACTGTCTTACAAAGTTAAGGGAAAAGAAGAAAGTACCAGAACTTTGGTTTATGAGGCCGACGCCTAACAGTTCTATCAACTGGAACAAAAGGAATGGGAAAACTTGTATGGAGTGTTCACTCGGTGCAGTCTGTTTGAATTTTGAAATTCCTTATGAGTTTGTCTTCCCATAGGTGGCCTGAGTTGGATACGTATTTAATAAATCATAAATCTGCTCTTCAAGACCTGCTCCTAGATTACCATGGCACCATAGAAGACCGGATCTTGTCAATCCCCATTATCTAGCTATAGATCCACCGATTTTACATGGCTAAAGTTCTCCTTTTGCTCAAGTAAAAGCTAGAGGGAACTTGAATACATGCTTTCTTCTATTGCCATGAAATTAATTCTTTATCGTTCTGTATCTCATTTTCATTGGAAGCCTACTTTCTCGCCAGAAAAACAACAAAAGCCTTAACTGAGAATAAAGGACCTCGACCCTACTCAAAACAAAACCTTGTCACTAGATGATCTGCTGAATGACAGTCCTTCTAGACACCATAACATAATGAATGTGCTGAGAAATCGAGATGAAATCCAGCAAGTGAGGGGTAAATCATAGCAAGAGAAGTCTGTGAAGCATGTTAGTACATATTTATAAGCAAACCTGCAACAAGAAGTCACCAGTTACAGTTGATGAAAAGATGCTTGAGGCACTAGTAGTTGCCATACTTCAGTTCTCTTGTAAATGTTGCATGGGATAACTAGTGTAAAAGAACAGGGATGTTTAGGAAAACCACTGCCTTCCGAAACTCTTGTATCTTAACATCTTGCAAGGACTAGATGAATGGTAACCCATTCGAACTTGTTCCCATTAATTTATGAAAGGCTTTACCTCTTGTTCATGGCATATGATCCACTTAAAATATTAGTGTTCTATATGGTGTACAGTTTTAATTCATATATAGTAATCATGTTCTAGAACTCTACATGCTACACAGTTACACAAAGAGTGACATCATGCATGTCTATCAACTTCTTATTCTTTCCAAATTCACGTGACATTAAGACTGACATCATCTATCTTGGAGAGAGAAAATACTCAAGTACATCAATGAAGTCTGTAAGCAGAAATCAGTAAAGATTCACATCATATGAACATCAATATGCATTCATATACAAGACCAGTTTTTAAGAATAACATTATGCCAAAAGAAATAACCAAATGTAAATTCTGCTTTTGCTTAAGGCAGTATCTGTTAATAAAACATGCCACCTTGGACTAGCCAGGCGAATAGGGCCTTAGGGCCCCCAACTAGCTGTTGGGCGCTGATCATCCAGCTCCCAACGGATAGTTGAGATGGCCGTTGGGACACTCTCTCCTATACACTCTAAATTGATGTATTTTGCCTTCACCCTCGTCTATAAATAGAGCTCATTCATTCCTTAATAAATAAGTTGTTTTGCAGCTCTTTGATATTTGGTTTGTTTCGTTGGCTCTTCTTTTGATTCGGTTTGTGGGTTTAAATACAAAGTGTTTGTTGCATTTGGCGCATTAATCTCTTGCGATTCTAGATTTGTGATTTGGCGAAAGCTCTTCAAACAAGTTAAAGAGTTATTCTTCACTAGTATCAAAGCATACTCAACGAATATCATTTGACACGCCTACATTGGGAAGCATGTCCAACTTAAGCAAGTTTTGTGTTTCATACTTTTGATATTCCAAGGTTAAAGGTAATCTTCAAAAACTTATCTTTATGAGAAATGGGTGAGAAAAATGAGGTGCTTCGTTGTTTGTTTGACCCAAATAACTATCAAAGTTGGGAAGAACAATGAAAAAGTATTTCTTATCAAAAGATTATTGGGATTACATGAATGACACTATCCAAAAACCGATTTTGAAAATTGATGAACTTAAGGAAGATGACATCATAAAGGCCTAAGAAATTTATAAACAAAATTTGAAAATATGGAAAAAAATAAATGCAATAATTACTTTGATTATTTGTCAAAATGTAGATGAAAAACTTTGCAATAGAGTTAATATTTTTGAAAATGCATTTGAAGCATGAGAATACTTTAAAAAATCCATTCTCAAGATAACTTTGTTTTCCAAATTGATTTAACAGAAAAAATGATAAGAATGTTTAAGTTAGATAACTTAAGCATTAGGGATTATCACAATGATTTTTCGAAATTATGTAGACACATACAAAGTTTTGACAAATTTTGAAAACTTCAAAAAATAGATGAATTTGAAGAATATCTTAACAATCAATACTTCTTTTTGTTTATGAGGGGTTTAAGAGAAGAATTTGAAAATATAAGATCCACTTTAATTCATTGAAAACCAAGACCTAAGGGTGATAGTTTTCTTGCCGATCTAATTATGAAAGAAACTAGATTGAGAAACTTTAATGCTTCCAAAGAGGTCGTTCTTGCTACCTCTAAACCAGAAGCAAATCTAAAGACATACAAACCACCACATGTGAAGAATTTTGAAGAATAAGGCAAGACAATTGTTAAGCCCACGACTCCATGGCCCAACAAGAATATTATCTTTCACTATTGAAAGGAGAATGAGCACATCAAGATTTATTGTCCTCTTTTGATGAGAAAAATCAACAATGCGGTAATCTTAGAAGAGAAGGAGAGAGGAGCACTACCTCCCATCAAGGCTTATATTAAAGAAATGTTTAAAAAGAAAGTTATCATATCCGAGAATGCACTCTCCACAGATTCTCAAGATATGTCTTTGTTTTTACATTCGGGTGCGTCTTTTCACATGACACATAAAAAGAGTTTTATTAAAAAATACTTTCCAAAAGACATTAAATAAGCATATTTTTACGACTGATGATACAAAACTCTAAGTAAATGAAATTGGAAATTTAGAAAGCAAAGTTTTCAAAGTACTCAATCTAAGCCTTATACCAAAACTCAATCTAGATTTACTTTCTATTGCTAAAATTTGTGACAATGGTTGTATAATCACTTTCTTAACCGAAAATTGTGGGGTGGATGATCACCTATCGAAGAAAGTGATTGTGCAAGGCTATAGAGAAAGTGGACTATACAAAATAGACAATTTGATCATACTAAATTTTGAACAGTATGGTGTAATACATGACTCTTTGGCATAAAAGATTGGATCACTTGAATAAAAACAAGTTATGTAATCATGTATTATTCAAAAGAAATATAGACAAAGATTTTGTGTGTGAAGAATGTATTTTTTAAAAATTGCATCACTTGCCTTTCGGTATGAGAAATTTTATTGCAAGTAAATCCTTTGAATTGGTTCATTCTAATGTTTGGGGACTCGCTTCTATTGTTTATAAAAGAGTAGTTCAATACTATGCGACTTATATAGATAATTTTAGTAGATATAGTTGGATATTTCTCTTAAAACATAAGTATGAAGTGTTCAAAAGTTTTTTGATATTTCATAGTATGATTAAAAACCAATTTGACACGACTCTTAAAATCTTAAGATCAGATTTCGGGGGAGAATATATATCAAAAGAATTTCAAAACTATTTGGAAAACATGTAATTTTATACCAAAAATTTTATACAAAAACCCCACAACAAAATGGTTTAGCAAAACGAAAACATTTACATTACAGAAACCACTAGAACTCTCTTGATTGCTAGTAAGGTACCAAAATTGTTGCAAGCAAAAGCTACCCTAACCATTGTCTATCTAATAAATAGAATGCCTTCTTCTCAACTTGGTAACATTTCTCCGTTTGAAAAATTGTTTAAACTTGCCCCATATTATGAAAGATTAAGAGTTTTTGGTTGTAAATGTTTTGTCCATATGGATAAAAATGATAAATTATCTTCTAAAACTATAGAGTGTGTCTTTTTAGGTTACGACATTGACAAAAAGGGTAGGTGTTTTGATTCTAAAGAAGATAAATTTTATGTATCATGGGATGTGAGATTTTTGAAAGACAACTATTACTATAGCTCTAACATTGAAGATAAAGAAAAATATATCTTTCTAAATGACTATGAACTTATGAGATAGTGAGAATGAAGAGAGTGATGGAGAAGAACCCACTGATTCAAGGCAGCAAGATGAACACACAAACATGGAAATAAGAGAAAACGAATCTCACAATATTATAGAACCTTTTTGTTTACACTATGCAAGAAGACCTACAAAACAAGAAAATATTGGACTAGATCCTAAAATTAAGACCCCCACAAAGATTTTTGTCTTATGAAACCTTTGAATCGCAAAGAAAAAAACTTATTGCTTGCATTTTATAAAAGAACCCAACTTCTGTAATCAAGCCATAGGTATAGTGGAATGGGAAAATGCTATGCAAGAAGAATTAAAGGCCTTAGATAAAGCTCAAACTTGAGATATTATACTTAAACATAAGGATAAAAACTTATTGAATGTAGATAGGTATACATAGTAAAAACCCATAGTGATGGTACAATAGAAAGACATAACGCTACATTAGTATTTAAAGGGTATACTCAAGAATACAGAATACACTATGAGGAAATCTTTGCTCCGATTGCTACAATGACAACCATAAGAATTTTAATAACTCTTAGTGATATTAGAAATTGGAAAGTTTAATTTTAATAACTCTTAGTGATATTAGAAATTGGAAAGTTTTTCAATTAGATGTTAAAAATACATTCTTGAACGACAACCTAGATAACAAGGTTTATATGATTTCCCCTATAGGATTAGATGTTCCCAAAAATCATGTTCTTAAGTTACGAAAAACTTTGTATGGTCTTACGCAAGCAACTAAAGCTTGGTTTGACAGATTTTAAAGCTTTATGCATGCTCATAATTTTTTATCTTGTTATCCTGACACAATATTATTTGTAAGGAAGTTAAATGCAAACACTGTAATACTGCTTTTGTATGTAGATGACATAATTATCACTGGAAGTGATAAAAATGGCATATTACAAGTTAAAAAGCATCTCCACAAGGAGTTTGAAATAAATGATCTTAGTTTGCTTAGTTATTTTTTAGGAATTGAAGTTGCACATTGTGATAGAAGATATTTTATGTCTCAAACAAAATTTGCAAATGATATTATTAACAAGACAGGTTTAACCATTAAGAAGAAGTCTTAGAATTGCTAGGAACAAAATTGAGAGTAATAAATGGAGAGAAATTTGTACCGTACAGGCAATAGATACGAGCATTGACTTATCTAACTATCACTCGTCCAGACAAATCACACACTATACACACTGCAAGTCAATTTCAAAAGCTCATACCAGTGTTCACAAGAGTGCAGTTACGAGGATCATTAGATATATTAAGCACTATATAGATAAGGGGGTATTCTACTTTTTCCTCTTCTCTTAATTTGATTCCATATAGTGATATATATTGGGGTGGAGATAACAATCGACACTCTTTTAAATATTTGTTGATATATGAATGTTGAGACGGCCAAGTCACTAATCGTCAAGATATCAAAGCATCTAAATATAGATGTCACAAGACAAACAATAAGAGTCGGAGACAAATCACAAATCAAAAGGCTATGCTTATTGATATGCATTAGAGCTCTATTTATAGAGCATATTTTACATCAAATGAGAGAAGGAAAGATAGGAAGCCCTGGCAGGCCAGCACTAGCTGTTGGAGGGCTACGAGCCCTTGTGGCCCATGACATTCCTAACTACTGCATGGGCCCTAGTGACCCGTGACCCTATTTCAGTTAACACCCCCTTTAAACTTACGGTGTAATACCAAAAGTTTATCCAACAAGAAATGAAAGCAATGAGTAGAGAGAGATTTGATAAAAAAAACAACTAACTGCATTTCTGATATAACATAAAACAAACTGATATTCTTTTGTAAACATTGACAGGCCATTTCAATATGTTTCATCCGTTCATGAAAGGTGTTGTTAGAAGCAATGCACATGACACTTTTATTATTATAGAACATAGTGACAGGATGTTGAAGAGTAATGCCTAGAATTGTCGTAATCCAAGAAATCTCTATAGTAACAGTAGCCATGGCTCCGTATTCTATTTCAGTAGATGAGAGTGACACATTTTGTTGTTTCTTATATTTTCATTAGATAAGTGACTCATCTAGAAAAACACAAAAACCAGTCGTAGAATGTATGTTGTTAATATCTCTACGCGAGTTAGCATCAGTATACACAGATAAATCAAAAAATGATAAAGAAATTAAGAGTACGCCTTATTTGCAAAACTTTTTAAATATCTAATAATTCTCATAAAAGCACTCGTATAAACAGTGGTGGGTGCTTGTTGAAATTAACTAGTTGTATGTACTGCATGAGACATATCATAACAAGTAATAGTAAGATAGATAAGAGCACCTATGAGTTGTCCATAGGGAGTCGAGTCTTCTGATTTTTTTCTATAAGTAGATCCTAACTTAGTACCAAGAACTTCAAGAGTATCAATTGGCTTGTTGTCAATGATTACATCATTTGTAAACTTAGTTTGGGACATAAAATATCCACAATTATTTCTAACAATCTCAATACCCAAAAAATAATTAAGAGCTAAATCTTTCATATCAAATTTTTAATGAAAGTTATGATTAACCTCTGTAATCCCTGCTTCATCACTCGCAGTGATGATCATATCATCCACATACAAGAGTAAAATAACAATACATGTATTTGTCTTACGTACAAACAAAACAGTGTCTATATAACAAGATAAAAAATTATGCATATGCATGAACTTTTCAAATCGATCAAACCAAGCCTTGGGGGCTTGTTTCAAGCCATAGAACGCCTTTTTTAGTTTAAGGACATTATCCCGAGGAACATTAAATACAGAAAGAGGAGTCATATAAATATCTTCAGTTAGATATCCATTCAAAAAATTATTTTTAACATCAAGTTGATACACATCCCAATTTTGAATAGCACTAAGGGTTATGAGAATTCTTATAGTTGTCATTCTAGCAACATGAGCAAAAGTTTCATCATAGTCAATTCCATGCTCTTGAGCATATCTCTTGGCTACCAGTCTGACCTTATATCTTTTAATATTAATATTGCTATGAGTTTTAATTTTATAAACTCATCGACATCCAATCACCTTTTTATCCTTAGGTTTAAGAACAATGATCCAAGTTTGAGCTTTGTCTAAGGCCCTAAGTTCTTCACACATAACATCTTCTCATTCCAGAATATCTTTGGCTTGACGATAGAATCTAGGTTCTTTTACTTTAAGAATACTTGCAATCAAGTTTTTACGTTAAGGTTCAAAAGATTGATAGAAGACAAAACGTTGAAGTGGTTTGAAAATTCGAGATTTCAATCGAGAGTTACCAGGCTCTTTATGTCGTCTAGTATAATGTAGCGAAAAGGGTTCTATAATCGGTTGTACGTCAGAAGTTTCATCCAAGATACCAGTTATATTATGAGAAACATCGTCAAGATGAACTTCTGACGTACAACCTAGGAAAAACTTGATCATCATCATCTTCCTCTAAATTAAGAAAATCTTAGGAAAAAGATGTTTCATTATTTTCAAAAGATGTAAACTTATAATAGTAGTCATTTTCAAAGAATTTTATATCTTTAGAAACATTCAGTTTATCGATAATAGGGTCAAAACATGTATAACCTTTTTTGCCAATCCCATAACCAAGAAATACACATTCAATGGCCCTAAGAGATAATTTATCATTTCTGTCTATGTAAACAAAGCATTTGCACCCAAAGACTCTAAGTCTTTCATAATAAGGAGAGAGATTATATAATTTTTTAAAAGGAGAAAGATTGACGAGTTAAATGCATCATGTTGATAAGGTATCCAATAGTAAGAGTGACTTCTGCCCATAAAAACCTAGGAACATTACATGCAATATAAAGATGTTCTACAAGTTTTTACAATGTGCCTTTACTTTATTTCAGCCAAGCCATGTTATTGTGGAGTTTTGGTGTAAGATTTTTTATATAAAATTCCATTAGTTTCAAAATAATTTTGAAAATCATTTGATAAGTATTCTCCTCCATAATCGAACCTAAAAATTTTAATGGTAGAATCAAATTATTTTTTGATCATATTGTAAAAGATCAAAATTTTATCAAATACCTCCAATTTATGTTTTGGTAGATATATCCAAGTAAATCGAGTAAAATCATCTACAAATATTACATAATATTGAACTCCTCCTTTGGAAACAAAGGAACATGACCCCAAACATCAAAATATATTAATTTAAAGGTTTTGCTTCGTTCATAATTTCTTTCTCCAAAAGGAAAATGAAGCATTTTTCTGATAACACATTCTTTACAATCAAATTTTGTTCCCCAATTTTTTTCAATAAAAAAAAATTATGGATGTCCAAATGTCTTAATCGTTTATGCCAAAGAGGCATCATGGGCTACATTACAAGATTCAAAGTTTGGCATAAATAAACAATTCATTTTATATAGTCTACTTTCTCTATAACCTTGACCAATCACTTTCTTCGATGGTCAATTCCATGCTCTTGAGCATAACCTTTGGCTACCAGACTGGCCTTATATCTTTCAATATTACCATTGTCATGAGTTTTAATTTTATAAACCCATTGACATCCAATAATCTTTTTATCCTTAGGCTTAGGTACAATTGTTCATGTTTGAGCTTTGTCTAAGGTTCTAAGTTTGTCACTCATAGCAACTTCTCATTTTGGAATACCCTTAGCTTGATGATAAAATTTATGTTTTTTACTTTAAGAATAGTTGCAATCAAATTTTTTTATTGAGGTTCAACAGATTCATAGGAGACAAAAGGTGGAGGAAGTTTTGAAATTCTAGGTTCTAAACGTGTGTTGTGAGACTCTCTATATCGTCTAGTATAATGTAACGGAAAGGCGGGTTGTGTGCTAGAAGTTTTATCTTGGACATCTATAGACTTATAAGAAATATAATGATGAACTTCTGAATCACTATCATCGTCTTCCTCTAAATTGAAGAAATCTTCAGAAAAAGATGTTTCATTATTTTCGAAAGATCTAGACTTATAATAATAATAATTTTTAAAGAATTTTACATTTTTAGAAACATACAATTTATCATTAACATAATTAAAACATCTATAACATTTTTTGTTAATACCATAACCAAGAAATATACATTTAATGGTCCTAGAAGACAATTTATCATTTTTGTCCTTATAAACAAAATATTTGCACCCCAAAACTCTAAGAATTTCATAATAAGGACAAAGATTATATAATTTTTCAAAAGGAGAAAGATTTTTAAAATTAGTTAAAGGCATTCTATTAATAAAGTATATAACAGTAAGAGTGGCTTCTACTCACAAAAACTTAAGAACATTACTAGCAATTAACATAGTTCTACATGTTTCCATAATGTGCCTATTTTTCTCTCAGCCACACCATTTTGTTGAGGAGTTTTGGTATAAGATTTTTTATATAAAATTATATTAGTTTTAATAAATTTTTGAAAATCATTTAACAAGTATTCTCCTCCCGAATCAAACCTAAAAAACTTAATGGTTGAATAAACTTGATTTTTGACCATATTGCAAAAGATTAAAAAATATTCAAATACTTCCGATTTATGTTTTAAAAGATATATCCAAGTAAAGCGAGTAAAATCATTTACAAATATTACATAATATTAAACTCCTCCCTTGGAAACAACAAGGGCAGGACCCTAAACATCAGAATGCATTAATTCAAAAAGCTTTGCTTGGCACATAATTTCTTTCTCAAAAGGAAGATGATGTATTTTTTCAAGAATGCATTCTTTATATTCAAATTTTTGTTCTCAATTTTTTTAAACAAAAGAAAATTACACAGTTTATCCATATCCAAATGTTCACGTCGTTTATACCAAAGTGTAGCATCATGAGCAACATTAAAAGATTCAAATTTTGACATAAGTAAACAATTCATTTTGTATAGTCCACTCTCTCTATAGCCTTAACCAATCACCTTCTTTGATAGGTGATCCTACACCACACAATGCTTCGATGAAAAAGTGACTATACAATTATTATCATAAATTTGAGCAACAAAGAGTAAGTTTAAATTGAGTTTAGGTATAAAACTATTTTAAAAACATCTTTTTCCAATTTTCTAATTTTTTTAATTTGAAGTTTTATACCATTGACCATAAATACATGTTTTTCAAAGATATCTTGAAATGTTTTTAAAGATTTATCACAATGGGTCATTGGCCAAGGCCTTAGGGCCCCCAACTAACCATTGGGGACTGATCATCCAACTCCCAACGGCTAGTTGAGATAGTCGTAGGACACTCTCTCTCCTATACACTCTAAATTGATGTATTTTGCCTTCACCCTTGCTCTATAAATAGAGCTCATTCATTCCTTAATAAATAAGTTGTTTTGCAACTCTTTGATATTTGGTTTGTTTCGTTGGCTTTCTTTTGACTCAGTTTATGGGTTTAAACCAGTGTTGTCTGACGCGTATCGTATCGTGTATTGTTGGGTTCCACGATACAGGCGTATCGTAGCATACTGTAGCGTATCGTATCGTACTTTAATATTAACAAATAGAAAATTATTTAAAAATTCAAGAAAAATTAGTTAAGATCCGAAAAAAATTAGAAAAAAATCTCGTAATTGCTTTGAATTCATATAATGTAAAGTTTAGTACATATTGAGCATTCAACATCGAACAATTGCATCCAAATTTACATATTTTGAAGAAAAAATAAAATACATTTACATTTTACATATTGTAAATTTGTATCAGGATCATTAACTAAATAATCTTCATCTTTTCCTTGATGAAGATTCAAAGTTTCTCATCACCTTTTGCTTCAAAATAAAAATCTTCATCTCCTTCATGATGTTGTTGCACTCCTTTCAAATTAATCCATACAATGTCTTCTTCGGTTAGGAGTGCATTTTCTTCGTTATCTTCCATAATCCACTCATCTAATATATCAAAATTAACAATCTGCTATCTTTGTACTTGTAGTTGTCATATTTGTTAATTTTCATATATGAGCAAAACGATGAGCTCCATTTCTTTGATTATTGAGTCTATGATACCTTAGTGATATGATATTGTTACTTGATGATATCCCCTTTTTCTCTTCCTAGAGACCAGCTTTTTAACTAATGCTTAAGCTTCATTTCTCACTTCACAGATTGAGTTAAGCCTCACACACGTTGATCATGTTCAACTCAATGGAAGTCATGTAAGGTGAACCCTAAAATAGTGAAGTTGTGAAATGCCCACTCAATGAACCGAAACAACCAAATTGTTCTTCATTGTTTGCGATTTCATGAAATGAGAAACTGGTAGCAGAAATATACCTAAAAGTTGGCAACAGAAAGGGAAATGATTTTGTCATAATTTTTATTTGTTCATAAATTATTCTTATTCAATAAATGAAATTATAAACCAGAATTTACATGTTACATACACAACTTGCAATCCCAAACAAGCATATCGGAGGATGCCTTGAAGAGAAGTTAAGAGAGAAAAAGAGAGGCCATAAACCTGTAAAAAAAATTGGAAAAAAAAATTGGGCATATCTACCGTATCATATTGTGGCTTCCCACGATACAATACGGATAACACTAGTTTAAACACCAAGTGTATGGTGTATTTGGTGCATTCATCTCTTGGAGATTCTTGATTTGTGATTTGGCAAAAGCTCTTAAAGCAAGTTAAAGAGTTATTCTTATAATGTCATCACTTTAAAGGAAGTCCGATCTGGAAACCTAGGGCCTCTACAAAGTGCAAAGGTTTCCAAGAGCATATGAGTGCAAGTACCAACAAACCTAGTCTTTCCACGTCTCATCCTTAAGGGAAAAAAATGAAGGAAATCTTCATGGCATCATAATAGCAAGAGGAGCACTAGAGATTTCCCATCTACTATGTTAAAATGTAATAGGATTGGGCCATGAGAGTCACCAAAACCAAAGACCAACATAGCCCAACCAGTAGCAGGGTCGGGCCGGTAGGGCCCAAACTAGCCGTTGGGCAAGTCCTTCACAACCAACAAGCATCCAATGGCTAGTTTTCTAACCATTGGATGTCGGTTAATGGCTAATTCATGTGTATATAAACACATCATGTGTAACATTGTATAGTAAGCCTTATGTGGCTGATTGTGTATGGATTATCTTATTATTCAATAAAATGAATTCAAGAATTATTACCTGATTTTTAACATGCTATTCCCAGATGATAGCAATTTATTTGCACAAGCAACAAAGAAAGAGATTGAGACTATCAAGAAGATCCTTCACATGTACCAACAAGTCTTAGGACGAGTCAATTTGGAGAACTGGAAATTACTTTCAGCCGCAATGTTCCAAATAGAAGAAGGGATAGAGTAGTGGACAACCATTCAAAACATTTGGGAATTCCAACATTTGTGGGGCGCTCCAAAAAGAAAGTATGTGGAAAAAGCTAAAAGGATGGAAGGAAAAGTGTTTATCTCAAGGCAGGAAGGAGGTCCCCGTAAAAGTTGTGGTCCAAGACATCCCGAACTACATTAGGGGCTGCTTTAGAATCTCAAAAGCCATATGTCAACACATCAAATCGCTCATTAGCAGTTTTTGCCTTTTTGGTGTGGAAGTCAGCAAGGGGGGAAGAGACTTCATATGATCAGATAGTGATGACTCACCGATACTAACGCTTGTGGCTGTCTGGGGTTTCGGATGTTTGAAGTGTTCAACAAAGCATTTCAAATCAAGTGTTTGGACTTTATCTCAAGCCCAAATCAAGTCTTCTGTATACACAAGTTATAAAGTAGTTTTTTGGAGATTTAAAACGAAAGACAAAGTCATCGCACTGCAGGATAGCAGCTAAGACTATTATTGTAAGAATAAACAGCAAACGGTCCTCATATGTCCATTGAACAACTAAAATTACCTGAGCAGCTTCATTTGCAGCATTCTTTGTCCATACAGCTATTTTATATTGCTTTGAACGAACATTAACAACAGCTCCACAAATTTCATCACCGTGAATAAACTGTTCCCCAATCATTGCCAACAACTACAGAATAGAAGAAGTGGGTGATGGTTATGACAAGAGTTTAAACAATTTAAATGGTAATACTCTGTATCTAATTGAAACTCACTGTATATAGCCACAATATATCAGCTTTTGTTCTAGCACAGCTAATGCCCCACTTCCCTCCATTGGCACAAACCGGATCCTCCCACTTTGGCTCAATTTTGCACTTAAAGAAGTGGAAGTCCACTCCAGTAACCAACTTGCTTGGTTTGAGTATGTTATTGTAAAGACTGAGAAGAAATGAGAAGTTCATCAAATATATCAAATGCACTGTCCTATAAACATTATAGACATCAGTACAACATCATATGCAAGGGTAATAAATACTGCTTAGCATTGGACTGACTGGACCAGAATTGGCACCTGGTCATTCCAGATTGAAGCAATTTGGATTTTTAAAGAGCAATCTTTTATCATATAATAAAGTCTAATTGTATAGTAAAAGAAGAAGGAAGTCTATCCAGGGTAGTCCTTGCTATTGCACTCTGAGGTGTTAGCTCATCTAGCTAGGGGACCCGACTCACAAATTGAAGCTCGTGAGATCAATACCCATGGTGTGCATACCTGGCTTTGGCCTCCCCATTGTAACCCAGAAAAAAAAAGGATACTTCTCTCTATTGGTGCAGAGGAAAGTATATCACACATACGAAGAATCTTGATGACTGATACAGCAACAGATGAAACACATTCACACAGCAGCAGTAAGCTACAAATTCTCAATGATATTGTGTTCCACAAAGACAAGTACAATACTTGACTGCCTGTCTAGCAAGACAGTGAACATAATATTCTCCGTAATCAGGATATGAAGTTAGAACAACATACCATATTACTGATTAGACCTCCATTTTACAGCAATATGAAACAGACCTTACCCCCAGATTCAGACGTGGAAGCTAACTCCCTTCTCTCAACAAAAGATAATGTAGAGACTTAAGCATTTGTTTTGCCACTGCTTCAGGTGCAAGATTCATTACTTTGTCGTGATAATAGAAAGGTTACACACTAAAACCAATTCCAGTGGCTGTATACATGGTGAGATAAGCAAATTGAGACAATCATAACCATGACTATGATCATCTCAGTGACAGCCGAAGTCCTAAAAAAGATCCACGCAAATGTTTGCAAAACATCACAATATGGAAAAGGAATTGCAACATGTAAGCAAGCCCCTCAAAGGAGATGATGTGTACATAATATAATCTTCCCCATTTGTAAACACCCCAAAATGTTTTCCAAAAACATATTCAAGCATGTTTCGAAATAGTAGGCTGGTTTTAAAAATCAGTGATTTAAATACGGCCTACGAATTTCATAAAATATCAAAAACAAAGATTTTGACATTTAAAGTTTTAAGTTTCAAAATCAAGTTTTAAAAATATAAACAAAGATGAAATTATGATTGGTTCGAAAGAGGATAAGGACGAAGCCCGCCGAAGATCCCGGAAGAAAGCACGATCTCAGGGCCAAAACAGAATCGAAGCATATCAATCCGATCTCAAAGCGGCAACAAGAAGGCCAGGACAAAGCTCATTCACCAAATATGGACCAAGACGAAGGACCTAGTCTCAAACGAGCTAGGGAAGTTGAAGCCAAGAAGGACTAGGCCAAATCAAAAGCCCAAAACCAAGGACAAAGACTCGATTTACATGCAATGACGAACAACTTATTTAAACCAAGCCACGGACTAAAGGAGGATCAAAGACATGGATCAAGCCAAGCCACGACTCCAAATATGGCACCAAAGCCTGCCCCAAATTGAACTTAGTTGGGCCACATTCGTTTACACCCAGACGGCTGCACCAAATCAAGTCTAGCCAGACCATATTCAAAGGCATTTGACCGCATCATACTAGACCGAGTCACTTGGCCGACCTAGCCGCATGGGACTGGGCTTGCATTGACCAAAGAGGACCATTAAGAGGCCCACATGAATGCCTTGGGTCCAGCTAAGAATTGCATCAAGAGGGGGGCTCCAAAATCCCATCCAATCCAAACCGTGGAAGGCTCTAGGCCTTCCCCAATTGAGGCCTATAAAAAGGCACCTTGGGGTTGGTTTCCAGATTGGAGGAAAGAGAGAAAGAGAGGGAGAGCTGCAAAGAAAGAGAGATAGAGAGAGAGAGGAAGAGAAAGGAGAGGAAGGAGTCATCTCCTCCAAAATCCTCCTCGTCCGATGTCAAGGAAGGTCCGATTGCAAGGTTTATTTCTCATCCCCCATTTACTTTAACCTCTCCTTACTCTCATTCAATTAAAAGAGGTTGTATTGATGGAGCAATTGTCTCTCCCATGATGTAATAGCTAGTGATGATGTCCATTTCATTCTTTACATTCACACCTATTACATGTTTGATTTTAAGTTTCTCCTACCTCTCTATACGATATAATCTCTTATATCTTCTAATCCCCTCTATGCTTAAGCTATAAATATATTTCAATTCATTTCCTTCAGTTATTTACTTTAAAATTATAGTGATTAGTCCTTTAATTTCATACAAAATGCATTAATGTATGTTTTAAACACGAAAATCTGTTTTCAGCATCCTACATTCGTCTGATGTTTTATTTTTCATTTTCGTCTCTCTGCTCTAAATGATCTGAAATTTGGTACATTGAATCCTCATACACAATCCCACGTATGATAAAATTTTCAAGAATTTAAGGGTCGCGCAACCACGTAATTAAAATTGAGAAAAATCGGATAAATCCATAGTTAAATATGCAAAACCTGTGTTTACTGCAACAGAGCTTGGGTTATCATCCCATAACTTTGTCTGCAGTAAACCAATTTCATTGAAACTTATCTCATTGGAAATCTGACATCCATAGATTTTCAACAAGACCAAGTTCATAAAGATCAGAGCTCTGTGCACTGAGATACAAACGTTTTCCTAAACCTCTGTATTTCTGTCACAGAACTGTTTCGAACGTCTGAGCAAGGGTCATTGCCTGATTTAATTACAAATTGTCACAACACTAAAATCATAATAAAAAATAGTTTCTAAACCTCCATATGATCCTTTATTCACTGTAAAATTTTTGTGATTTTTGGAGATTCAGAAGCTATTTAAAAGAATCCAAAAACAAGTTTTGAAAACAGAATCAGTTTCTGTTTTTCATAACTTAGAAAATTTTTCTTCTAAAGACCTAGCTCACGAATTTGGTTAAGTCATTTGGGTTTTGAAAAGTGAATTTCAAAAACACACCTAATCAAAATCAATCCTCAAAGTGTCTAGGCTGACCCTTGAGCGCTGGTTCTTGAAGGCCTAAGTCGAAAAGATCACACTTCCTCACAATCGCCATTTAAGTCAAAAAATACAACTTTGTTAATTTAAGTAAAACTAGATTGCACGCTCATGCATGACATAGTGTGTGAAAGCTTATTTCAAGTCTCTACATAGACTTCGTAGTAAAATTTCCATATCTACACCAGCTAAAGCAAAAACTTTTGATACTTTTACTGGTAGGGGAATCAACCATATCATTCTACAACATAATTGGCATTTCAAACCAAGACACCTAAAATTTTTCCAGAAATCTTCAGAAAAATCCTAAGAACACTTCATGAAATCCGAGGAAAACATGTAGGTCACGTTTTCTGTGCCCAATTGATTTGGTAAGTTCACACTATATATGATTCTGAATCACAGGAGAATGGATTCAAAGGCTGAAACAAGAGTGAGAAAGCCAAGTTTTGGGATCTCTCATCCATGCTGTTATTCTAGACAACCACCTTGCAGTGATTGTTTATCACATGCACATCCTATGACCGAATTTGAAAGCCTTAAAGAATTACAGCTGAATTAACTACTACCCACAAAAACTGAACTATTATCAACAGAATATGTCCACCAGATCTGGGATCTCAAAGCACCTTTTCTTTTGCGAACATGAACAAGTTCCACCTGTGAGCGTCACAAGGGAAATTTTTCACTTGTCACAAGCATGTGACTGGAACAAATGTAGCCCTCAAGAGAAACCTACGCATGTCATTAATCAATAAATCTCAAGGATACCTCTACCTCCTAAAGCCCGAAAGAGACCAAAGACCATCTACAACAACACCTTGTCGATAATGAAATAAATCTCATATTCACCAAAAGAGCCTTTGAAGTTCGGTTGTTCCGGAATGCAACACATGAAAAATATTGGCATCACTAAGAGAATGATGGGCTTCAGCCCCCAAAATAATCTCTATAAGACCTTAACAGTGAAACCATATACAGCTAATATGCTTAATCCAATTACTGCTAGAAAAGTGGTCCATTACCACAACTTCTTCACTCTTATACATCTCCCGGTCTTTCACTCCACTGTAAATGCTTCCGTCGAATCATATAATCGAACCTAAAGATCACCATGTAAGCAACACCTCTAGATAAAAATAGAAGGGGTAAGAACCAGTTCAGCATGTCGCATCAGCGCTTTCTACCAAACAGATGTACAAACAAACAAATTAGGATGAAATTTCTCCGACACGGAAAGTTCTATCATGAAATCATTCGCCGTTATGGATTAGAATTTTCATTGTCTTAATTAAGAAAATAAAAGAACCGATAGATAACAAAAGCCACATTCATCATCGCGGAATCCCATTGAATACGAAGATAAACCTAGTAACTCGAACAACGTAAGTCGTCCTGAAAAGGGTAGAGGAATTTGTGTTCGTCTGTGTGTTGTGAGAGAGGGGGAGAGAGGACGCACCACCAGAACTCTTCAACGGTGGAGAAGGTGTGGATGGCGCGCATGGAACTGCCCCACTCGGCCTGGCGGTTGTTGCCGGAGTTGAACCAGAAGGTCCAAGCATGTTCCAAAGGATGCTGCGCCCCCTCGATGGGCCTCTCCACGACGTCACCCGACCCCTCAACGATCTCACCGTCCTCCGCCTCCGTCACATCCTCCGCCGCCTCCGAACCCGCCTCTGCCGTCAGTTCCCGCTGCATTTCCTCTACTTCTGCCATCTCTCGCTCTCGCTCTCGCTCGCTCTCTCTCAAAGGCGGAGGGGTGGTGTCAACTCGGGCTTGGTGTTAAGGAGGTGGCGGTCCTTACTCTTTGTGGAATTGCCTATACACGCATCTAAAATACATTTTTAAGTAATTTTTGTAACAAAAATTTTAATGCTTTTATTGAGTGAAAGCAATTTTCCTTCTAAATTTCAGTTAATTTGTTATTAATTAAATTAACAAATCTTTTTAACTGGGGACCAAGTTTTTCAGTCTATACCCTAATTAGAAGACTTGTAGTTCTTTGAGCCCAAAATAGATCTCTGTGTTATAAATCCAATAAGATAACTGATTAGAACATATCCATAACTCGCTTGCTTAGGAAATCGACTCATAAGTAGAGGTCGTGAGTTCAATTTCTGCTGTGTGCATACCTGGGTTCGGACTCTGCCTTGCACCCAACTGAAAAAGATAACTAATTAATTAAACAACACAACACAAAATTATCTAATTTGTTTACACATAAGAGTTGAACTTGGTACTTGCAGTGCTTTTAAGGTGAATCTTGCTTAATATACACCTTGCATTGAAGAGGGTTGTTCTTCTATGGGTTGTTTGATTCACAGGAACAAAGATAACTGATCCACGGAAAAGGAACGTGTACGGTACCTATCCCGTGTGGGCCGTGTTTGCATGCCCGATGGCCCAAGAGAACGACAAGTCCATGTGACAACTATGGATCTAGGGATTCTTTTAAGATGAGGCATACTTGTATTTTAAGTAAGACGTACCTAATGATTGTGGGTGAAGCGAATGTCTTACCTCATTTTAAAGTGGCTCTAAGACCACACCAATACTTGTATTGCTCTAAGATTATTTTTGTTGATAAAAAAAATTGTGCCAAATAGACACTAGTATGAGGTAAGAACAAACAAAAGAAGGTACAAGACGACACCAAAGTCTATCAAATGAGGGCAGACGCCCACCTCTTACAAGGTGTTGTTTTTCGTTTTGATGAAGCGGTAACTCTGTTTACTTTCCTGCTTGTAATGACAAGAGTGGAGTGCCCGATACTTTTTGAGGAAGGAGCTACAGTTAGGAGGACCTCCTTTAAACTTCTCAATTAATCCATTGTATTTTGGTAGGGATCTGCTTACCCCATCTTGTATTAAAGAAGCTCGATTAAATAAGGATGAGTTTTGTGTTTGTTGCTTCGTGGGCTTCAAACAATTTCAATCATATCCCTTCCCGTGTCGCAACACAAGTTATTGCTCTATTGGCACCAGATCGTACGTCTAATGGATAGAAACTACTACCATGAGAGAGGGAGAGAAAGAGGTATTGAAACTTATGTAATTATATTAAATTTGTAGCTTCAATTCAAAGTTTTGCAAAACAACGAAGGTTTGGACTGGGCTGAGATATGTAGACAAATGTCTTCTTTGCCTAAGATTCTGACCATGCACCGAGAATGTCAACTGGCGGTGGCGCAAGTTCCTTAGTTCGACCGACGGTGTTCGCACGAGGATCTTAGCGATTCCATCTCACCGACTTGGGATCCTCTCACTCTCCCTCTGTCTCTGTGTCCGTCTCTCACTGTGTGTGTTTTGCCCCGTCTTGGTGCACGCTTCCATGTCTCTTAAAAGTATGAAGGAATCGATCAAGGCCTGTACATACTCTTCCCCTTCTCTTTCTTCGACCACTATTTCTCGCTCGTCCTCTTTGGCGCCACCAAGCCCACGACCGTCATTCGAGAGGAAACCGCCTAAATCGTCGCTAATTCACCAATTAAGGTAAGAATCACGATTATAGTGAGTATTCCTTTTCTCACATACATAACAAAGAGAAGACGGAGAAATACGGAAAACAGAGAAAAAAAAACTCATACGGTATTCGTATGTGGAAGCCCTTGTGCGAGAACCTCGTGTCCCCACCCGCATCATTCTGCTGCATCTCAGAAGTCGTCATAGAGGCCATCACTGGTTCCTTGCGAGAAACAAAAGAAAACCAGATACTGGGCACTTTCCCTTCAATGGTATCAAAGCTTGGTTCCCTGCAAAAAGAATGAGAGAGTTAGAAAAAAAAAATGGAAGAGAGAAGGCGACAGTCGGTAGAGGCAAGCTTGGCCAAAAAGCCGAAGGCAAAACCCTGAGATAGGCCGAAACAACCGAAACGGGCACGACGCAAAAGTCGAAAGCAATAGCCCGAGGAAAAATCCAGGCCGGCAATAGCCAAAAGGCAAAGACAGGCCGACAAAAACCCAACGGCAAAAACAGGACGGCAAAAAGCTCGAAGCCAAAGACAGGTCGGTAAGAGCCGAAGCAAATGAAGGCCGGCAAAAGAAGAACCCAATAACCCACCAACAACCAACAGCCGACGAACGACCAGAGCGTCCCCTCCGGCCCTCTCTCTCCCCGTTACTCTCTCTCTCTCTCTCTCGGAACATTCCAAAGAGGCTTCCTCGTGTAAAACGCTTTTAAACGTTCTTCTACGAAAAAAAAAAATTGAAAATAACGGTTTTCGAAAACCGCTTTGAGGTTTGTGTCAAACAGTCAAAACTGCCCCTATCCCGTTTTAGATATTACGCAGTTGCCATGGTAAAAAGACAGTTTTACCCCTTGGCTGTTTTTAAATTTTACTAAAAAACTAGGCGATGTCATTTTACTATTTTATCCAACCCGGTTTGAATAATTTCAATTCTGTCACTCAGTAAAAGACAAGTTTACCTCTATTCTTTTGGAAAAATTACAGATTCGCCTTGAGGGTTAAAATTATGATTTTAACCTCGATCAGTTACGAAATTTACAAGAATACCAAATAGTGATTTTACAAGTTTGTCCTCGTAATTTTACAAAATTATAAAAAAAAGACAAATAGATAAAATTACAGATATATCTCTTGATATCCTTTTAGGGGTTCAGAGGTAGAAAACCCCTTAGAAATTTTTTCAAAAATTATCTACTACATATTACTTTAACATGTCTCTTGCTATGTGTGCCTTTGTTTTTTGTTTCCTTTTAGATCGCTTGATTGTTATTTTTGTCTCTTGCTACATATCTACTACATATTACTTTAACATGTCTCTTGCTATGTCTCTGGACTGAAGAGAGCTACAAGACAAATCTCGAAGACCAAGGAAGGGGCAATGGACCAGAAGGAATATCAACCCGGAAAACATCGTATGTATATAGGAAATAGTACATTCATAGATGTTCTGGGTATTGGATCCTTTAGGATATTTGTACAAGGCAAACCAATTATACTGATCGATGCGTTAATTATGTCATCTATAAGGCGCAATCTGGTTTCGGTCCTTGCCTTAGTTAATAAGTGTTTTCAAGTTAGGTTTATAACTAATAAGGTGATTGTCGGTAAACATGGGAGAATCTTGTTCTCAGATGAATTTGATGTAGAACAAAGATTGTTCAAATTATCTAATAATGAAAGTCATCCATCTTCTACTTATATTGAGAGTGTCTTTACTATTGATTTGAATATGTGGCATAAACACCTATGGCATATAAGTCTGGAAAAGTTAAGAAACTTATCCAACTTTGACTTATTGCCTGGATTTGAGGAAAAGACTTTCAACAAGTGTGAAGCTTGTATACAAGGAAAAATAAAAAAAAAAGTTTTTTTCAAGGAAACAATAAGGGTAACAACCCTGTTAGAAATTATTCACACAAATTTATGTGGACCTTTTACAGTAAAGACACATCGAGGAAGGGTTACTTTATAACATTTATCGAGGATTACTCTAGATATATGTATATATATCTTTTGGCACATAAATCAGAGGCACTTGATGCTTTCAAAGAATATAAGCAATAAGTAGAAAATCAATAAGGCATTTGATCAAAGTCTTAAGATTAGACACATGAGGAGAGTATACCTCGATAGAATTCTTGAAATTTTGCAAAGACTTTGATATTGCTAAACAAAATACAATGCCTAGGACACCTCAACAAAATGGTTTAGCTGAAAGATATAAGAGAACCTTGCTGAATATGACAAGGTCTATGTTGATTGATGTCTCTCTTCGAAGGGTATTTTGGAGAGAAGCAATAAGTATAGTTGTTTACGTACTCAATAGAGTACCGTGTAAAGCTGTATTCACTACACCATATGAGATGTGGTTTGAAAGAAAACCCAACCTAGGTCATCTCAAGAGGTGGGGATCAATTGCAAATGTCAAGATCCTTGATTAGTCTAGAGATAAGCTAGACAACGGGTCCTTGAGATGTATATTTATTGGATATCCAAAAGGTTCAAAAGGATATCGATTTTATCATAAGGACCACAAACTCATTGAAAGCATAGATGTTGAATTCTTAGAGGATACTAAGAATGACATCCTAGAAAACAATGAGTAATGTGTTAATGATTTGGTAGATATAGATCAATCATCTTTTAAGCCCATAGAAGATCTTCTTGGAACTACTGATACCTTAAGTAGACATAAGAGGCCAAGAATCACTTCGTCCTACTTAAAGGATTATCATACTTATCTTACACAAGAAGTGTGTAATTCGGTAGATTTGGATGAGTTAACTGATAACTTGACTTATCAGCAAGCAATAAACTCATTGGAAGCAACAGACTGGGAGAAAGCCATGGATGAGGAAATTGAATCCATTGAGAAAACCAAGTCTGGAAATTGGCTGATTTGCCAAAAGGAAGAAAAACTATAGGCTGTAAATGAGTTCTGAAAAAGAAATACAAGGTCGATGGTACAATCGACAAGTTTAAAGCGAGGTTGGTTGCAAATGATTTTTCGCAAAAAGAGGGGATAAATTATGTTGAGACATATTACCCAATTGCGAAATTTGTATCCATACGGATAATCCTAACAATATCTGCATATTATGATTTGGATTTACATTAGTTAGATGTAAAGACAACCTTTCTAAATGGTGATTTAGAAGAAATTATATACATGCAGCAACCCAAAGGATTTGTAGTTCAAGGCCAAGAAGATAAAGTATATAGGTTGAAAAAACCCCTATATGGCTTAAAACAATCACCTCGCCAATGGTATTTGACTTTTCAAAATGTCATTGTAGAACTAGGGTTTATAACTAACAAACTTAATCACTGTGTATATGTCTGGAAGAGTGGGAGCCACTTTGTCATCTTATCATTGTATATAGATGATATATTGTTGACTGAAAACGACAATGAGATGATTGTCAAAACCAAGTCATGGTTAAACTCCAAGTTTGAAATGAAGGATATGGGGGAAGCATCCTATATCCTGGGTATAAAGATCTCTCGAGATAGAGGATCTAGACTCTTATGCCTGAGTCAAGAGAGATATATAGAATATATTTTCAAGAAGTTCAAAATGGGTGAATGCAAGTCTGCAAATACACCTATTGTAAAAGGAGTGAAATTAAGTAAGGCCGATTGTCCCGGTGAAGGAGACGATAAGCCTAATGTTTCTTATACACAAGCTGTTGGCAGCTTGATGTATGTTATATTGTGTACAAGGCCTTATATCAGCTTCACTGTTGGTTTTATCAGTAGATATCAAAGTAATCCAGGTTGGTAGCATTGGGTAGCTGTAAAATGGATTCTAAGATATCTGAAAGGAACAAAGGACTTGAAACTGTATTTTTAAGCAGATGAACTAAAAGTGGTAGGATACTTAGATGCTGACTTTGCTGGAAGCAAAGATGATAGTAAATCAACCTCGAGACAAATATTCTTATTTGGAGGTGGTGGTGTTTAGCGTTGCATGCACAGGAAGCTGAGTATGTTGCTTGTTGTATGACTGCAATAAGTGCTGTCTAGATAAGCCGCTTCATACGATATTTGAAGCTGGAGATAACAGACAAGCCAGTGGTTATCTATTGTGATAACAACGCAGCAATTACTCTTATTAAGAGTAAAGCAGATTGCTCGAAAAGCAAGCGTATAATGGTAAAATACTACTATATTCATGATATTGTTATGAGAAAGGAAATATTCATCTCATACATTCTAACAGAAGACATGTTCGCAGACTCCTTAACAAAAGGCATAACAGAGGAACTCTTCTCAAAACATGTTAGAAACATGGGTTTGAAATATGTTTGATTGTTGTATAGGTAAATAATTATACAATGGATATATATTATTGTATAGGTAAATAACCATACAAGGGATTGTTGTGTAGGGAAATAACAACACAATATGTTCTAATTGTAATAGTAATTAGGAATCGATATAACAAGGGAAAACCCCTTAAAAGTGAGAGGAAAACTAGTATGTCGATATACTTAGCTCGAATGGCCAAGTGAGAGATGTTACAGGATGTGATCATTCTCGGCTCAGGTAATGGCTGGACTGGCCATACAGTCCGTTCCGTTACCGAAAAATCCGGTAACGATCGTCCGTTACAAGTCCCATACGAGAGAAGGAGGTGGATAAACACGACGAATGGAGGAGCACGTGCCTATAAAGGCAGGCACGTACGTAACAAAGAGAAGACGGAAAAATACACAAAACACAAAAAAAAAAAAACTCATACGGTATTCGTATAAGCCCCTGAGCCTCACACGCATCATTCCGCTTGATCTCAGAAGTTGTCACAGAGGCCATCACCGGTTCCCTGAAAAAAACAAAGGAAAATGAGGTACTCGGCACTTCCCCTTCAAATTCTGGTAAGGTTGGCTGCAGGAACGTAGTCGTTGCCGATTTTGATCGCATAGATCATGATTCCCCATGAATGACTCTCACAGAGGAGGTAGTGTTTGGTAGAGGACCTTCAAGATCATTGTATGATAAATCAATTGAATTTAGGCTGATCATTGCACTAAGAGACTCTGGAATTCGGCCTGAGAGTTCGTTACGGGAGAGATTGAGGTTTACCAGAGCACGGAGATCAGAAAGTTGTGATGGTATGGGCCCTGTGAGCGAATTCCTGCTGAAGTCCAGTGCAATCTGCAGATGCAGCAAGTTTCCTATTTGGAACGGAATCGTTCTACTAAGATTGTTACCGCTTAGATTGAGCATCATCAGCCGGGTTTACTCCCCAAGCTGTTCAGGGGTGGTGCAGCCCAGACTGTTTTCTGAGAGATCAAGCTGCTCTAATTTGCTTAACGTGCTGATCTCTGGCGGGATGCTGCCGGAGAGTCTGTTTCTGCTGAGGTTCAACTTTGACAGTTCTCCCATTTCTCCTACTCCCTTCGGAATCGTCCCGGTCAAATAATTCGATGCCAGGCTAAGCTCTTGCAGCAAAGACAAACCAGTGATCGATGCCGGAATACTTCCTGTAATGTTATTGCCGGACAAATCCAAGTGGGTCAGGTTGTGGCACTCTGCCCAGTTGCTCGAAAGCTCGCCATATAGCAAATTGTCCTTCAAACTGATGTATGAGAGGTTAGAATACGTCCCGAAGGCTTCTGATATGTTGCTACTGAAGTGGTTCGTCTCCAATCTTAGTCTCACCAAGTGAAATCCCTAAGATTCGCCGGAACGGGGTCGGAGAAATGATTCTCGAAGGCATCCAACCAAGATATCAAACCATTATTGCAGAGTCCTGATGGTAAGAGGCCGGAGAAATTGTTCTGAGAAATACAAAGGCGGGTTAGGCGTCAGGTTCTGAATTTCCAGCGGGATGTTCCCGGACACATTGTTCTTGTAGACATGTAGGTACTGAAGATTGGAAAGGTACCTACAGAAGAAGGGAGGTTTCCATGGATCTGATTGCTGGAGAGATCAAGGTTGATGAGCTCCTTCCAATTCATGAACCATCTCGAGTGCAATTCCTCACTGATATTATTTCTTGATAGTCGAAGATCGAGCAAGCGAGTAAGATTAGCTAAACTGTGAGGCAGCTCACCAGAGAAGCTTAGAGAGATCAAGGAAAGAAAGATTAGCGAGACGGCCGAGGCCAATGGGGACGTCGCCTGAGAAGTTGTTTCCGGTGAGATTGACATGGGTGAGAGTGGGGAATGCAGAAAAGTTGAAGGTAACTAGAGTGCCATGAAGGCCTGCATTTGGAAGACTTATTTTCAGTATGGTTTTTAGCTCTTCGCCTTGCCGCTGAGCGCACTCGATCCCCAACCATTGGCATGGGGTGGGATTGGTAGAATCGAGCAAGATCCAAGATGAGTTCAAGGTGGGAGGGAATTGCCGCATGCGGGATTTCCATTTCAGCAAAGCATTAGCTGCTGCTTGTAGAGAATTAGTTGAGCTTGCTGTGGTAGCTGACATGAGAATCCACAGCAAACAATACAGATGGACGTGCTTTTCTTGCATGTTTTCAGCCAAGATGAAGCATGATCTGCTCTTGGCGGAGGACCCTTATACATGAAGTTGAATTTTTCAAACCTTGAAAAAAAAATTATATATATACCATTTTCACAACTAAGCTCTGTCTGCTCTTTCTTCTTATTTGAGAGAGAGGGAGAGTGTGTGTGTTTTCGTCAAGCCTTTCTTTTGGGCCTTATTTTGAAGCCTATAAATAAACTGTCAGTTTTATGATCGTGAAAGTCATCAGCCTTCAGTCCGGATCCAAATGCCGTATAGTTCAGGTTATGGCAATCTGGTTCGCTATCCATGTAAAGAAAAAATCTGGTTTCAAGTCAAACCCTCTTTCATTTAGAGATAAGGCTGTTATACTACGCGGTGGGACCAAAGTGAGTCTTTCCAAGACTTCAGTGAGTCGAATCTTTAGGTTGTTGCCACTTCGTGGCTTGCTTAAGTCAAATTCTTTAGGATGAGCTAAGCTCTGATCGACATCGATGGAAAGCAAGAGAAAACTGGAACACAATTTTCCTTGCTAAAGTCAACACACATAATTTCTTTCTGTGCTTAATCTTATATAAATATTTTTATAATTTTTATCTTTGAGATCAAGAGTAAAAATAATAAATTTTGTATTTAATGCACATATATGCAAAGTACAAAAGTATTATTCAATTTATCTATATATAGAGAGAACATGGTTAATGTACAAACTCTATCATGCTCAAACATTTTCAAATATCTCAATTGATCTATTATTGACATAAAATATTGAAATTTAAAAAATAAAAAAGTATCATGAGTACCTTTTGCATGTGCATGACCTGATACTATTTTGTGTTTTCTTTAAAGATCTAAACTCTTGATCTTAAACATCCAACAATTCGATCTTTAAATAGATTTGGTTTTAGATGAGTGTACTCATGGAATATGCTATATAAATATATATGTATATATATATTTGAGCATGGATGAATGAGTGTCCACATGGACCATATATATGTATGTATCGTCCATGTGCACACTCACATCCATTATAATATTTGAGTTAGATTTGATGACTAAGGCTTAAAAAATATTTGAGCATGCAAAAAGTGCAACAATATTTTTTATTCAAATTTTTTCCTTTAATCTTAAAAATCAAATGATAAAGATATTTGTATTAGACTTTGTACTAAAAGATATTATCCATTTAACACTCTATTTATGTATGTAGTTTTCCTTCTAAAAGTCTCTCTCTCTCTCTCTCTCTCTCTCTCTCTCTCTATATATATATATATATATATATATATATATATATAAAGAGAGAGGAACTGATATATGCTAATATACTTGAATGCTAACAAATCTCACTTTGTCCATTTCTCATAACGAATGGTTGAAATTTAAATCAAAAATAAAAATATATGTATATTTTTTGTAGATATACTTTATTTTTATTTTTATTTTTATTTTTAAAATTTCAAATTTTATTAATAATACATGATTGAGATTTATTTGGATTTATTAGTACGTCGTAACGTATATATAAGTTCCATATATATATATATATATATATATATATATAATAAAAATCCTCTAAAACTATATACTTTAAAACCCTAACCATTCGATCGATGATCAGGTGACAGCGGTAATAGGTGTCTCCTTGTCACGTGCAAAGATGTCAAATGGTGATTTTTAGGAACCATGTATACAAAGAAAATCTTACCATTCATCTCTTTCTTTCTCTTCCCTCGCGGGGGCTCGTTAGGTTTCCCAGCTCGTCCCGTAGCTGCGCGCACCATTAAATAAGAGACGGTAAGTCAATCATGGCTTTCTTTTTCCTTCCCACTAAGGAGTCAGATTGATTGCGGTGTTCTGCACGTCCACACCTCTGTCAGTCTAGCCGCAACTTAGTACCAGTTTTGCAAAAGCAATCTCTCTCTCAATATATATACTGATTAGGGATCTCAAACAGCCGAAACTCTCCTAATTATTGCACCGCTTGCTCTTTCTTTTAGCAAGAGGCATATCAACTGCTACATAATGGATTTAATATTTTGATCAAGTTCGTGTTAGTTTTCAAGGTTACGAAATACATCATATCCGATGTAATAAGTTGCGTCTGTCAAACTATAGGTTCATTTAGGTAGGGATTGTGAAATGTGGGAAGTTTGCATTCTTAGGTTGCAAAACTGAACCCAAACACATTCAACTCATTTGGTTTTATAATTACTATAGGCAAACCACAAATTACTAAGGATGCACCTTTCCTTATGGGAATGTTCATATCAACACAAAGCGCTCTCTTCTTTCTCCGTCTTCTCTTTATTTTGAGACCGGGTTAATCGGAGCTTGCTCATCATCATGCTTTTCTCCTTCCTCATGCTTCTCTCTCATAGCCGGATATTTTGTCTCTCTCCTCTTGTCAGAGGCATCTACTAGACATCATTCATCTCTCTTCAATATTATGATACCGATGCATCTCTTCTTTTATATGATAGAGATGCACTTCTTCTTTCCGTAGGAGACATGAGCAGAATGCGTATTCTTCGTACAAGAGACCATTCAATACGAGAAAGAGAAGAGTGAGGGATGAGGCTAAGGGGAAAGAAGTTGATTTTTAGGCTTAAGTTGCACTAGGTTTCGATGACATAAAAGGAAAAGTAAGAAGGAATTGAGAGAGACAAAAGAGAGTTGAGAGAGGTACGAAGGAGGAAGGTACGTGATGACTGAAATGAAGCTGGTAATTTAGGGTGTGCCTTTAGTAAGACTCTTTGGTTGGCAAACACCCACAGCAAGTGAACGATTTATGGGCAGGATGCCCTAAAGGTGTTGGTTAAAAAGGACAAGGTACATTCAGTTTAGATCATGTAAAGCTACTTTATTTTAATTCATCTTCATTTATAATAGCTCTTGCTTGTTTAAATGAAGGCCTCTTAGGAATCGAATGACTATTTGCTTGTTTAAATGAAGGTCTTTATTGACATAACACAGCTTAGCTAACAAGCTGCAGTGAGCAGAACACAACCTACGCTAACAGGGGGACCGAACCCACCTGTGCACAATTTAAGGTAGAAAACAGGAAAGAAAGGAAACCAAAGACAGCGGCTGGTTCTAGCTCCTAAGCTGGCCGCCCACATCCTAAGCAGTGGAGACCGGAAAAGGGTTCTCAGCAGGGCTTTTCGCAGAAGCACCGGCGGCGGAGCCCGACGCACTTGCCTGCTGGGAAGCCCTCGTTCCGGCAGACGAGAGCGCAATTGCTGTCATGCAAACATGTGCCTTTGAACTTGTGGCTCTGAGAGTCGCAGGTCCTTGCTTCCACACCCTTGCTCACCTCTGCAAACACACCATACATATTAGCTAGCAGTCTCTCTCTCTCTCTCTCTCTCTCTCTCTCTCTCTATATATATATATATATATATATATATATATATATATATATATATATATATAAAGGCAGATCATATCTGATAGAACCCCAAAACATGGGTGCAGCAGGTAAGCCCCCGCATTGGCATTCTAAGAACTTTAGACATTGGGACCAAACGACCCCAATAAAAGACTAGCTTGATCTCCGCCTTTTGGGGTAAAATGCTAATATAATACGAGATTGAACACCATAATGACAAAAGAGTCTGTATAGCTAACCCAGTGAAAGCTTGGTTTTGGTTAGCTTGGTTTTGGTTAGTTTAGACTTCAAATGCAAATTTCAAGGTCAGCATCCTCTCTCTCCCTCACGCGCGCACACGCGCGCACACAAACTTTGTGTCTACATGGTGAATACAGACCTGAAGAAAGAACCAGAAACAAGAGAACCATCAGGGAAACAGGGAGGATGCTCCTTTTCATGGCCATCTTCACACAAGGAGTGGCTCTCTCTCTCTCTCTCTCTCTCTCTCTCTCTCTCTCTCTCCTAGAGTTAGTCTTAAATGCTTAGGGAAATGGATAGAAAGGCATGCATCCATGCAGGCATATTTAAAACCAAACTTGTCGAGTCCATTAGAGTGAAAAAAAATGGGGAGTTTAAAGTATGGAAAGGAGACGGAGATAAAAACAAAGCAGTGAAAAGACGAGTGACTGGACACACTGACTCTATCTGCAAAATTTATTTCTAATATCAGCTTTTTCAAAATTTGAACTTATCAAAATCTGTACGAGCTGCCTGGACAACATGATCAACAAGATTTTTAACCTTGGCACGATTTTTAAAAAAGAATATTTCTAAAACATATTGTATCAATTGCTTAATTTTTTTCTTCTTATAAACCTTTGCATTGCAGAGAATTATCGGCTATCTTAGTTAATTATCTAAATGGTTTTCCTTAATCTAAATGCAAGATTTTATGATAAAGTGAGACATGCCACATTTGGAGAGGACGACTAGTGAATAAGCAAGGTGAAAGACAGGCGTTTGTTCTATTTTTAGTTACATGGAGCTAAGAAGCAGGAGAACCCATTTAGTAGGCTTAGTTTTGGCACTGATTTAGAAATGCAAGATTTTCATAGAAATTAAATTCATGGTGTGTCCATGTGCACCCAAAATAGCATTTAAAAAATTGATCGTGTTCATGGTGAGCTGGTTATGACAGGAAGAACCCAAAAGAAGAAAAATGCCTCCAAATCTGGCAGTATGACACATGACATAAGTACCTGATAAGGAGAACACCAACAAAGTCTGCTCATTCATGTCACAGGTATGCATGTTCCACTTCGACTCAAAGTAACGATTTATGTTCAAGTTGGCCAGTGTATAACACAACACGGACACAAACTTTAACACAAAATCTCTCCCCTAGCCTAAACCATCCACAGCTTCACCAGGTAAACAGAGGAAAAGTTTTTTCTAGGAATTTATTTTTTTAAAAATCTGCTTTAACTTTTCTGTCGGCCTTCGATCGTCTACACAAGTGAAGGTGCATGCTTGCAGGCAGTGGATTGCTACCCGACAGTAGTACCATCCTAACTTATTAAATAAATGCTTTCATTTCAAATTGTTGAGAGAATCCTAGGCTTAGAAAAAATGAACATTTCAAAGATGAAATAAATTCAGGGGAAGCAAGTGCAGATCTAGAAGTTATTTTACTGTCGGGCTAATAGCCAAGCCAACTGTTTAAGGCGGAGCGAACCATGTATTATAGACAACAGACTCGATGGTTGGCTCAATATCGACGCCGCACTGCATGAAGCTGTTGGAGCCCATATTTTGAAAATTTATTCAAAATTCCGAAATTCTATTATGTATTTTGTTTCTGTGAATACATGCGTGGTGTACGTGGGAAAATGAGGGAATCAAAGGCCTAGAGACCTTTGTTTGTTTGGATAAGGACGGAGGGGTCTATTTGTTAGATTCCCTCGTGATGAACGCTGTCTGCAGGAAAGTTAGTGCGTCCTGCTTTCACGATTCAGAAGCTTTACTTGCCTAAGGATTAAGATGGAGGTTCAAAAGAAGCAAGGAGCAATATCTATCTGATTAACCTGGCTACAAGTCCACTCACAAATTGGTCATGATTTCGAGATTCGAAGAGCCCACCTGGCTATGATTTTGATCTCCCCATTGTACCAAAAACAATTAGTTTCCAAAGAAAATCTGTTCAGTATTTCGTACTCGTTTGTAACAGTGGCACATATGAATTAGAAAGCTAATAGTGATCAACTCGAACAATCATTACAAGGGCAACGGCTATGCCCGGAGCTGCGTAGAAGATACTCAGGAGAGGAGCGGGCCAGGAAGGAGAGCACGGGTGCGAGAAAGTGCCGAGAGAGACATAGGTGAGAGCACAAAAAAGTATTTTAAAAAAAAGAAAATTACATCACGTCCTTTTAAACATCAAATCTGTTATGGATACCCCCTATTAACACTGCTTACATGTCTTATCATTGTTTCTAAATAACATTATTCATGGATGACGGGCTCACATATGTCCCATCATTATTTTTAGGGAACATAAATATAACCCTTCAAGTTTTTTAAAATTATATTCACATACCACCGAAAAACATAAATAAATATGTCAGAAGTGAGCAAGATCAATTTTTTCATATATCTATCTATCTATATATATATATATATATATATATATATATATATATATATATATATATATATATATATATATATATATATATATCATCCGGATAGTAATAATAAAACATCTAAGCTAGACCTTTTAGTTTTAAAATACTTAATGGTTACCACGCCGAACCCTGGAAAGACGGCCTCCGAGAGTTAACACTGGTGTAGCGTCGTGTCTGTGTGACATACGTGAGGGGTAGGAAACCTTGAGGTGTATTCATCCCTAAAACGAAGAAAGAAGACTGGAGCATTCCTAATGGTGAAAAGATCAGCCAACGAGGAATTTGAACTGCAGAACAAATACCTCTATACAATTTCTAATAGTTAAAAAATACGTTTTTCTGGCTGAGAAAAAGCATCATGGCATTGGACTATATACAGAAAATATTACTTGGCTCTAGGTTTCAAATTTTACAATACAAAACCACTTCTTGCTCTCATCACGGATTTTCTGTCCGTTTTCAAGAACGCGTATCTATTCCTAGTTTCAAAATATTCTTGCTATACAAGTTCAGAACATCTTGTAAATTTATATGAGTAGAACTATCTGTCTGCAGCTGCGCGACCTTTCCCCCGTGGTAGCTTTTGTGTTCCAGCTGTCCACAAAATCAACTCATTGTAAGTTGAGAAAATCAAGAAGGGCCACAAAGTTACTGCACTAAGAGAGGGAAGGGGGGAAAGCTTACAATCCTCAACATCTTTTAACTGATAATAGTGTGGAGCAATTTCAACCAACCATTCAGGTTTTAGCTCAGTAACCTGCGTTCAGTAGCCTCAGGGTTAAATTAGAACACTGTCGAACCGAAATTAATTACACAAGTTTTCTATGATGAGAAGGTAAACACTAACCTGACGCATAAATTCTTTGGTTGTTAGAACTAATTCATGGTAAATAACCCATCTAGGGAGAACCTGTAAGGAAACATATAAGGAACTTGAGCTCCAAGCAACAAAAAATAACAGAATAAAATGGAAGAACGAAAAATAATAAATAGCCAAACCCGCTATTATAGATTTAAGCAGCATGTGCATTCAAATACTTAATCCAAGCATATGACGTCAAGCAATAGAAGAAAATTACAAGATTCATAGACCGATTGGCCAATCTGTTAAAATATCAGAGCTGGATACTTGCAGCCTAAGCATGTGCATCCTAATCCTGATGGATGGACATCAATTAACTGACCCACCCATTGACTACTGTGTTACTCTTCGACACCGTAGACAGGAAATTCTGTTGACTTAATTCAAAAAACACTCTCTTGGTGGTAATTTTGACATGATTCCAGTAAAACAATACCACCAATGATAGATCATCCTGAGAGCCCTGCCCTATCCTAAATAACCACTTCTTATTCATGTGCACGTTGAGCTTCACAAGGATCATAGATGGTTGCACACTTGGTGGAATCCCGCCCATTGCTACTCATAAGCATTTGACTTCTAACAAGTAACAACCTCCCCCTGACTGCATCGACTCCAACCGATGACTAGCTTCCAGTATTTTATGCAGAGATTAGAAGATGATCCGAGAAATAGAAACTTCCTACTCATGGTAAACCAGAAGTTTCTATGAAGACCATGTAGAATTTTTTCTTTCTGGACAACAGGAAAGAAACCACCGGATTCATCATAAGTCTTGCCCCACAAGGAGTCGATCGGGATAATCCATTGAGAAAATGTTGCTGGAACTGCAAGGTCAAACATAGGATGATCCATAATTGACTATTCCAAAGGTGGGCAGGCATCACATGGCAATGTCACGGAAATGTTTCACAAAATATATTTACACTAATGAAATCTAATAATTGCCATATACAAGACCAATAGGATATATTTATAATCTATGCCATAGAAATCCTAATTGACCCAATCATGAACCAAAGGACTTCATTCAGCTGAACTTAAACGGACAAGTATTTATAATCGGATCAAAATAGTTATTTTGCAGTTTTACAGAACCTAACCATTCAAGGTGCAACTGCCACCAATTGCTGATCACAACAGCTTTCGTGACAAAATGTCAATGTCAGATACAAAATTAGCTTCAATTGTCCTAAATACATATTAATAAAAAAGAACATTCTAATGTAGTATCCAGTAAATAAACCATTTTCAGGTCCCCATGAAGGGTAAAACTTCAGCCAGCCAGTGTTTCTGTTTAAAGACCATACAGACTTCAACCTTCAAAGAAATAAAAATTGTAGCTACCTGTGCAAGACCAGAGGAGGGATGCATGTGAACCGTTTGTGGATTTTTAACAGTACGATATGCACCACTCTTTTGTAGCTTTGCAGAGTTGTGGAAAAATCCTACAAACAATCAACATCAGATCAAATCAAAACATGGCTGATTTGTGCTATGCAGCCACTCTTTTATCACATGGCATCTTAACAGTTGGTATACCATACCTGCTGTTATCGCCTTCTTTATGGAATCAAGATCATTTGGATCAGATGTAAGTTCAATTTCCACCCGTTCTAAAAGTCCTTGCAGCTGGTCTCTAATATCTCTAGCACGTTTCATGCTCCTCACCTGATATCGAGAAAACAATTCTGATTAGATGCAAGTATTTTCTGAACTTTAGTGCTGGCATTTGACAAATGATGCTTAAAACTAGGAAAAAGAACTGCGTGTAAGATGCAATCACCTGAATATAATTCTCATAACACCACTGAGTAGCGAAATTAGTTTCCTTCCATGAATCATAAACCTGGTTAAACATGTTAATATAATAGGTCAAATCAAGGACAAATACCATAGGGGCGTAAGCAAGTGCAAAAACAACCCATCAGAAATAAATTACAAGGCACCTTCAGCAGTGCAATATGATCACCAACATTGCCAGCGTGGAAGTTCATTCTTGCATTGTCAGCATGAACCTGCTTATCCTTTGGACGGTAAAAGATGGAATTACCAACGGAAAGCATGGCAGCTATTGAAATGATCTCTTCAGAGCATTTATACTTATCAGATGCGACAATCATCTTAGATAGCATAGGATCAAGGGGAAACTCTGCCATTCGCCTTCCTGTCTTTGTCAGCTCCCCTCTGTTGTTAAGTGCCCCAAGGGCGTACAGTTGCTCAAGAGCCTTAAGTAATGCCTCTGATGGAGGAGGATCCATAAAATCAAAATTAACCAGGTCATTGATACCCATTGTTTTAAGCATTAGCGCCACATTTGCAAGATTTGTTCTCTGTATCTCAGGTACCGTATTGTCTTCCAAATCATGGTGATAGTTGTAGGCAGTGTATAAACGAAAACATTTTCCAGGACCAGTACGCCCAGATCTACCAGCTCTTTGCAAAGCAGATGCTTTCGATATAGGAGTAATAAGTAAAGATTCCATTCCAGTTCTTGGATTGTACGAATTTAATTTACAAAAGCCTGGGTCTATCACATACTTTATTCCATCAATTGTAAGTGATGTCTCCGCAATGTTTGTTGCCAACACAACTTTGCGAGCACCTTCAGGAGTTGATTCAAAAATCTTGGCTTGAAGATCTGTTGGAAGGTTGGCATAGATTGGGCATATTATTAGTTCCGCAATCCTTGTTCCCAAGCCCCTAGTTCTGTGCTTCAGAATCTCTTCTGCTGCCTCTATTTCTTCTTGTCCTGTAAGAAAGACGAGAATATCACCTGATGGCTGTGTCACGTGAATCTGTAGTACTGTAACAATAGCAGCATCCAGATAATCTGCTTCCGGAGCTTTTGTATAATGTATATCAACAGGGAAACGTCTCCCAGGTATTTTGAAAATAGGTGCTGAGTCAAAGTAATCACTAAACTTTTCCGCATCAAGGGTAGCACTTGATATAAGGAGTTTTAGATCAGGACGATAACGGGCAATATCCTGCACAAACATTTTAAGAGAGAATTAACAAAATGCTCCTGTTTAACGACTCCAAGTACCATTGCAACAAAATGTATAAAATGCAGCTGCTGTCCATAATCGTTCCTTGAGAAATCATGTGAAAAGAGAAAAATCCCAATTGTACAAGACCCATTGTACAAGACGCTTTAGTTGAGGCTCATAATGAGCTACATCCTAAGCTACGGTCATTTGCCACAGTTCCTAAATCCTTTTACGGACGTAATTTTCAGAAAATTGCACATGCATAAGGTCCTTTAAAGTTTAAACACATGAAAACAGTCAATGGCATCAAAGTACTTCCAGAAAAGGACGAATCAAGACAATGTTGAACCTACAATGTTCCTTTTTTCCATTACAGGGAAAGCTAAAGAACTTATGCAACGCATAAGCATATAGATTGCTTTGAACTGTTGAGCATCAGCTAAGGGGTCCTATAAAAAAACAAAAATACAGTAAGATTTCAATAAGGAAGAAATCTATACATGCCTTAACCAATCCGAACAAAATATCTGTTGACAGTGTTCTTTCATGAGCCTCATCCACCATGATAACACTGCAGAAAAAAAAAGAACTGTCAAAGCAGCAGTTGAGAATGTATCCACTGACAAATAACCTCACCCACTAAACAACACCGAAGTGCAATAATTCAAAGAATTCCTTGTGGCCTGATACAACTAAAAACTGCTACACAAGGAGCAAGAACTGAAAGGATGAATGCAATTACCAAGAAGGTAGAATATTGTCCAGAGTATTTAGGTACCTATAGTTTGCTAAATCTGGTTCACCAAGGAGCTCTCTCAATAGCATCCCATCAGTCATGTACTTCAAAATCGTCTTGTCCGATGTACAATCTTCAAAACGTATTGAATATCCAACCTGGTAAGTAGAGGAAATAAATTAATTACATCCCAGGCTCGATGCTTCCTTTCTAGAAACTCGGATGGCACAATCTATATGAAGAAAATAAACTATAAGCAATTAACAGAAAAATAAAATAAAAGCTTTTGAAAATACACATAAAGCATCAAAGCGACATACCTCATGGCCAAGCTTGACCCCCATCTCCTGAGCAACTCGTGCAGCCACACTCATTGCTGCAACACGACGTGGCTGCGTGCAACCCACCTGCAAAGTGGTAGAGCAGATTAACAAAGTTTTGTCAACAGGTGGGTACCATACAAGTATAGTCAACAAGAAAGACACCTAAAAGAATACTCAACCTGCATCCAAACACTAGAACATTCATTGTGCAAAGTGAGGCTGCTTCACAAAATCTTACTCCACGCATGCATGTGTTTTTACTGTTGGAAATCGTGGGAAGCACAACGGACGATAGAATATGAAAAATAATAAGAAACAATGAAGAGTAAAAGTGGAGATTGGAGGAGGGGGATAGGCCCTCCAATGGAGTTTGCCCCCCCTCTCTTTCTTAAACTCAAACTCTTAACCCTAATACAAGACATCAAGACCTTATATAATGGGTTATTAAACATAAAATGACCAAAATGCCCTTAGTATTATGGACAATTACAATAATACCCAAATATCAAAAAATTATAAAACTAACACTAAAACAACATATACATTCATATTCTTTGATACCCCCTAAAGTTGGGAGTAAGATACTTCAAACTCCAAACTTGCCAAAAAAACAGGTTCTTTTCACCACACTTGCACCAATGATCTCTATGAGACTTCTTTAAATCAACTTTAACAATTAAAAACACACTTGGGTAGCGCACGACCCTTCTATGGGTGTCGGCCGCTCCCTCTCTTTCTTCTCTATGAAGTGTTTGGGCAACAACACTTCAAAAAATCATGTTTTCCTCTTCTTCAGAAAATTGATTTTTATGGTAGGAGGTATTATCGCCACCATACACACTTCAAACAACTTTTTCTGTACCCCTTCACATGGTGGCTATTATTGGTGTCTTGCTTGGGTTTCCTCTCTCTACCACTCAAATAGCAGAATACACACATTTGCTCATTCTAGTCGGTTTTGCGCCCCTTCACATGGTGATTGCAACAACTTTTTCCAGCCCTCCTACATGTTCACTTCAGCAACTCAAAGTCTTAATTGTCATGCTTCTTAGTGATACTGCCACATTCTATACCAACAAATTTATTTTCCCTCTTCTATGAGTGAATTTTTCAAGCATAAGTAGTGAGAAACTGTTTTTCTACACTATCTTTTCCTTTTTAACTCAATTCCGATGTTAAGTGTTATCTCTTCTCCTTGAAATACTCTTTTTAATCCTTTCTCCACACTAGCAACATCAACAAGTAGCTTCTCTACTTCACAAGCCATAGGGATCATATTATGCTTCTTTGAGACATTCAATCAAACAAATGACATGCATATTTAACATTCCTAGCATTTCATCAAACACTTGACGTGAAAATTTAACATCCCTCTTGGGCATTTCATCAAATACTTGATGTGCTGGTGAACATCTCTCTTGGTTCTGAAGAAACACTCTGTTGCATGTAACTTTATCAGGATGTGATTGGTTGTAAGCCAGTGCCAGTGTACTTCCCCTGGATCCACCAAAAACCTGCCACTCAGAGATGTTCACGTACTCTCGCAGCTTTTCAATGTCTGAAACAAGGTCCCATGTGGTGTTCTCATCCAAGCAGGCATGTGGTGTGCTTTTTTCTGCACCATGTTGATCAAAGAGAATGATTCTGCAATAATATGGATCAAAGAATTTTCTATTGCTAGGTGTTGTTCCCGCTCCAGGTCCTCCATGGAGGAACACAACTGGATGCCCACTAGGATTCCCAGACTGCTCCCAATACAAAGAATACTTCTCAGAAACCTTTAAATGCCCATAACTCTATGGCTCGATATGTTGATAAGGATTTCTATTCATGTTAAGTGAGCCCTCTGTTTCAACCATTGCTGCCCTGTAACTTTGGGCCCTGAATCCATATGGTTTCTCACAACACAATACACTTCCTCTTAAAACTTTCTTGGTATTTAAAACAACAATGCTGACTTGAGCTAAAGATATGTGTCGATAAAAATGAACAGGAAACCCGATGGCAGCAGGGAGCCCTATCTGCGTCGCATGATGAAGAGGAGGGGCCAACTTTGGTACTATATCATCTTTGGAGGAGGGGGGCAGGCCCTCCAATGGAGGTCACCCCCCTCTCTTTCTCTCTTCCTTAATCTCAAACTCTTAACCCTAATAAGCTAATACAAGACGTTCAACCCCTATATAATGGGGTTGTTAAACATAAAATGACCAAAATGCCCTTAGTATTAAGGGCAATTACAATAATAACCAAATATCAAAAATTACAAAACTAACATTAAAACAACATATACATTCATATTCTTCAACATTTACAATTACCTTAATGCAAATGTGCATATAATAGTAAATGAACAAAACCAAGGAAGGGTACAACATAGAAAGCTACAATGGTTAATTGTTTAAAGGACATAATCCAGAGTTTGGAGATGAATTGATTTATTGTACAAAACAGGTGCTCCTACAAGACATACGGCCACGATACATACTCTATTGACATAAGGGAGCAAGACAGGCAGAAAGGTGGATCAATGTTGTCGATATTGAATCGCACCACATGGTACAAAATTATATCATTATTCAGGCACTACACTCTATAGGGTAATATATTGGTCTGTAAGGAGGATTGCTTAAACACCCCAAAAACATGAGAGCCCCACTTTAGAGCCCCTCTCCGCTCTTGAACCCATATCCATGTGTTCTCCCATGAAAGCATGGTGAGACTCCAGAATTTTGTGAAACCAAGCCCTTATTGCAAGCTTCAACCATTTTTCTTAAGTTTTAAACTTTTACCATAATATCATTAGGAACCTTAGAGATTGTGTGAAACAATCATCTTGAAGGCAATTATCAATAAGAATCATCTTTAATAGAGTAATCAGGCGTAGAAACAATCACCTTGCATGGACAACAACACGTGTTGTGAAGCTGTGTCCAAGAGTTCCGGAACCAATAAGAATTCAAATGGATGAAGTTGAGGAAAGTGGAAGGAACAGAGGAGATGAATGAGATTGGTGGATGGTGAATCATGAAAAATCAAAATATATTGTAGAACTGAGTGATATGTAGTGTAACTTGCAATCTTGAATTACATAACTATGATAATGATTTATGTGACTGTGATGTAATGTTTTACTTTTTACGCAGTACCTATGCTTTGTTCTCTTGTTTCAACATAATATTTTGTTTTTTTTCATACTTCTTTTTTTTACTTTTAGTAATTTATTTGTTGTACCATACCTTACGCTAACAATCACATATACATACCCTGTTGAGATAGGGCCTATGAGTATGTGACAGAGAGATTTCTGGCAAGGTGCTGCAACCATATCACATACTCCAACACTCGATACACATACTTCCCTTGTCGACTCAAAACTACTATATCAAATCGTTTTTAACTGAAAGTTCCAAGATATAGCTTAGTGACATGCTATAGGAATGCCTCATGGAATATTGACTGATTATTAGTTTATTATTTCATAATAAGTTACAAAGTTAAAATCTAAGGGTTCTTGTTTTAGTTAGGTGAGATATTATTAATTATATAAAACAAAAGATAACTTATACATAATCATGTCCCCACACCCATGAGTTTTGAAACTATTCCATACTTGCACCCATATCCTGCACCTGCACCCTTGTGAGTTGTGACATAGGGGTATGCTATGTTATTTACAACATTTGGCAAGTTAGTTGCTAAAAGACAGTCACAAATATGGAATTAAGTTGGCACAGAATTTGCTCTTTTACACATAGACCAAAAAAAGTCCATTACTGGCAATTGCTGTCATTAAGACATCAAAGAGCAGCAATCACAACAACAACAACAACTAAGCCTTTTCCCATACTAGATGGGGTTGTTTCCCATACTAGATGGGGTTGGCTACATGGATTCTTTGTTTCCACATAGCCCTATCATGTACCATGCTAGCAGTTAACTCAATATAAACTAGATCATTCTTTATAGTTTCTTTCCAACACTTTTGTAGTCGTCCTTTTCCTCTTTTAAAATTTTCACAACTAATTTTTCAATCTTCTTATAGGAGCGTCCTTTGGCCGTCTTTCCGTCTTTCTATATATCCAAACCATATTAAATGATTTTCCTTCATATTATCCTCTAATGATGCTACTCCCAATTGGTTTCTAATAACCTCATTATGCATACCGTCTTTCCTTGTGTGACCATTTATCCATCTCAACATCTTCATTTCTGTTATGGACATCTTTTGCACATGTTGATGATTAATTGCCCAACACTCGGAACCATAAAAACATAGCAGGTCTAATTGTTGCACTATAATATTTATATTTTAACTTTAATGGTATCTTCTCATCCCAGATAATACAAGATGCCACTCTCCATTTTAACCAACCGACATTAATTCTATATGCAATATCTCTATCAATTTTTCAAAGTGATTGAAAAATTGATCCTAGGTATTTAAAACTTTTCTTCTAAGGGATGAATTGTGTGTCAATGTTAATTTCTATGTCCGGTGAAGTACCCAAATGATCAAACTTACATTCCATATATTATGTCCTTGTTCTACTAAGTCAAAAGCCTTTAGTTTCTAATGTTTCTCTCGATAGCTTAGACTCATCCACTAACACAATGTCATTTGCAAATAACATACACCAAGGTACTTCATCTTGAATATGTTTTGTTAACTCATTAATGACCAATATAAATAAATATGGACTTAAAGTTGATCCTTTATGTAATCCAATATTAGTCTCAAAGGAGTTTGTCACTCCTTCATGAGTCCTCACACAAGTTTTTAAACATCGTACATGTCTATTATAAGATTTATATATGTCAATGGGATACTTCTCTTTTCTAAAGTTCTCCAAAGAACATCAATTGGCACCCTATTTTAAACTTTTTCAAGATCAATAAATATCATGTGAAGGTTCTTTTTTGCTCTAAAATGTTTCATAAGATGTCTCAACTAGAGAATCGTTTTAACAGTAGATTTGCCAGGCATGAATATGAATTGGTTCTCTATTGTACTCGATACTTGTCTCAATCTACATTTGATAATTCTTTTCCATAATTTCATAGTATGACTCATTAATTTGATACCTAAATAATTCATATAATTCCAAATGTCTCTCTTGTTCTTATATACGGGTATAAGTGTACTCGCTCTTCATTCCTCACGCATCTTTTAAGTTATCCATATTTCATTAAATAGTGTTGAGTCAAGTGAGCACCATCTCTCGTAAGATTTTTCATACTTCTATAAGAATATTGTTTGGTCCTAAAGATTTACCAACCTTTGTATATTTAAGAGTCTTTTTGACTTTATTCTTTTGAATACGCCGATATAAATTGTGGCTTATATACTTTTCTGATTTAACTAACTCTCCTAAGTTAATACTACCATCTGTATTTTCATTAAAAAGCTTACAACAACAACAACAACTAAGCCTTTTCCCATACTAGACGGGGTCGGCTACATGGATTCTTTGTTTACACAAATCCCTATCGTGTGCCATGTTAGCAGTTAACTCCCAATAAGCTAGATCATTCTTTATTGTTTCTTTCCAACACTTTTGTGGTCGTCCTCTACCTCTTTTAATACTTTCCAAATTTAGTTTTTCTAACCTTCTTACAGGTTCTTCTTTTGATCTTCTTTCTATATGTCCAAACCATGTTAAACGATGTTCCCTCGTTTTATCCTCTATTGGTGTCACTCCTAATTTGTTTCTAATAACCTCATTATATATACGGTCTTTTCTTGTATGGCCACTCATCCATCTCAACATCTTCATTTCTGTCACAGACATCTTTTTGTACATGTTGATGATTAACTGCCCAACACTCAGAACCATAAAACATGGCAGGCCTAATTGCTGCTCTATAATATTTACCTTTTAATTTTAATGGTATCTTCTTATCACAAAGAATACCTTATGCTCCTCTCCATTTTAACCAACCAGCATTAATTCTATGTGTAACATCTCCATCAATTCTTCCATCACTCTGAAAAATTGACCCTAGGTATTTAAAACTTTCCTTTTGGAGAATGCAATGTGTGCCAATTTTAATTTCTATGTCTTCTGAAGTAACCAAATGATCAAACTTACATTCCATATATTCTGTCTTTGTTCTACTAAGTCGGAGGCCTTTGCTTTCTAATGTTTCTCTCCATAGTTCCAATTTTCTATTAACTTTTTCCTTAGACTCCTCCACTAACACAATGTCATCTACAAATAACATACACCAAGGTACTTCATCTTGAATATGTTTTGTTAACTCATCAATCACCATTATAAATAAGTATGGACTTAAAGTTGATCCTTGATGTAACCCAATATTAACTTCAAAGAAGTTTGTCGTTCCTTCATGAGTCCTCACACATGTTTTTGCAACATCATACATGTCTCTTATAAGGTTAATATGTCAATGGGATACCTCTTTTTTACAAAGTTCTCCAAAGAACCTCCCTCGGTACCCTATCATAAGCTTTTTCTATATCAATAAATATCATGTGAAGGTCTTTCTTTTTTGCTCTAAAATGTTCCATAAGACGTCTCAAAAGGTGAATCGCTTCAATAGTAGATCTACCTGGCATGAATCCAAATTGGTTCTCTGTTGTACTTGATATTTATCTTAACCTACGTTCGATAATTCTTTCCCACAATTTCATAGTATGGCTCATTAACTTGATACCTCGATAATTCGCACAATTCTGAATGTCTCCCTTTTCTTATATATGGGTATAAGTGTACTCGCTCTCAATTCCTCGAGCATCTTTTGGTTTCTCCATATTTCATTAAATAGTCTTGTGAGCCAAGTGATTCCTATTTCTCCTAGTATTTTCCAAACTTCTATTAGAATATTGTGTGGTCCTATCGATTTACCACCCTTCATATGTTTAAGAGCCTCTTTGACTTCATTCTTTTGAATACGTCGGTAGAAATTGTAGTTTATATACTTTTCCGACTTGGCTAAATCTCCTAAACTAATACTAACATCTTTATTTTCATTAAAAAGATTATAAAAATAGTTTTTCCATCTATTTCTTATATCATCATTTGCCACTAGAATTTTTTCATCCTCGTCTTTTATGCATCTAACATAATTAAGATCTTTAGTTTTCTTATCTCTAGCCCTAGTTATCCTAAAAATATCTCTTTCACCCTCTTTTGAGTTGAGTTTTTTATATAAGTCCTCCCAAATCTTAGCTTTTGCTTCACTAACGGCCTTTTTTGCTTCCTTCTTTGCTTTCTTATAAGCTTCTAAGGTTTCACTAGTTTTCTTAGCATAATGTAATTTGTAACATGCCCTCTTTGCCTTGATTTTATTAGCCGACCCCATCTAGTATGGGAAAAGGCTTAGTTGTTGCATCTATTTTTTATATATCATTCGCCACTAGAATCTTCTCATCCTTGTCTTTGATGCATCTAACAAAAGTAAGATCCTTAATTTTCTTATCTTTAGCCTTAGCTATCCTAAAAATATCTCTTTCACCTTCTTTTGAGTTAAGTTTTTTAAATAAATCCTCACAAATTTTGCGTTTCGCTTCGCTAATGGCCCTTTTTGCTTCTTTCATTGCTTTCTTATAAGCCTCCCAAGTTTCACTAGTCTTCTTGGCATAATGCAATTTGTAACGTACCTTCTTTACTTGATTTTATCTTCCACCACTAAACTTCTTTTTGAGTCGGGACGCCTCTTTTAGATTCACCTAACACATCTTTTGTCACTTCTCTAATATGTATAGTCATATTAATCCACATATCAGAAGGTATACATACATAATTTCAAGCATCTCCTTGAAGAACTTTCTGTTTAAATATATTTTTTCTCACATTTGAGGTTCCACCATATAGTCCGAATAGCTATATGCACTTTATTCTTCTTTGTCTACTTTTTTAGTTACAAATCCATTATTAAAAGTTGATGTTGAGTAGTTAAGCTTTCTCTTGGAATTACCTTCCAATCTTTACAACACGATCTATCTTTTATCCTAAAAAAAATAATTAATTTGTGTTTGTAACAAGCCAATCTTATTCATAATTAAATGTTCATCTCATTTTTTAAAAATTGTATTGGCTATAAAGAGATTAAAAGCCATAGCAAAATTAAAATCCCCCTACCCTCCTTATTTATATCCTCAAAACCATAGTTTTCATGAATACCTTGATATTCTAATGCATCTTTACTGACATTCCATTTAAGTCTCTTCCTAAAAAAATAATCTCTCTTTGTGGAATTCTTTGAATCACCTTATCTAACTCCTCCCAAAAAGCCTTGTTTATACTATCTTCTAACTTACTTCAAATGCATAAGCACAAACTATATTCAAAGCCTCTATTACTAACACTAATTTCACCATCATAATTTGGTCACCATATCGTTTTATGTCTACTACACTATCCTTTAAATCTTTATTTATAATAATACCAACTCCATTTCGAGTCTTTTCCTTTCCTAAGTACGATAATTTAAAACATGTATTCTCAATCTCCTTTCCTTTTTCTACAACTCACTTTGCCTCTTATAAACATAAAATGTGAAACTTTCTCTGAATCATAGTATCTACCATCTCTATTAACTTGTCGATCAATGTTCTGATATTCCAAGTACCAATATAAATCTTATTATTTATGACTACCTTCCTTATCCAGCATCCATCCATTTTAAAAATACAGAGACCCTTGTTGTAACTTGTTCACTACATTTAGGCGACAATGTAACAGGAATAACTTTTTTACCCACACCCATCCATGATGTGGGAACCCTCTCTGTAATTTATTCACTACATCCGGACGAAAGAGGCCTTTGCTTACTTTTCACTGCATTTGGAATCTGCAGTAAATTGCTAAGAGAGAATGCCCTAACACAATACTCATAATTTGTAGAATCCATCGTAGATAAGTCTGACAAAGTTTTACATTGGTTATCGGAAGCCTAACGCAACCCTCCTCCTTTATTCGGGCTTGGGACCCGTCATGCAAGGGTCAAAGAGCAGCAACCAGATTTGAAAAAGAAGAGAGACCAAGAACAACTACATATGCAATTATTTTCACTATGGAAGTTCGCAGTTAGATATATTTGGCCATCACTCGAAACCCACTATTAACCCAAAACTCTTCCAACATTATTTAAGTTTTTCAAATCTCAAGGTTGCATCCAATCCATCCTAAAAGCCGCTTGGATAATTTGGAGTTTTGTATTGACACCTGAACAGCTTTAATCTAAAGTCAGTCCCTCAACCAAAGAATCTACTATCCACAACAGACAATGCACACTATTATACTGATTCAAATCTTAGAGACTCCACGTAAATCCATGTTTATGGAGCACAACTAACCAACAGAAAACAACCCCAACTTAAGAAGCATGTTCCCTTTTGTTCCCTTCCAACAAAAAGTCACCTTGTTAATCTGTTTAACATGCTACTGATCTTCTTGGAGTATGGAAAAAACAGGTCAGCAAGAAGGAAAGCACCAATTTTTCCAATGTGACACCATAAAGGAACAGACCGCCAATAAAAAAAAGGGGCTACTACAACAAGAAAACTATTTAGCCAATTTAGTTGGTGGCTCATCACAGCTGAAAAGCAATAAGCTATGTTTATATATATATATATATATATATATATATATATATATATATATATATATATATATATATATATAAGAGAGAGAGAGAGAAGTTGGAGGAAGCAAACCACTCATATGCACTCTACCCAAACTAATATCAACCATATGATTGAGGGGCATGGTTGAGATTGCAAAACAAAAAGTGAAAAATACATACAAGGGCAGTCATGTACCCTGCAAAAAGTGCATGTGCTTTTCACTTTTTGATTTTCAATCTCAACCATCCAAGGTCCTTCATCGGATGGTTGAGTTTGGTTCATATGGAGTTAGAATCCTCAAACTCTTCTATATATATATATACACACATGTGTTTCTAGAGAATTTGAGATTGCATCATCCCTGCACCCACATGACATAGTGTGAAGTATGCTCTCTATCCAGACTGGTGCTTTCCGAGAATTGGTCCCAAATTCTCTTCCAGCAGTAAGATACTATTAAGCTACAGAAAAGAAAAAAAGCAAAGAGGAAAAAGTTTTGAGACCCACAACCAAATATTTGCTAAATGATTAATCTGAACAGATAACCAAAAATTACATTTACTAGACCCTGACTAGGTTGCTCAATGAAAACTCATCCAATTTGAAGTTCAACGGACACCATGCTGCAATTCAGTTCCATGATGATGCATGGGATCTTGATGCAGATGAATAAAGTCATTATCAGACTAAAACAGCATCTGATTTCAGCGCAGGAGGCTAAAAGTCTCATGCAAGCAAAACCAGATGTGAGGTAATATATGGACAGGACCGTGTACATGAATGAGAAAAAGGCCCAGGTTTATGTGATAATTTCGTTATCTTATACTGGGGCTGTGGTTTGGTCAACTATTAAACGGTCAATGGCATGGTTCAATTCTTTGTACACACATGATTGATAAAAGTCAAGTTTTCTTCAAATTCCATGTACAGATCATAATAGACCAGGATTAAAAGCAAATTTGTTTCAACTTCTAAGCCAATTCCAAAGAAGGGACCCCGGTCCTGATTTTAAGTAAGTTCTGCAGGAAATCTACATTGCGCACATGCAGAATGACTGATCTAGAAGCTTGTTGACTTGAATCATATGAATAATTGAAGCAGATCTCAATGAACAATAGATGCTTCCTACCTATTAACAATGAGAAGAAGCGGTTATCTAACCTGTCAACATTATATCCTACCAAATCTACTGAAATCATGAAACATCTGTTAACTTGTAATAGGAAAGCTGAGCCACTAAGGCCCAGCAGGTCCATCGACATGGGCCTATTGAGACTGGGCCTCAAGGCCCAGTCAGTCCCCAATGGCTAGTAGTGTAGCCGTTGGGAGCTGCTGTTTCCACTCTCTCATTTCTTTTGTAATAAATCCTCTATAAATAGAGGAGGTTGTGCAATTTAGAGCTTTTTGTGCTGCACTTGACTTGTTTGGTGTTGTGCCTATTCGGTTTTCCTTGTGAACTAAGTGTTTGGTAATTTGACTTGTAGAAGATCTTGTGTGGTCATTTGTGTTTGGCTTCGTGGACATTATCGGCGACATTGTAGTGCTACTTTTATAACATTTACATGTGTTCCCCCTTCAACAGAATATTAACCCTTGATCCAAAACAGGAATGACTGAAATTTCTGATGTTTAACTTCCATAAAAAAATGTTGAGCATCCAGACATACACTTAAACCGATATATGCTGCCTGAGCATTCTACAGAACTGCCACATTATAGGCATCCCCTTCTTCCGTTACCTTTGGGCATCTCTATGAAAAGTTCTTAAAACAAGAAATATCAAAACAACGAGGGCACCAAATTACTGTCAAGAAGGTTTATTGAGGGATCAAAACACAATCTGGAGAGAGAGAGAGAAAGATTGTGTCTCAGTTTGAAGTACAATCACTCTCTATTTGAAGTTTGTGTTTCCATCTTAATAAGTAATTTAAGTTGAGGAAAAAGTTAATTTCCAAATGGCGGCTGGAAGGCAAACATAGCACATTCAAAGACAATACTTTGGAAGTGGAACTTGCTTGAACGTTGTCATTGACAAGTTATAGTTTTATGTTTCCCATGATACTCCATCAGAAGGTGTTTTATCTAAAATAAACATGAGATAAAAACAAAAATAACCAAAAGAAGCATACTCTTGTGCAACTTACAACTCTAACAACTACAGTATGAACTACTAGTACCTTTCCTTTTTTGGTGTAACCAGCTTCATGAAGGAACTGAGGAATTTGAGTCGTCTTACCAGAGCCCGTTTCACCCACTATTACAAGAACCTGTATGCCACAGATGAAACAGAAGCATTTAATAATTGGTTAGGCAGTTCTCCTTTCTATAAGTCTATTCCACTAGGCCTTGAATAGCAACGGCCTTTCTATCCATTCCTCATTGATCTATGCATCCCAATGAAAGTCAATGATACTGATGAAGCACATTTTATCACAAGAAACAGTGAAGAAATAAAAAGTAAAAGGGACTCCACAGACCTGATGATCATCAACAGCCTGAAGTAGCTCCTCTCGATAAGGGTATATAGGCAAAGTTTTTCTTTCATCCTGCACATTAAATGAAGGAATTAATATGGAAACCTAGAAATCATTGAAAATGAAGTCATATAAGCACATGTGAGTGTCTCCATCATAGTTGGCATCTGTCTTGCAAGTATCTCAGTGACTAGTTCCTATAGTTGCTTTTTGCAGCGAGAAAGGTGGGGGAAGATTCCAAATTGGGTCACTCTGGCCATCAGCGTGGCTGAGTTTTACTATTCATAAATAAGATTCCGTAAATAGAGCAAAGATCAACAGTGAAACAACCAAAGCTGTGGATATACTTAAAAATGTTAGAAAACTTGTAAAATAGGAGAATGAAGGAGATGTAAGCATTCTTGTTAAAATGAAAGAGAATATCACAATCACAATACTTTTTACAAGCTTACCATCCTTTGAAAAATTAAAGTCATAATGAAAACCTTAAAATACTTTTATATAAATTGACACATCATTACAACAACAACAACAACTAAGCCTTTTCCCATACTAACGGGATCGGCTACATGGATTCTTTGTTTCAACAGATCCCTATCATGTGTCATGTTAGCAGTTAACTCACAATAAGCTAGATCATTCTTTATTATTTCTTCCCAACACTTTTGTGGCCGTCCTCTACCTCTTTTAATACTTTCCAAATTTAGTTTTTCATACCTTCTTACATGTTCTTCTTTTGATCTTTGTTCTATATATCCAAACCATCTTAAACGATATTCTCTCATTTTATCCTCTATTGGTGCCACTCCTAATTTGTTTCTAATAACCTCATTATGTATATGGTCTTTTCTTGTATGACCACTCATCCGTCTCAACATCTTTTGTACATGTTGATGATTAACTATCCAACACTAAGAACCATAAAACATGGCAGGCCTAATTGCTGCTCTATAATATTTACCTTTTAACTTTAATGGTATCTTCTTATCACAAAGAATACCTTATGCTCCTCTCCATTTTAACCAACCAGCATTAATTCTATGTGTAACATCTCCATCAATTCTTCCATCACTCTCAAAAATTGACCCTAGGTATTTAAAACTTTCCTTTTGGGGGATGCAATGTGTGCCAATTTTAATTTGTATGTCCTCTGAAGTAACCAAATGATCAAACTTACATTCTATATATTTTGTCTTTGTTCTACTAAGTCGGAGGCCTTTGCTTTCTAATGCTTCTCTCCATAGTTCCAATTTTCTATTAACTTTTTCCTTAGACTCCTCCACTAACACAATGTCATCTACAGATAACATACACCAAGGTACTTCATCTTGAATATGTTTTGTTAACTCATCAATCACCATTATAAATAAGTATGGACTTAAAGTTGATCTTTGATGTAACCCAATATTAACTTCAAAGAAGTCTGTCATTTCTTCATGAGTCCTTACACATGTTTTTGCACTATCGTACATGTCTCTTATAAGGTTAATGTATGTCAATGGGATACCTCTTTTTTCCAAAGTTCTCCAAAGAACCTCCCTCGGTACCCTATCATAAGCTTTTTCTATATCAATAAATATCATGTGAAGGTCTTTCTTTTTTTCTCTAAAATGTTTCATAAGACGTCTCAAAAGGTGAATCGCTTTAAAAGTAGATTTGCCTGGCATGAATCCAAATTGGTTCTTTGTTGTACTTGATATTTGTCTTAACCTACGTTTGATAATTCTTTCCCACAATTTCATAGTATGGCTCATTAACTTGATACCTCGATAATTCGCACAATTCTGAATGTCTCCCTTTTCTTATATATGGGTATAAGTGTACTCGCTCTCAATTCCTCGAGCATCTTTTGGTTTCTCCATATTTCATTAAATAGTCTTGTGAGCCAAGTGATTCCTATTTCTCCTAGTATTTTCCAAACTTCTATTAGAATATTGTGTGGTCCTATCGATTTACCACCCTTCATATGTTTAAGAGCCTTTTTTACTTCATTCTTTTGAATACATCGGTAGAAATTATGGTTTATATACTTTTCTGATTTGGCTAACTCTCCTAAGCTAATACTACCATCTTTATTTTCATTAAAAAGATTATAAAAATAGTTTTTCCATCTATTTCTTATATCATCATTTGCCACTAGAATTTTTTCATCCTCATCCTTGATGCATCTAACATAATTAAGATCTTTAGTTTTCTTATCTCTAGGCCTAGCTATCCTAAAAATATCTCTTTCACCCTCTTTTGAGTTGAGTTTTTTATATAAATCCTCCCAAAGTTTAGCTTTTGCTTCACTCAGGGCCTTTTTCGCTTCCTTCTTTGCTTTCTTATAAGCCTCTAAAGTTTCACTAGTTTTCTTAGCATAATGTAATTTGTAACATGCCCTCTTTGCCTTGATTTCATTTTGCACTACTTCACTCCACCACCAAGTTTCTTTTTGTGCCAATACACCTTCCTTAGATACACCTAACACATCTTTCGCCACCACCATCACACATTTCTCGCTTTTGAGGTTCCACCATTTACTCTGAGTAGCTCAATGCACTCTTTTCTTCTTTGTCCATTTTTTATTTGTAAATCCATAACTAAAAGTCGATGTTCGGTGGTTAAGCTTTCTCCTAGAATTACCTTGCAATCTTTACAACATGCTCTATCTATTTTTCAATAAATAAAGTAATCAATTTGTGTTTGTGATAAGCCACTCTTATAAGTAATTAAATGTTCATCTAGTTTTTTGAAGATTGTATTGACTATAAAGAGACCAAATGCCATAGCAAAATTTAAAATCTCCCTACCTTCCTCATTTATATCTTCAAAACCAAAGTTCCCATGAATACATTGATATCCTAATGCCTCTTTACCGACATGTCCATTTAAGTCTCCTCCTAAACAAATCATCTCCCTTTGTGGAATCTTTTGAATCACCTTATCTAACTCTTCCAAAAAAGTTGTCTTTATACTATCTTCTAGTCTTACTTGGGGTGCATAAGCACAAACTATATTCAAAACCTCTGCTCCTAACACTAATTTCAACGTCATGATTCGGTCACCATATCGTTGTATGTCTACTACACTATCCTTTAAATCTTTATTTATGATAATACCAACTCCGTTTCGAGCCTTTTCTTTACCTAAGTACCATAATTTAAAACATGTATCCTCTATCTCCTTTGCTTTTTCTCCAACCCATTTTGTCTCTTGTAAACATAGAATATGAATCTTTCTCCGAATCATAGTATCTACCACGTCCATTAGCTATTTTTATGGCTTTTTCCTGTGTACATGTACAGACACATATCTCTGTGTGAGTTTACTTTGTATCAGCAAGCACCAAGTCCATACAGGTCAATAGAGAGACGGTAAGTTTCTGCTGAAATATATGAAGAGAAGCTAACCTTCAGTTTCTGTAGTGCAGTTTGAGCACTTGACTCAATCTCCATGGATGACTGATCTTCATACTGTATCTCAAGATTTCACATAAAGAAAAGTTAGATAGCTTATACAACAATCATAAGGAGGATTAGAAACACTCATATCACATTGAAATGCACCTTAACCCCATCTAAAACAGATGCCTTGATGAACTCGATCTGATCCTCAAAAACAAGCCTGTGTGAACAATTAATTATTCCATAAATGTAGTTGATGAAAATCATACTACAGAACTTAATGCCATGAATAATGGAGAATATGGTTAATATTGAAAAGGTAGACTTGATGTATCTCCTAAAATTAAACCTAAAAGATTATTCACTGTCTCTCACAATATGTAAGCCATGAAGGTGACTGAAGGGTTCTACGAATGTTGATGTCATGGTTTGGAAGACAGGAAAAAAGTATTCCTGGCGGTGTCAGAGCTTGTTTATTTGAAACTACGAGAGGAAGACATGACGAAGTCATATGATCACATTGCAATGGTCTGAGATACAAGAAGGGTGAACAGGAAAGCTAGCTCATTTTATGCTCTAATTTTCATGAGCTTCAACTCCTTCTGGCAACCTATTTACCGGCCAGCCCAATGACTTAATGTTAATGACACTAATGTTTGCTTCTCACTAGTCCATAGCCTGACAGTAATGTTGGAAGACACGCATATGAGCGGGTGAGAGAGAGAGAGAGAGAGATAGTGAGACTTAGTGCTTCCTGAGGAATGACAGAAAAGAAGCGGACAAGAAAAGAACAGCCAGGTGCCCCTCTTTGAGAAGAAAGGAATATAAGAAACATGCATAAAATATCCATGTGAAAATTAATTAGGCAGAGACCGAATACACACGCAAAACACTTTCTAGAATGTGATTTATAGCCTTCATAGTGAGATATTCACTGAAAGAAGAAATTCAAACCAGAGACTTTCTCAATTATCTTGTTCAGGTTTAAATAAGGGCTCTAAAGAATCTTAGTAAGTGGTGAACCCTCATGCACACCAGAATCCAGACATGGTATTTTGACACAACTTGCGATGCATAAGAATCTACAAGCAAGTGGAGCTCCTTGAAGCTAGACAGAGATGTCAAGCTCTTGAGAATCTAATGAAAGCCAGAATTGACAGTTACTAGATGAAGGTGAGTCAGATCGCATAACATCGACAGATCAGTAGAGATGGTTATATGCCAATTGAAAATATTCTTCTTGTACAGCGACAAAATGTCATACATGCCATATAAGTATCCACTAAACTTACTAAATGAACGGTTAAAAATTGAAAGCCAACGGAAGTGATAGATGATAACTTACTCATAGTCATCTCTCTCAGCCTTCCTGTTTAGAGACCCAAACTTCATAGTCGCTTTGCCTGCAAATAGTTCACGTGTAAAGAAGCTTTTTATTTATCCAACTGTACATCATCTTCTCCAAACGTTATTTCATGTTAATATAGATCACGTGGTCATAACAAGATTCAGATATACTTGTTTTATGCAACGAAGAAGCTGCTATATAATCGTATAGAGAATTGGTATAGTCCTCCCCTTTAGGTATACAGGAAGCTTTTTGGGGAACGTTTTGGAGCTTGCAGAGTTTGTAGTTTCAGTTTGCCTATATGATGTATATGGTGCACCTCCTTGGTGCTGTCAGATGAATTTATTCTTATTTATCAAAAGAAAAAAGATACCTATTTGATGCTCTTCCCATGCTTCCTGTTCTGCAAAAGGGTTCATCTTCTCCCCAGAAGCAGAATCTCTGGCCAATCGAGATACAGTCAACCACATTGCTACTAAAAAAAAAGCTACTTAATTATGTTTACATGAGGACCACAAGAATGGAATAGACAAAGAAACCTTATTTAAATCCATAAATAAACTCACCTGTACCGCTGCAGTGCCACGGAGAATCTCTTCTCTTGATTAACACCACCATCAACATCATAAGCTTCAGGCATCTTATACTGCATTGAACATAACAGAAGCAATACTTATCAGCACATGTTTGCCTAAAAAGAAACTACTGAAATGACAGCTTGAACGAACTAATAATAAAGCCATGAGTATTTTTAAACAATAGGCACAACAAGATTATAAAGTTATTCCTACATCTCACTAAATCAATACGTCAGGGTCAATTCCCATCCATTAAGTATAGAGGACCATACTACTAAATGAGAAGCCAAAGACCATGATGATCTGAGATTTTATGCTTCTATTTCGTTTTGAATAACTACATACCGCTAGTATTATCAAAATCAGCCGAACGTATCTCTTCTAACTACAGTAACTTCAACCTTCCAAAAGGCACAGCTTTGATATTCCAGTGGAACCTAATGGAAGTTGGTACAGGCAAATTTATCTCATTTGGGTAGCGAACAGGATCAGCTTATCCAGAAGGTGAGAAGCAAGAACCTTTTGCAAGCAATGCCCTGATGGCACATTTCTCTCTCTGACGTAGCAACACTCATATCTATTTATATGATAAACCATGTGGAAGAAAATGAAAGATCATACAAAACCCCATGAGAGTTGGTCTTGCAACAAAGTTGAGTGACTAAAAGATTTCAAAGATAATATTACACAATATTGGAGATAAATCACCTACTGACACATGTTGCAATATAGTACAATAACGAAAAAATTATGGGAACATGAATTTGCTTGGACAGGCAAGAATGATGGGCCTTTTCTGCCATCATACTTGACACCTCATGACAATCCTAAGAGGACGTCTCAGTAACACTACTACTCCTTTAAGACAGTAGTTCCAAAGGAGGTATGCTGAGAACTCCAATCAGGAGGAAGCAAGCAATCTAAGTTGATTAAAGAGTTAACAAGGCGTACCAATCCACATCTAACAATTAGCTGCAGCCTGCACATTTTTATAACGCAGAGCAATCTCCCTTGTCATAATCTAGAAGCAAGGGATTATTATCAGAGTATGCTGCAACAACTTAAGGGTATTTATCAAAGAACAAAGTATTGACACTTGTACAAGTCATAAATACTATGAATGAAGGAGATTTAGGATAGTAACAAGATCCTTACGAAAGAGTTGTTTCCTGCATGTCAGAAATAACTTTTACTTTTTTTGAATGGACAAGTGAGACAAAATTAGGTTGCTTTTCAGGTAGCAATTCATTGATATAGTTTTTACTTTTTAGAGTGCTTAATATTGTAATTGAATAAAAGATCAGTTAACATCACGATTGTGCATTAATATTGACAAAGGTGGGAGGTCTTTGAAGTAACATCCTCATACTGAGAATTTTGAAAATAAAGGACAGCTCATGATGCAAAGATCTGTGGATAAATCCATGACCAACCTATGCAGAAATACTTAAAGAATCTTAGAACCTCCTCCCTTCAGGAACTATACCTAAAGATGCATACTGTTACAGATTTGAAAAGCTTCAAGAGAACCACACATCAAGTCATAATTGGCTGTTTTCTTTCCCTATTTTGAAAACTCAACTCCCTTTATAATGGAAAAGCATTTTCAAGCAATATCAACTGTTTATTTTCTTCACATGTCCACTACAAAGTCTGAAGCAAGTTCTAAATTTGATTACCTCTCAAGTTTTATTCTAACTGCTCCTAATAGTTTATTGTTGCTTGTTCCTTTCATAATTCTCAAAGGCTTCATTAATGCTTAATGTGTCTATGCACTTAAACGGTAAACACTACTTAGTACTTCCTACCACCTACCTTTCAACTTTTTATCCTAACTGCTTCTGCCAGTGGTTAATACTTCTTCTCATGCTTCTCAAAAGATTTACCAATTCTTAGTGCATCTTAGCATCTCTTAAACAGTAAATGCCACTTCTCACCAACTGTTGATAACTACTTGTAGAACCCACTTCTTACTAATCAAAGGCTTAAAGGCAGGAGTTATCCTTTAATATGGTGAATTGTTATGAACTCCACAAGCATGGCTCAACTAGAAAAGGTTTAACTGTAGTATTGATCTCGTAAATCAATGTAAATCCCTGATGGTGCAGGGCAAGGGGCAGATCATCCTTGCCCATCTTGTCAGCAAAGCGCCTACAGTGACAAACTTCCCTGCTGCATTCTGATTGAAGTATACCATATATATCACAAGGTTTTCTTTCTGTTTTTTTTAAAGGAAAGCTTGCCTGAGGCACACCCCTACCAGATGCACAACCTGGCATCAAGCTCCTGACGTCCAGTCACAGATCCATGTACTATGGCTATTTTAGGGCGTATGCAGAGATACAAATCTTCTTTGGCTGTGCTGTTCAGATTTCATAACGGTTCACCATAACAGAGTCTCAGATTATAGAATGGCAGTGGTGAAAAAAAAATGTGGTGACTCAGATCAGAGGAAACTGTGGTTGAATCTTCCAAGAAGGATGTGTTTCACATCGTCAAATATCAAAAAATATTATTCACCAAAAAAAGAAAAAGATCAAAAGATAATGGCTGGTGACAAACCCATCCTGGATTTAGAGCTTTTGCTGATATCAAAACTATATATGTTCCAGAGGTCCAGAATAATAAAGTGAGACATCTTTCTTAGTTAGAAAACTTGGGTACCACAAATGTCTGGAAGGATAAGGCAACTGATTGGCACCCTGGTTTGCTATTTTTCCTCTTCATTCATAATCTGGTTTGGACATCTAACTATACCTTCCTGCTAATTGAACCAAAATAAGAACTCTTAGTTCAAGTGCAGCCAACTGTGTCCAAACAGCTCTCTCCAGACCAAAGCTTTTGATGTGAAGGAAGCTCTAGATACTTCATTTGCACAAACATAAATATCCAGGTGCATCATCTCAATTCCTAATGCATAACAGTTAACAATCACAATGTAGCTGTAATGTTGCTCATCTTTGTGTGCTCCATGACCCATCATCTGAGAAGACAAATTGTCACATGCTGCCAGAGCAGTTGATGAAGGGAGGTTCTGTTAAATTGTAATAGGACTGGGCCACTAGGGCCCAGCTGGTCCCTGGCACAGGGACCAAATGGACTGGCCTTTGAGGGCCAGTCACTCCCCAACAGCTACTCTACAGGCCGTTGGGAACTCACAACACCTAGTAGAGTAGCCATTAGGAGCAGCTGCTCCTATGGACTACTCTCTCTCTCTTCTCACTTGTAACTTTGTAATAACCTTTATAAATAGAGGATGCTGTCAATAAATTCTTTAGAGGTTTTTATGCTCTCTTGACTTGTTTGATATTCGGTTTGACTTGTACACCAAGTGTTTGGTAATTTATTTGGTGATTTGGCTTGTTGAGGATCCTTCGTGATTGCTTGTGTTTGAGTTTGTAGATTATTTTTGCAAGATATTGATGATATTTCTACATGGTATCAGAGTCGAAAGAGTTCAATTAAAGCTGCATTGGGATTTATGTTGATCCTCAAAATTTGGAAAATGTTTGAATCAAGGTACTCTTCATCTTTTCTATTATTGTTAAGAAGAATGTAAGAGAAAATTGAAAGTTTCGTTGCTTGTTGGTGCCTAACTCTTATCCAGGTTGGGCACAAATCATGAAAAAGTATTTTATTTCTAAAAACTATTGGGATTATATTGATGACACAATCAAAGAACCGAAATGGATAGAGGAAGGATGTGATGATGATAATGATTTTCTCAAATCACAAGAGAAACATAAATAAGAATTAAAAAAATGGAAGAAGTACAATACCAAAATCACTTGGATTATTCCCAAAAATATGAATGAAAAGCTTCGTAGCCGGATTAGTACGTTTGACAATGCTTTCGAAACTTGAGAATACCTTAGAAAAACTCATTCTCAAGACGACTTTGTTTTTCAAATAAATTTGCAAGAAAAATGATAATGCTCAAACAATGTTCTATGAGCATTAGGGATTATCATAATGAGTTTTTCAACCTTTAGAACCAACTTAAGAGCTTTGACAAATTTGAAAAACTCAAATGTATAGATGAGTTTGAAGAGTATCTTGATAATGAATATTTTTCTTGTTTATAAGAGACTAAGAGATGAGTTTAAAAACATTAGATCCAACTTGATTCATAAAAAACAAAGACCCAAAAACTATAAGATTTTAGCCGATTTAGTTATGGAGGAAACTAGATTGGGGAACATTAGAGATAAAAAAGAAACAGTTTCTGCTATATCTATACCTGAAAATTATTTAAGAACTTACAAACCCTCACATGTGAAAGGTAGTGACAACAATGGGCAAATCAAGAATAATATGGTGCCTTGGCCCAACAAGAGCAAAATTTGTCATTATTGCAAAGAGAATGAGCACATCATGACTTCATTTATAAAGAAATTTTCCCCATGTTGCGACCATTGATCACAAGGAGGAAGTATTACTATCGAACATTAAGGTCTATATTGAAGAAATGCTCAAGGAAAATGAAAGCATATTCGGGTCGGCACTATCATCTTCTTCCAAAGGTCAAGATATGCCTTGGTTTTTAGATTGCAGTGCTTCTTTTCATATGACTAATGAATATAAAGTGTTAGACAAATGCACACAAATTAGATCACAAGTATTTACGACCAATGGAACTAAACTTGATGTTAAAGAAATTGAAAACTTATAAAGTAATTCCTTTAAAATACCTCAAGTACATTTTATACCAAAATTAAATCTTAATCTTCTCTCGGTTTCTCAAATTTATAATAATGGTTGCATTGTTACCTTCTCACCAAATGGATGTATAGTGGAGAATCATCTATTGAAGAAGGTGATTGGGCAAAGACATAGATAAAGAGGTCTCTATGCCATGAAACTACTAGAACTTTGTTATTAGCTAGTAAAGTTTTCAAACACTTGTGGGTCAAAGCTGCTCTAACATCAGTATATTTGATAAATAGAATGTCACCATTCAAACTTTAAAATTGTTCTCCCATCGGAAAATTGTTTTCTAATAAACCTAGTTCGATTGAAAGTTTTGGGTGTAAATGTTATATTTATACCGAGATGAATGATAAGTTAAGTTTTAAGGCCATTAAATGTGTTTTTCTCGGATATAGTATAAAAAGGGGTATAGGTATTATGACCCAAAAGAAGATAAACTCTATGTATCTAGAGATTTCAAATTCATTGACGATGAATGTTATTATGGAAATGAATCTCAAAGCATAACAAGAGAAAATGGTTTAAGACCCGTTGAACATCATTATGTAAGAAGGAATAGAAAAAATGATAATGCTCCTAGCAAAAGAATCATAAAATCCCCTCAAAGATTTGTGTCTTATCAATCATTTCAACCACAACATAGAAATCGCATAGCTATCATATCAAGTATTCTTAAACCCAACCATTATGAACAAACAAAAAATAACTTAGAATGGAAGAAAACTATGAATGTTGATTTAGAAGCTCTAGAAAGAAATTGTACTTGGGATATTATTCCAAAACCCAAGAAAAAGAAAATTATTGGTTAAAGATGGATCTATAAAGTCAAAACTCATAGCGATAGTTCTATTAAAAGGTACAAAGCTAGACTTGTGGCTAAGGGGTACTCTCAAGAATATGGGATTGATTATGAGGAAGCATTTGCATCCGTTGCTCGTATGACTATTGTTCCTATTTTAATTTTTATTTATGCAATTAAAGAATGGGATATATATCAATTGGATGTTAAAACTGTCTTTTTTAATGGAAACCTTAGCGAAGATATTTATACGGCTCCCCCTCCAGGATTCATTGTTCCAAATAACTGTGTTATTAAAATAAAAAAGGCTTTATATGAACTCAAACAAGCTCCTAAGGCTTGGTTTGATAGATTTGAGTACTTTATGCATGCACGAAATTTTTTCTCCTGTTATACTGACACTACCTTATTTGTAATAAAAATTGATGTAGGTATTGTGATTCTACTTCTTTATGTAAATGATATGATCATCACCGGAAGTGATGAAAATGGGATATTACAAATAAAAGGTGATTTGCATAAAGAATTTGAAATGAAAGATCTTTGACTTCTTAGTTATTTTTTGGGAATAAAAATAACCCGTAATAATGGAGGTTATTTTATGTCACAAGCAAAGTTTGCTAGTGGTATTCTTAAAAGGTCAGGATTGACATACGACAAGAAAGTAAGCATGTTCGAAGTGATGGGGACCAAGTTGAGGATTACAGATGGGGAAAAATTAGAGGATTCTACTCCCTACAGACAAGTGATAGGAGCCTTGATGTACCATATCATCACTCGACAATACATAGCACAGGCAGTACATGTGGCAAGTCAGTTTCAACAAGCCCCCACCAGTATACACATGAGTGCAGTTATGTGGATTGTAAGATACATAAAAGATACACTTGAAAGGGAATCATTCTAACATTATCATCAGTTTTTGTACATTTTTAGGTGATTCTCTTATTTCTTGTAGATGTAAAAAAACAACACAAGGTGCCCTTATCGTCTATAGAGGCATAATATAGATCCATGGCCACTACCGCAACTAGGATATCATGGATCACTAAACTTCTAATAGACATGGAGGTTGCCCTAGAAGACTCTACCGAATTGTTATGTGATAATAAAGCACCATGTATATTGCCTCAAATAATACATTTCATGAAAGAACTAAACATATTGAGATAGACTGTCACTATATTCAAGAGGAATGCTTGAAGAAAAGATTGACTTTTTGTTATGTTCCTTCAGAGTTATAGTTGGTAAATTTCTTCACTAAATATATTTGTTCGCTCTTAGATTTATATACACTGCAAGTTTGAGGAGGGGTGTTAAATTGTAATAGGACTGGGCCACTAGGGCCCAGCAGAATGGACTGGTCAATCACTCTAACGGCTACTCTACTGGCCATTGGGAACTCCCAATGCAGCTGCTCCTATGGACTATTATCTCTCTTCTCACTTGTAAAATAGAGGGTGATGTGAATAAATTTTTTAGAGCTTTCTATGCCCTGTTGACTTATTTGATATTCGGTTGGGCTTGTACACCAAGTGTTGACTTATTTGATATTCGGTTGGGCTTGTACACCAAGTGTTTGGTGATTTGGCTTGTTGAAGATCCTTCGTGATTGCTTGTGTTTGAGTTTGTGGAATACTTTGCAAGATAGTGGTGATATTTTTACAGGTTCCTGATAATATGTATCTTCAGTGGATCTGGGCCTCGGGAGAAAGAAATAGGGACTCTCATGAAAGGTCCCAATATTCATACATAAGGATATGGATACACATACATCCATTATCGAATGGAAATTGAGTGAAAGAGAATAGTTAGTTTTGCTAAGATGTAAAAAAAAGGGTTCCAGTAATAGGGAACAAATAGGCAATACATGTTTGTGGCCACATTAAAACAAAGTTCAAGTTACAGTATGAGCATGAAGAGACTAAAAACAGAGCTCCATTTTGAGAAATTAAAAAAGATGGAAAATTAGAGTCATGCCCATGAATATATCGACCATAAGCTATAGAGTTTACCTGAATGATCTCATCCACATCTTCAACTCGCTTTTTTGCAAGGTCATATATTTCCTTCTTATATCTGAACACACAACAAACCTTGATTATAACAAACATGACTTGTCAAAACTTGTAGCACGACATGCTCTATGACCTATTGATTACTTTTGAAGATTAGCAGAGTATTGCAATATATTACTCTGGAACTCTGGAAGCAAGAAAAAAATATCACAGATGGATTTTAGCGAAAACTTGTCCAGTCCCTCACAGAGCAGCCATGAATACTGTCCAAAAACGCTGACCAACATGCAACCAGGCATACCTGAATATAATCCTCAGTCCAAATTAACCCATTTTCATCCAATGCAGTCACATGTGTGCAGGTGCCGCACAACAATTTTAGAAAACAAGGGTGTGGGGTTATGATTATAAGTAAAGTTTATATAATCTTTATATATAATTGATAATACTTTATACAACTTAAAAGAAAAGCTCACTGCTAGAAGTTAATTCACTAATAAAGTAATTTAATATTCATGAAGGGTCTTAGTAACATAGCATTAGAAATAATTTAAATGTACAGTGCAATGTCAGACATGGGAGAAGTATGACATGTCTGAGTGTCCAACATGGGTGTAGCACCCCTGTGGAAGTGTTTACGTGACATAGATCCAAAGGCAACAGAGCTCAACTAGATTGAAGAAAACTACACTAGCTAATGCTTAGGCTTTTAAACCACAAGTGCATTTGCTTCGGAAAATACCCCATAGTTTTGTGAAGCACAGCCGAAAAATCCACGTGTATGGTGATTTCCCATCAATTTGTATATTTTCTCTAGTTTTTATTAGAACACCAAGGTTATTCGATGCTCATAAGGCACACAAGTGTTCTTTCCTTGGTCAGTCTGACAGTCAAAATGGCTCCAGTTTTTCAACTTGTAACAAGAAATCTTTGAACACCGGGACATGGTTTTCCACGTAAATGTGCCTCATTACAATTTGAAGAAGGAAAATGGAAAATAATTTCCATTACCAATTTTAGAGAAGAAAGAAGCATTGCATGAGCAAATGCAACTTTGTATATTTCACAGAAGAGGGCAGGCCAGACCATCTTTTGAGCAGTAAGCTGAGGATGTGAAATGAAAACAGCACCTTTGTGATGAAGACAGCACCTTAAGTGTTTTCCAATGACTATCACAATCTACTTCTTGTATTGACAAGCAATCAATCGCCACAGTAATTATAAACAACCACACATAAGAGATAAACAACGATCACTCAAATACGTGATTGAATAGCTTCAGTAGAATCACACAAATCAGCTACACAGGCCATGAATTTACATAGCACCAAATGGTGCTTTAATAGAGAAGCAGTAAGCAGTTAGGAGAGGGCAGTAGTAGCAGGGCCCCTCCAATGGGCAGGAAACCAGCCGTTGGAAGGTCCCCAATGGCTAGGAGTCTAGCCGTTGGGCCCTTCTCTGCTGGCTCCTTTACATGATAGGAAATGAAATAAAGAAAGAAATAAAGAAAAGGAAACAGTAAACAGCTGGTACATTACACGCTATTACATTTTAACAGGAAGATGCCTTTCCTGAACCCACACTAGGATCTCACACAAAGGAGCATGCTTTTGCACGTCCAATGTCCATTTTTTAACTCAAGTGTGTGGATCCGCTTCTACATTGCCTCTTCTAATTCCTTTTGCGAATCAAGCACTTTCTGTAACCATTTAAATGCAGCCTCTTTTCTAATTGGGTAGAAAAGAGCATGAAAAACTTGATCAATTAAAGTGTGCGCTCTTAAATTTTGCATTAAACAAAATGCAAAGGATAATTCAAGAGAGATATTGACAAAAAAAGTATATGAGCCTTCATTCCTGTCATGGTGAAAGATCACAGTTTTCCAGAATCATTTGATCGCTCCCTTTCACGCCTCTAGCTGGTTTTACTATTAGGGTTTCCTAGAAGGTATCCATAGTGTCCTGACGCCAATCCCTAGCTTGACTGCCAAAAGCTATCCTTTGCATTCCATGTGATAGAACACCAACGCAATGCCAGTGAAGTCTTTGACAGAGAACCCCTACTGCAGCCCACCATCCATCTATTTTTTCTAATCGGCAAGCAATGGTACTCTGCCTAAAATGTGGTGGTTAAAGGAGCATGTTCAAGGGACCATGTGCCTACCAATACCGGACTAAGTGGCAGAAGGAAAAGCCTTTGATTTGTTGCAACACATCATCTGCACACAGCCAACACAACATTTTCCAGCGACATAGGGAAATTGAAGAACAAAAGCTTTTGATTTGCTTTGAGACGCATCATCTCTAAACAGCTATAATGAGACTTTTCAGCGAACAAGGAAAATTGAAGAAACAGATCAATTCTAAGAGGGTGAGAAAATGAGTCAGCCTCTCAACTGTCATCTTTTTGTTGGGCATGTCTCAGGAGTCATTAATCATAGATGCACAAGCTCACCTCAGATGGCATCCACTCGGGATGGCACAAACTTGGTGATGGCGTACAGCATTTAACACATGAGATATCTAGGGTCTCCATTCCTAGTTCTCTCTGTGCTTGGAGATTTTTCATCAAAGTAATATTTTTGGATGTTTTGATGCCTACTAATTTTTACTTTGAATATATGTACTCTTGGAGAATTTGAGTCAGACCCTTTTCTCCCTGTGTTGAGGTTGAAACACAAGGGGACCCATACTTCTAAGTTTAAAATACTCTCTGCATTCAAACAGGTCCTTAGCCTCCCTTTTTAAGCCTCAAGTGAAATGCAGTTCTTTAACTAAGCTGCCAACAAAGATGCAAGAATCCCACGGTTGAAGACCTAACTTCATTAGAGAGATTGTGCATTCAACTTGGTTCCACTACTTGATGGCACGAACACTTTGGGGTGCAAATGAGTACCAAAACCAAGCCTTCTCCTAGACTAGGTGGGGTCAGCTACATGGATTCTTAGTTGTTGTTGTGCTTCATCCTGTGTCATACTTCAGTTGGTTCCAAACCACGAGATCATTTTTATTCTTTCCTTTCAACATCTTTTACACCTCTTTCCCTCTCTTTTCAAGTGTACATCATCTAATTTCTCAACCTTCCATTACAGTTCCATGTATCCACCTCCTACACGTCCAAATCACCTTAAGCATGTTCCTTTTCATTTTACATCCTACAAGGTTCACAACTTTTTTCTCTCAGCCTCATCTCTGATCTGATTCTCCCTTGTACACTCGCACATCTGCTTCAATCTCTTCATTTCTCCCAAAAGCTATTCCATATATTAACAGTTGAGTGTGCAACACTCGACACCATGAGGCATTGCTGGTCCTGCTGCTGGTTTATAATATTTACCTTTTAATCTGCATGATACCTTCTTGTCATAGAGAACACTTACACACCCATTCATTTCAGTGAACCTCCATCAATGCCTCTCAATTTTCTCATCTTGTTGGCACAGCAACCATTAGTATTCAAAATTAGCTCCTGCCAGGAAGCAAAACATACCAACTTTAATTTCTTTCTATAACATTAAAATGTTGCTTAGAGACTACACAAAAACTAACTTTGGGGGTATTCTAAGGATACAACCTACTAGAAGTTTTAGTATCTCATGGGGAGATTCTTTAATGTTATTGGAAAGCAGGAAGAAGGGAAGGGTAACTGTTTCCACAACAGGAGCATAAATATATAGGGCAAGAACATAGGCAACTTCTGAGATCATTTAAATAGGATTACTGTTGAAGAAGATGGGACCTGTATTCAGGAGAATACTCAAGATTTTCAAGCACTGTCCATGTTTCTAAAATTATGAAAGGGGACAGGGAGTGTCAGTCCTCTTTTATTACACTTGACGAATATTATATTGAAGAACCCCCACACAGAAATCGCATGATCAATTACTCTTATTCTATATGCAAATATAGTTTCCAATTATTTCATCTTCAGTGTTTGTGTATGTTGCCCCGTATAGTATGGGAAAAGGCTTTGTTGTTGTTGTTGTTGTTGTTTGAGGGTTTGTGTATGTTGGCATCATAGTCTCCGATATCAGCAATATTTTTTAAATATTCCAATAATATCGATGTGTGAAGACATATCATGAAAATTTGATGATAATTTTCAACTTATGACCTTCAGTCAAGATATCATGATACTGCAACATTTTCGCAATATTTTCAATGAAATGAATTTTATTGATTATTTTTCTTTTTTAATTTCTTTTTTATTCTTTTTCAGTATCTTCCACTTCATGATTTTTTAAAATGCTTTTATGTACTTTTTCATAAGAAAAGGTGTTATAACTGTCATTTGTTATGTTTTCACTTTTTTCTTAAGAATCCAAGAGAGAATTTTCTCAAAAAATATAACTTTTCGCAAATATATCCCAAGAGAGACCTGCCGAGAAACTACTTATCAGGGGAACCAGCAAGTATGGCATCTGTTACATAATTACATACGTGTCCACATGTGCACATCATGTATGAAAATTTCAGAATACACTTGCATCGTAAGTACCTAATTTCTTGGCGCTCCCTCTCAGTCAGATGTGTATCTTCAAAAAGATACTCTTCATCTTCGATGTCATCTCTGCATCATCAAAGCCAAATGTTTAGAAGAGGAAACAAAAAAGGCATGTTCTGAATACCAGAATGATAGATCATGTAAAAGCATGTCTCTATAAGTATGATAAAGGTGATAAAACATACCTCAGTTCATCTAATTTTTTCTGCTCTCTTTTCTTTAGATACTCTTGCCTCGAGACTTTCCTACATGAGAATATAAGAAGGTATCACCACATTCAATTTTTCACTATTTATCATGTGAGACCCTAACAAAAGAAGCAACACAAACTTCAAAATTGAAATGCTAATGGGAACCTTAAGTTTGACATATCATCATCTTCCAAAGCTTTTGATCTCCGAACTGCTTCCTCTGTGATATGTAACATATATCAAGATACGGTCTACAAATACACATATAAAAAGCTACACGTAATTCAATTACCCTCCTCTTTTCGTGTAAGGGTTGGCTCCATAATCTGCAAAAAGGTACATATGCATTTTGCGTGAATACTCAACATCTAGATAATAGGGACAGCAAGAAAGATATTTGAAGTCGACAAAATTTTACCAATACAGAACACTAAAAAAGTCATGAGGTGATGTGGCCCTCAACTGAAGAACAGAACGTTTTAGATATCTGAGGATCTTCATACCTTCCTTGTTGCAGCAGCATCCTTCTCCCTAAGCCGTTTTTCCAATTCCATCCGCTCTTGTTGATCACGTATCCTAACTCCCTCTGACTTCAAAGAACAAGAAAACCATATAAACTTTCTGAGAAAGACACAGACAGTGCATATCAACCCCCCTTGTTGATCATGTCTGCTTAACTTCCTTTTGTTGTGTAACAAATAAACATTAAGAATGAAGGCATGCCCACATGCAGAGAAATGTTTTACAAAGGAAGAGCTCTTAGATACATAGCTACATCAAAACCAAACAATAAGGATGGTTTTTAGTTCACGTACAGAGGTTCATGGTCGAACCATTTCCTAAAGTGACTTGTAAAGATTCAAATAAGTACCATTCTTGTGGCTACAAGTCGTGTTACTGAAACAAAATCATATTTTATAATGATGTCAGATTGCAAAAGATGAGGAATAATGCAATGGAGTGGCTGAACTTTTTATCTGTAAAACCACGAATTGTGCAGAGCAAGGAGTTAGCAAGGAATGTACATGGCATTTCAAAGCTTCAACATGGATTATCAAGCTATTGACTACTGTAAATTCATTTGTTGAGTTGAAAAGAAAAGGGAGATAAAAAAATCATTCGTACGAGTCTGCCTGCAGGTATGGAGAGTTCAATGCAACTTTAAAAAATATGGATGTATGGAAACAATATACATACACATGCTCGCACATATGTACACACACATATAAATGAATCTTTAAACGTAATCAGATAAAAGAGAACAGAACTTTGAAAAACAATGTTATTGAACTTATAGACACCATAAAATCTACACTAAATTGTCCCTGAGTTGGTAGCTTTAAAACATTCAAAGTAGTTATTGTTGGATCAGTCACGGGGGAGATAACAGTGTCAAGCATTGGCTGTGAGACAGGAGTGTGATGCCCTACTGGAAATGTCTGTGTAATATAGCAAAGAAGTATAACAAAGCCATCTCAACATGTGCTTTTGCACGCAATATACATATTGAAAAAGAAAACAAGTGTGTTCTTGTTAAACAAAAAACTGATGTACCTCTTGTTCTTCATCATCATCATCGTCATTGGAGTATTTACTTTCTACTTTTCCCTTGACTGCTGGTACAGGCACCTACAGCATTGCCCAAAATGTTACCAAAAGAACTGGCAACCAACATTATGTTGTGCACATGAAAAACATGACGGTTAAGTACCTCATGATCATCATCTTCTTCTTCTTCTTCTTCTTCCTGCTTTTTCCTTTTCTTCCTAATATGTCTAGATCGGGCATGAGAACCCTTGGATGGAACTGCTGATGGTGTGGATCCTTGATCCTCTTCATCATCAGCATCCAGAAGAGTATAATCCATCTGCTTCCTAGCATAGAGTGCAGCTTCTTTCTCTGCTTTTTGGTAACTCTAACAAAAATAAGAACAATGTTATTTTGAAATACAATATCATTTTATTTACTAGGAATCAGTAAATAACATCTCTATGATTTTGTAACACTCACGTCATAGGGAAAAAGGTTATTCTAATTTCTAAGAGCATATTTGATTGGTCAAAAGTGGATCGACCATCAAGTGATGTTGAAACTTATCAAAGTTGGTCACAAGTTGGAACACAATGCTGTCTCTCAATGCAGTGCCGTCTCTCAGAAAAATGTTTGACTTGTGTCTTGAGATAAACTTCCACAAATTTCCAAGTACTGAAAATTGACAAGTGGGCTGACAAAAGAATCACAGATTTCACTTTCTCAAGTGTGCAACATCCAAAAGAAATGGTAGATCAGCGTAACAGAAGAAATTGGAATCCTCTACTGTCTTCAATGGTTGGAAACAGTGTCTTAAAATAATGTAAAACTAGTAAATGCAAGAGAATCACAACCTGGTCTTTCCTCTGCAAATGCATACAAACAGTAACGAGCAACTTCTCAACACTCTAACCTCCTAAGGAACAAGCTCCAAGGATACGCTAACTCACAAAGACAAGCACCATATATCAAGCAAAAGTGACAAGCAGTTGACTTGGCACTATCATACTCAGAGTGTTTCTAGATCAATTTTTATGGATTCCATCTTGTACTACATGCAATCAACAAAAGTACCAAAGACGATAGTTAATGACTTGGAGAAATTGCAAAGAAGCTTTATCTGGGGACTGACAAACTCTGTGCAGAAGCCTCATCTTACCAGATGACAAGCTCTGTATCGACCAAAAGCAATTGGTGGTCCAGGTTTGAGAACAATGAGATGTATGAATGATGCTCTTCACATGAAACTTTGATGGAAGTTGTTAACTAGATCTAAGGATTTATCAGCGAGTGAGCAAAGGTAGGCATGCATGGAGATTTGATGGGAGTGGGAATGGCTACAAAGCAACGAACTCCTTCCTTTGGAAAGAAATTATAAAATTATGGTTCCGACCATTACAAAGCACAAAATGGGAATTGGGAAATGGCAAAACAATCAAATTTTGGAAAGATGACTGGATGAGTGAAATTGGATGCCTTGAGCAATACCTAATAAGGATATCGAGAACCTTGAACTACAAACGCAGGTCAAGGACTATGTGGGAGATGATGTGCAGTGGAAATGGAACGAGATTGATAATAAGGTTGAAGCATCCTTGAAAAACTATATGCAATGCTACCGCCAACTGAGAATGATGGTGATGATCATATTGTCTAGAAAGCATCAAACTCAGGTAAGTTTTCAGTAGTCAATTGTTATCTACTTAATACTCATACCTCTCAAGCATTGGATTATGAAATATGAATTGTGGCAACAAATTTGGAAGTGGAAAGGCCCAGCACGCATGTAAACATTCATGTGACAGGTGACACACAACATATTGCTTATCCAAGTAATGGCATAGACACTGGTTCGAGGGAGACAACACTTGGGAATTCTGCAACAATCTGACAGATGATGTACTTCATGTTCTTCACGATTGTAATGAGATAGCTTACTTGTGGGCCAAACTAGAGAAACCTGAGCAACTCAACAATTTCTCTACATGAAACTTCCATAAATGGCTGAGGCATAACCTAACTTAGGAGCTCGACATTCAAAATGAGAAGAAATGGAAAACAAAGTTTAGGATCACTGGCACTAGAGGAACAAAGTGTTGTTTGAGGATGACTGCAAAAAGCTAAAGAACAAACTGAAAAATATTGACATATTTGCAAAAGAAATTTCAAATGCAGTGCAAGTTAGAATTTCTTTTAAACAGAAAGCAGCGGAAAAGTGCTATGAAATGGATAGCACCTAACAGAGGTTGAGTCAAGCTTAACACAAACTATTGCTCAAAGGGATGATCTAGAAGAGCTGAGTGTGTAGGATTAGTTTGAGATCCAGCAGGTCGGGTCCATAAGCAGTGACAATTGCCCTATGAAGACTCGCTTTCGCTATGGCTCCGGTGGGTTCCCTTAACCAAGCCACTGCCTATGAGTCGCCGGCTCATTCTTCAACAGGCACGCGGTCAGAGATCAAATTCTCCTCCCACTGCTTGGGAGCTCACGGTTTCATGTTCTATTTCACTCCCCGATGGGGGGGCTGTGTGGCTTCTCTCGATACTTGGGTGACTACTCAGCCTTCATTGCAAAGTTATGGAGTTAGGAGTATCCTGTTGGGGCTTGAAATAGTATGGAATATTGGACACAAAAAAGTCATTATAAAAAGTGACACACAGGAAGTTGTGAAGATCATCAACAGTAGACAGGAAGAAGAAGGTGGCAGCAGTGCCCTGGTTCACAGAATCTAGTTGTGGTTAAACATATCCCAAGAGAAGGACACTATTACACAGACTGGTTAGCAAAGCACAACCTAAAGGACCCGAAGTGTTGCTTAGAGGATGGAGCATTACCTGCTCAATTAATCACTTTGATGTAGAAAGATGTCACTAGGCTATTGTTGCCTAATGATGATTTGTTCTAAGGAGTTTGGGCATGTGCCCATGCTTTCCAACCAAAGAAAAAAGACTAACTTCATAGCTTATCATCCTCTAAGAGTATGAACCTTATTCTTTCTCCTTAATTTATTTCTATCTTTTAAATTAGGAGAGGATCATACCTTCAACTTGTGGTTCTTTTTGCTATTACCTCATCATTTAGATATTTGATAATGCCATATCCCTAATTACTATACACACAACTTTTTCATGATTTTCAAAATTACCTCTATCCATTTTCGAATTTTCTTGTACTACCCCAACTTCACCTATAGCTCCTCTCTCTTTTTGTTGTAAACTCTCTCTCTTGTCTGCTCTTTTTTATGTTGACTCCGCCAGAACCTGAACTCAGGCGCCTTCTTTTGTAAGCAGATGTACAATCAAACCCTACTGGAGCTTCGTCGCCTTCTCCAACAGAAGAAAAAGTGGATGAGGAGGTCTTAGTGCTTTATTTGAAGAGGCATTTTGTGTTTTTTAGAGGTATGTTTGTAGATTAGACTAATTTTTTTTTGTATTTGATGTCATTGACGCAGGAGCATCAAGTATTCTTTGTGATAAGAAGATACCATTAAAGTTAAAAGGTAAATATTATAGAGCAACAATTAGACCTTCCATGTTTTATGGTTCTGAGTGTTGGGCAGTTAATCATCAACATGTACAAAAGATGTCTGTGACAGAATGAAGATGTTGAGATGGATGAGTGGTCATACAAGAAAATACCGTATACATAATGAGGTTATTAGAAATAAATTATGTGTGGCACCAATAGAGGATAAAATGAGAGAATATCGTTTAAGGTAGTTTGGACATATAGAAAGAAGATCAAAAGATCATGTAAGAAGGTATGAAAAACTAGATTTTGAAAGTATTAAAAGAGGTAGAGGATGATCACAAAAGTGTTGGAAAGAAACAATAAAGAATGATCTAGCTTATTGTGAGTTAACTGCTAACATGGCAGTTAACATGATAGGGCTATGTGGAAACAAAGAATCCATGTAGCCGTCCCCGTCTAGTATGGGGAAAGGCTTAGTTGTTGTTGTTGTTGATGATGATGATGTCATTGACCCGACGAATGGCCTGGGGTAGCTATGGTGTGTCTTCCTCGAAGGGGAGATGTGACTTTGTCACGTCTCCACCCAACCTCAACAGATTTTTGTTCCTTTACCTTCTTCAATTTGGATAGAGACTTCTTTGATTCTTTTGAGAGCTCGTTAGTCAATTAGTTCTTCAATTCAATTGTACTTCTTTTCAGAAAAAAATGCAGATTCATTGTGTCCGTGATGTATGGAAAGGGGATTTCAAGTTTAAAGTTGCAGAAGGATGCCATTCAAGCTGCCGAAAAGAACGTCAGAATCGTGATATGGGGGGTTGCGTTTGCAAGAGAAACAAAAGGGAGGGAGGGAGTCAAGGTAATTTCAGTTTTTTTGAAAAAAAAACTGGGTGTGTGAATAGTAAAACGGATGTGCAAATCATAATAGCCATCACTTATATAATAATAGACTTGGGTCTTATGGGTAAGTGATTAAGTATGAGAGGTGAAGTTTAGAAATGAAACTTCATAGTGGTGGCTGGTCTGGTAATCAAAGATCCCTTGCCATTTGGCCAACTCCTCCCCGCCCCCCTAGGCCTTTAGGTGATGGTCCTAAAGTTTTACATTGGGTTGTTTGAACCCCTCAAATGGTGGAGATTAAAATAGGATGACAGCCGTTATGAGAGAGGAAAAATCTCAGCATCACTTGCAACCTTTGTAATAAATTAACAGATATTGGGCAAGTTATTCTAGTAAATGAACAGAATTACCAAAATGTGTCATCCCGTATGTGTGGAAAGACAGTTCTCTAATAATGTTTGATGTTGCAAAGTAGATATCCTAATTCTCATCTACTCTTTCTGTGCAATCCAAAAATGAGCAACAAAAGAACAAACACTTAACAAAATAAACAAAGAAAAGCTATTAGTTGAACAAGGAGTAAATAAATCATTTACTAGTGGCCACACAAAGAGCACACGACTAGCACCATAAAACAATCCTCACATTTAAGCCAGAAGCTTTATGTGGAACTTTGGAATAGATCTCCTCAGCAAATCTGTCTGTCTCTGCCGACCGTGTGAACCCATTCTCAACAAGCATGTGAGACACGTTAGATGGAGAAGCTGATTTCTTTGCTGTAGGGGCTCAAATATAAATCAATCAGGGATGTATATAAGAACTTTTAGCACTTGGAAACAACTCGAATAAATAAATAAGGAGATTAAGAATACAAACAATGGCTTGCCTACCTATTCCAATAAGAAAGGTAACAACTGCAGGTTGTGAAAATCCCTTTAGTGATAAAAGCTTGTCACTGACCCACTTTCGGAGTTGTGCATCGTCTCCCATCTCTTGTCTACCAAACATACGATAAGATTTCATCAGATACAATCGCGCTAAAACAGGAGAAAAAACGTGAAACAGAATCGGAACAAAAGACAGCAATTGAGACATGCATACATCAATCAGGTATCTTGAAGCTAAAAGTTTTTTTAAGAAGAAGTAGATTAAATATCAATCAAACTAAATAGCAAGGAAGCATGCCACAGAGGGAGAGTAGCGAGAAAGAGATTTCTTGCTCGGAAAGAAGACACGGAACTGTTGAAAGTGGAACAGAAACCAACAATGAATCCATTGAAGCAACAGAAATTTCACGGGAAAATAAACAAAATAAAATTACATTCAAGATACATTGATGCAAGTGATATAGGAAGCTTTGATCTAACTGGTTCCCAGAGAAATCGTAATTTCACAATATGTGAAGTAGAAAATCCGTATTTCTCTCGTGAAAATAGTCGTAGAGTTTATGTTGATGGATGCCGTTTTCTGCCTAAGAACAAACAGACAGGTGAAACAAACCCTTTCCATTGCAATATGTGTAGGATAGAGAGTGACCTTATCTTGTGAAACCAAAAAAATCGAAACTTGCTACAAATTCTGCAACAGAGATAAAGAGAGAGATAAAATCAAAACTTACTCGAAATCTACGGGAGTCTGAAGGGCGTAGCTGCGTCAGAAGTTTCCTTCGATAATCAAGAAGGACGCGGAAAGAGAAAGAAGCCACGAGAGAGAGAGAGAGAGAGAGAGACTCGCGGCCAAGGAATGACGGCTATGGCGGGCAGCCGAGTATCCGACTCCGGCAAAAAAACGAGCGGACAAAAACAGGGGGCGGCGGACGGACGGGAGGGATTTGGACGGAGAATGGCCACGCTCCAGAGGCTCGCAAACGGGGTTTGGTTCTTCACTAAATCAATTTGGATCTGGATTCTGGCATGTCGGTTCAGTTTCGTGTCGAATGATCTATATCCCAAAATAAAGTTTAACCTAGTGGTGGTAAATTGTTGCTTGAGACGTGTTCGTGTCGTGTTACTTCGTGTCTGTTCCTAAATTTTTGTCTATACGAACACGGATTCTTTCTTCCTCGTATTTTTCATCGCTGACACAGACACGATTTTGCTTGAGTCGTGCCAACACAGAACCTATAGCGTGCATGTTTCCTTATCTCGTGTCATGAACTGACGTTTTCAATTCAAAATTGTGAAACCAGGTCAAGCTCTAAAATTACGGAAATCCATTTGGAGTTGTCCAACTACATGATTGCCAGTTTCAGTAAAGAACTTCGTCTTCTTTGAGTTATTTCAGGGTCATGTTTCAACGAACCCGAACGCATTCTTTGTCATAGTGGAGTTGAGCCTCATTCCCCTTTTGGCATTAGGTATGAGGTCTTCTTTGTGTTAAGTTGGAGGTGTTCTCTTATGTGATAATCCCTTATTGTCCTCGAAGGTTTTTTGAACTTATTTTGGATTTTTTTCATCTCAGCTGAACTTTTCTCTTTCACTTTATGCATTACTCATATTCATAATTTCATTTTATTCCCACCTCATTCTACACTTGTTGTATCTTGGGATTGCTTTGTTGATATTTTCACTAACATGCTTTCATGGTTTTTATAAATTTGCACTCTTTTGTGCTTTACTAAATAGTTTCTTTTATGCCTTATCCTTTGTCTTTTGTGTTTACAAATTTTGTAGCAAAGAACTCAAAAGTGCATCATTCTTTTCCAATGAACTCCATCAGACACTTTGGAGGAAGAGGTCATCTCACCAACACCTTCGATTCAATTTGATAGTGTATCGTTGTAATTGCAGTCCCACCAACTATCATTGTGGCGAGAGATAGGCCTAAAAAGTTAAGAGAGTCCTGTATGGTAAATTGAGGACACTTGAGAAACGACTCAAATTATCTCTAGGTATGCCTTGAGGAAGCTTCAGAAGGGACTTAAGGGCTATTAAATATGAACTTATACTCATAACATCACGATGGAAAAAGGAATGCATTACCAATAACTTATCTTCTTGGTAAAATTATATGCTTCAAGATTCAAGTATCATTTCATGATATTTTAAAATTTTATTATTTTAAAACCTATTTTATTAAAGCAAACTCATTTCTCCCAAAAAGTCAAAGATTATCCCTCTTCAAAGAACCCAAACAACTTTTCAAGGAAAAAGATTTTAAGGTCATCTTATTGATTTGATTTTCAAACAAAAATTTCTTGAGTCAACATCAAACTCTTTTTGAAAATTGGCCATCTTTCTCTTATTACACAAAAAATCATTGTCTACCACTCCGTCACATATGTGGCTCATGGTATGTCCCATGACAAGACATGTCTTTGTCCTTGTTCCGGCTAGAATGGACCCTATGAAATCTCCATAAAAAATATATATTTTTCATGCCAAGTTTCATGAAAGATTCAAAGTTTCTCAAGTAAAAATTTCTACCAAGATCTTTGAAATAAGTCAAATATTAGTGTTTATTTTTTTGTCATCAACCAAACCTTATCTTGATTGATGCCAAAGAGGAGCATATGTAAACATCCAAATTTTTCCTTAAAAAAAACATGTTTTAGCTAATAAAATTAGTTTAAAAATTAAAATTTTCTTTAAATTTTAAATTTTAAAACAGATAAAATAACTATATAGATCTTGGATCATATGGTCTAGATCTACTTTTTAATGAATACATGGCATACATAAAAGCTAAATCAAACAAGAAAGGAGCAATCAACAATTTTCATTTTTTTACTTGTTATTTGCAGCAACAAACTCAAGAAGGAAGTACACTCCACGCAAATACCAAAAATTTTACCTTCTTGTTTTTACATTTTATGCTTTCCCAAAGTGAGAAATAGTGTATCAAGTTTTTCTTTTCAAGGACCCCTAAGAAGGACTATGAATAGGTATTCATCATCATTGTAAGAGAACACGGGAAGAAGAAATAAGAATTCAAGCTATCTTTCTCTCTCTATTGCGGTGTATGACCATTGTTGCCATCAACACCCAAGGTTTGGCTGACCTAGCCAACCTCGTGAGTTTAATCTTTTAGTCTATTATTTTTTTCTTTCTCTTATTAAACTTTCTTAGTTTTCTTAGGATTCCTTTTCATATACATTCAAGCCTTAGTCATTTAACATAAACATCATATGCCCATGCCATCATAAGTCTTAGTTGATCCCTTTTTATTCATCTTCCATCTTTAGTTTTAGTTTAATTTTTAGCTCGGTTAGAACTATTTTACACATTAGATTTAATTCATTTATGTTCAAAATCTCATTCCTAAGCCCCTTTGCATAATTTTTTTTTTTAAATCATGCACATTTGATTTTATAAAATTAATTATTTAAAACTTGTGCCTATTGCAAATCATGATTTTCTATTACAATTCAGGATTTCTTATAATCATGATCTTCTACAAATCATGATTTCTTACGAATTGATATCTTTTGCAAATTAGGATTTTTTCATCTTTACACTTCTTTTAAATTAGTTGCATATACCATTTATTGCATAATTGTTAATTAGTACATCATTTTATTAGGGTTGATTCTAGACATGTCCACTCATATGTCCACACTCATTTAGAAGTCCATATTCATTTTAGATCCATATCCACTTAGGCCATATTTATTTTAGATCCATATCCATTTAGGTCATATCTATTTTGGATTTATATCCATTTTGACACATATCCAATTTAGTTTTATATCCCTTGAGACCCAAAAACCAATTGAAATAGAGACCCCTTTTTGTGCTCACATCTTAATTCAACCATTAAAGTATCTTTTTTTTTTATTAACCAGGATTTTTGTACAGCAAGAACCGATTGTTGCCCATCGGAGTAAGAAGGTAAATGTGAAAAGAACTTCATTTGGGCTCCAATGCATAAAAAGAAAGTGAATAAGAGGTGAGTCCTTTTCGACTTAGTTTTTATTTACTTTCACAAAATCAAGAAGATTGGGTATACGTTGAGGGTTTTGCATAACCTAAAATTTACACACACCCGCCCTATATGAGGCAGGTTCCGAGGTCTCAAAATTCGTTCCACAACGGAGTGAGGTAGGGCATGAAGGAGATGGGGGCGACATGAACCCTCTTTGGAATATATATAATATATAGATATTAGTATTTATTTATATAAAACATACATTTATTATAAGTATTTTATATGTTTATGTGTATAAATATAAATAAGATTTTGTTTAATTTAGTTTAATAATATAAAGTATCATGAACAAATTTTATATTTTATGTAAAATATATATATATATATATATATATATATATTTAAATTTTTTATGAAATTTATTTTTATTAGGTGAAGTGGGGCAGGGCGCAGCGTGGTCAGGTTTATCCAATTTAGTGTGGGGTGGTGCAGGTCTGATTCCCCAAGACCCGCGGGATGGGGCAGGGCATAGAGTATAAGTTGTGGTGCAAGGCGGTTGCAGGTTGAGTGAAAACCTGCCCCACCCCACCCCGCCCCATTGCCATCCCTAGTCCTATTTCAGGTTTCTCTTTTTACACCCCGTCTCAACCGGCTCTATGGGTCTTTGGGAATCAAGCCCACACCGTTCCTCACAACTCGGTCCCGTTCCGTTCCATCCCGCTTCAACCTATAACAATATTTTGTAAGAAAAAATATTTTAATATTATATATTCTATGTAAAATACAAAATCTTTTTATGACATTTTATTATAGTAAACTAAAAGTTATTATATATATATATATATGTGTGTGTGTGTGTGTGTGTGTGGTTATCTTTATATAAACCCGCCTCGCCTATTGCAGGTGAGTTCTTTTCCTTGAAAATCCGTCTCACATGGGGTGGGATGGAGTGGCTACCCGTGGGGGCATGCAGGAATTGTCATCCCTAATCGGAGACCCCTGCAAGTGAGCTAATGTTTTGGATCTATGAAGTATGTAAACTTCTTTGAAGTGAGGTGACATTTACTGTTTCTGTGGGCACCAGGAACTGGAAACTCTAGTAAGTAGGAGTCTGCCTTGCCTTAAAAAATAGAAGAAGAAGATAGTTCATGCTCCTCTAGTAAATGATTGCATATAAAGATTCCATTGACCTACAAAGAGTGATTTAAATCCTCGGAATACGATAATAAATCAAACAAATTAATCTTCAAACTTATCTCTTCATCCTAAACAGCAAGAGATTCTGTAATTCCTGCATTTTGATTACATAACTGATTGATTCGCTCATTCTTATGTTGCTAAACCGGAATTGAAAATTCAATTTGTTCAGTTAGGACCCGCTAAAGGCCGAGTTACAGAAAGCAAGTCGTTTTCATGTGAGAATTAGAACTTTTAGGGTTCTTTCCCATTTTCCAATGTCCACCTAGTTTCTTACATGCATGCGTGCACGCACACACACACATACGTATATAATGGATGAACTAGCTTGGGCTGGCGTTTAGGTTGTTTACCATATCTGCTGGAAACAACTAGCAGTGGTACGTCCAATTTGTTGTACATAAAAAGCATGATTTGATATGGAAGCATGAAGTTCGTATAATCAAGTAGATATTCATGTTCATCACCTGTCCAACGGTTTGAATTAGAACCAAACCGGCTTTGAAATTACCGATAACTGAAAACGAAAACCCGCTGATTTGATTATGGTTCTTGATTTTTGGAAAACGAAACCAACAATTTTAAACCGCCCTTTACTAAAAGTTTTATATATTTTTAATACAACTATCACAAGTTGAGTGCTGGCTCAGCAGTAAGATGTTGCTTATCATTGAGCTAGACGGAGAATTTGAATCTCCAAGGAGGCAAATGCATATATATATATATAAAATTAATATCCTCAATATTTTTAATTCAAATCTATATCATTGATCACAATGGAGATGTTTAAGTATTCTTTTGAATCTAAGAAAATTATGCATTTATTACTATCCCTCCCACTCTCTCTATATATTGTATTGATTAAAATCTTAAAGACATTATATTTGCAAACCAAATTCATTCATGTTTGTCAAAAATATTTATTTTATTTATTTATTTTTCCAATATGACCCCATTCAATTCTTGAAGTGCCAACTGAGACGTCTCTATCTTGAAGCAGAGGGGAGACAACAACTTATGCCACAGTCCTTCCTCTAGGGCCACCCTTCCACAAAGGATACCATTCTTGTATGGCAAAGATTCGCGCTCACCAGGGCATTTAGAGTGACACTGCCGTGGCTTAGAGTCTGACACCATGCAGCTAGAATCGCTCGTACACAAGGTGGAATTGTTTAAACTGATACCGGAGTTCCAAGAGCTTGTCTAAATGCTACGATTGAATGGTTTTCTTATTGGACGAAAGAGAGAGAGAGAGAGTTGTTGGCCATTCTCTCACGCCAGATTCTACCGAACAATCTGCGTCATTAGTGTGATTATATATATAAAGAGAGAAAGAGGAAAATAAGAGTTGCTGAACATGCGAGATTCTACTAGGCGATTTAGGTAACTTGTGTGATTGCATGGATGATGCATATTGATCCACCCGTCAATATTGATACGAGAATCAATAAACGTAATACCGGATGATGTCTTGATCACCAACGTCCTTCCACAAACAGTGAGATGATGATCAAGCAATATGAGAGGTTGTCTAACATCTTCTACTCATATATATATATATATATATATATATATATATATATGTGTGTGTGTGTGTGTGTGTGTATGTGTATGTTTATATATGGATGAAGTCTTATCTATATAAATTTGTAAAATGCATAATCATTTATAATCTTCTCCATTTCATATGGTTTCATTTATTCTAATACATATTTGTGCGTAGAAAGAGTCTGGTCGGTAGAAAGAAACACAAACCACGTTGGACCATTCGATTGTAGTTAAAAAGAAAAAAGAGATTTTTTTTAAGGTAAATTCAGAAACCAATTACACCCACACGAATAGCTAAGTTTTGCTTTTATCTTTTTCAGTAAGGACCGTTCATGTGTTAACGCAGAATAAATTTTTTTGGTAAACAAGAGGATGTTGAAGCCTAACACACACACTCACACATGCATTGTCTTTAAATCGAACTCCCACACGAGCAGCAACAGTGCTAGAGTGCTCTACCATTGAGCTAACTCTAACACAGCTTAAAAACACATACGTGTGCACACACAAATATATATATATATATATATATATATATATATATATAAAATATGTCAAAAACAATATATTAAGTCAGCTAGTTGGACGCATAGCAAGTGGCCTTAAAAGCAAGACACGGGATATAAAATTACTAACAATTTAAAAAACAACATAACTTTATCTAAAATGTTTGTGTTCGTGTCCACCCATAGTGACAAGAAGAAAGTCAGATCTTGCTCTAGTTAACATGTTTCGACACAATCACGATATGACATGACACGAACACAAAAATTGCCACCACTGTATGGACTCTGAGAGGGGCTTTACAGTATCCTAGTTTACCCTAATTACCCTAATCGACTGATAAATAAGCAGAGAATATTAAGAACCCAAATCCCATTCAGTATCCGAATTTAGTGCTGATCACAGAAGTTATTCATATAGTAGTTGCAGGTAGAGGGAGAGGAGGGCCATGTGGATTGGGAGACGAAGTCCAAGGAGGGACACCCAAAAGCTGAGACCGTGGCCCCCCTCCTGTTCCTCACCTTTGACCACAGACCCTCTACCACGTTCACCTAAGACACATGTGCGTCCACACACACACATATCTAATATATATATATATAAAATTCGGGCGAGCCTGTTAATACAATTTTTTAAGATTTTCTAAACATCTTTTTCTCTCTATCTATAAGACACATGCGCACACACACATACACATGTATTTGATAAATAAATATATATACATACATATATTTAAAAGTTATAACGATGTTTTAAAAATATAAAGAATAACCCTATTCTATTAATACCTCGTAAAGAGCATACATGAGTGTGCATAGATTGCAGACCTGGGTATTGGATAAATAATTAAGCAACTTTGTGCATTCTTTGCTCTATATATCACACACATATACATATATATACATATACATATACATACATGCATACATATATATATATATATATACATACATATATATATATTATATAACCAGATCTTGCCTATCTTTGGAGAGTCCATTCATTACTTATATGTTTTACGTATAAACCAAGTACATATTTTACATACACATATATTTTATATAAATATAAATAATGCATATATAATCACTTCTAGTTTAATAACATGGAGTAGCATAGAGTAAATTTTATGCTTTACATAAAATATATGATATTAACTCATCTTTTTTTAATTACTTATTGTAGGTTGAAGTGGGGTGGATCTGGTTACATTAGAGTGGGTGTAGGGCAGGTGGAGGGTTTGGTCCTCAAGGCCCCCAAAGTGGCATCTGATAGGAGGTTTTGAGTGCAGGGTAGGCGCGGGCCGGTTGAAAAACCGCCCATTGCCATCCCTAATCCCATCGTCTATTACCCCAGGTTGGATCCTGATCTTGATATCGGGGTCTTAGACACGTTGAACATGATCCCACTTCAAAATTCTTTTCCCCGTTCAGCAGGTTATCCATTTTGTGAATTCCGTGATCAATTGATCACAATAGGCACCAAAATGATAATTATCATATCTTAAACATATGAATCTTGTCATTTCCATGACACGAAATCTGGTGATACAAGTGGATTGTCATTTTCATGACACGAAATCTGGTGACACGAGTGGAGGCTGAAGCCTAACACACACATGCTCCCTCTGGGAGTCAAACTCCCCACCAACAATAACGGTACTAAAGCGTTGCTGTTGGTACAGTCTGTCACAGATTTTTTCTTTAGATTTGAAAACTTACTCAATGATAGCAAAGGAGCAACTCTTGCTCCTTTCAGCTCACGTATGTGCGCAGAACTGCACCTGTTCGTGCGTTTGTCTACCGAGCAGCTGCTATTCTTCACTCTACAGTGCGGAAGTTCTTCACTCATCACGACGTTCTACCTCACTCGAGAGATGGAACGGCTGTGGAAGCTCACGTTCAGTGTGAAGACAGGACCTTCTTACTCCATTCGTATGAATCAGAACACTTTATTCACTTTGCTGTAAACGGATTACAAAGACCTTGACAACGGATTACACAGATCTTGACACATACGCTTCTGCTGACAAAGGAGGTTAACGGCTCAGTTAAGGAACTGGTTCAGCCTTGGTTCACCCTTAACTAAGCTGATGAGATCTCTCTCCTCTCAAGAGACTCTCACTCACTCGGGTAAGCCTCTGCTCACCTAAGCACTCACCTCTTCCTAACACTAGAACCCGTTTCACTTACAACCTCACTTCACACCCAAACCTGTCCCACCCGATCTCTATTTATAGATTTCGGCTGGACTGGGTTATCACTCCCAGCCAAGGGATATTCCACGGAATATTCCCTTGGGTTACCTACCTAGAGTTAGGCACTAACCCACCTAGTTAGGCCAACTCGTGTCTAGTCTTGTAACCCGACTTTCCCTAGTCACTAGACCCACTCGACTCAACCTAGGTCTAGATTATTTACAAGACTCACATGATACAAGTATATACAACTTATGACTCACGCACCCATACATAACGCCAACCGAACCAAGGAGCAAAGGAGGTTTATGGTGCGCGCACCTCCGCACGAACGTCGCCCGGTACGCGTGCTCTCTGAAGCCGCCCGATTAAGGTTGTAGAAGGATGCGCGCGGGCGCTAGCGCCGCAAAATTGTTGCCAGTCAAACAATCTGTCTACCTTTTTGTTGAGGCCTATAATGGTTCATATAACCACATAAGAGTAAATTTTCTATTCTCAGACTAAAATAAGGATTTTCTTTTTTTATTCAATGCACGTTGGAGGGGAGTACCTTGGGTTTGAGTAGGTGAGAAGGGGCAGGTGGGTTTGAATCCTAAACTAAAACCCGTGGGGTGGACCAAAGCGGGTTTATATTAGGTTCTAATAGGTTTAGACATGGCGGGTCAGGAAACGGACAGAACCGAAACCAGATAACAGACCCAAAGTCGGAGGGTGCACTGTTTGGTTCCGGTCCACCTTCTATAAAACCGAAACCCGCAGTTTCAAGCTGAAACTGGCCTGGTTCACATGTTTTATGACTCGAATCAAGACCAAAACCGGAACTGGCCTGGTTCCAATTTCGGGTAATGTTTAAGTGGGATGACAACCCGCCCCATTCCCTGGGGCCAGTTTGGGAAAGGATTTCTCTGGGAGAAACTTCAATCGAGTTGTCTCGTGTCGTGCCATACAAAATAAACATTTAAAAAAAATGACGTATATCGTGTTCTCGTCGTCGTGTCCGTGTTACGCGGTCGGAATACATAGCCCAGTATCATGAACTTTCATTACCGCTTGTCGCTGGAAGACGGAGCAAATTTTCAGGAATGAGCTCCGCCTCTGCTCGGATGGCTTCCGCCATTGCTGCAGTTTCTTTGTCCTCGGCTCTTCTATTTCGGTACCAATTATTTAACTCATTTGCGTGATTCCATCTGTTCGATTTTTGCCCATTATCTCGTTCAGTCCAGAAGCAGCTAAACCGATTCTTTTTGCTCTTCGGTCTCCTCCTTGTTGGTTTTCTACAGAAATGGACGTTCAATCCAATCATTGAAACTTAACTTGGTCTCTGGGAGCCATCTCCCCAAAGTAGTTTTTTCTCGCTTCATTCATCAGTCGAGGTAAGCCATTGATTGGCCCTATATCGTTTCACAGGGAAATATGGATATGCATGAGGTTTGCAATTAGTTGCTTTGGATCAAATTCCATAAAAGGAGAGCTCAAGTTTCCATCCAACTCAAATTTTATGTTTGCTTGTTGCGTTTCTAATGATAGTTTGAGTGCTCGATCCTTAAGGTTCTCCTGTTTAGATACACACCTCCTCGTGTGGGACTTCCGATTTCCTCCAGCTGTATCATAGCTTCCAAACACGGAAATGGGGAAGGACGAACTTCTTGTATGCATAAGATGGGGTTTGCAATTCTTGAGATATCGTAGCATAAAGATTGTCATTCTCAAGTGAATTTAGTGACAATTTATCCAAAGCACACACTAAACTTGGAAGGTGAACCCCTTGTAGTGGCATCCAGAGTTACAGTGAAACTTTTGGCGGTCTCATTCTTATGCCTGACGTTAAAGCATCTTTATATCATAGTAGAAACCATCAATAGTCGGTACAATTCATGTGGAAAGACAATGAAATATGAACCTCTCAGACGGAACTATTAGAAAGAGTCATAGAGAAAAGAGACAGGCTCTTTTGATAGAAATTTTGATCTCCCAGCAAACGTCCTCGAACGCCAGCTTGTGTCTCGTTAATCTAGACAACTCATGGTTATGTCCAGCATTTGTTCATAGCTTGTATTAAAAAAAGGATGAATTGCTTGTGGCATGGTCTCAAAATGAAACGATATCAGCATCCTCATGAGCCTGCTAATGAAGCGCTGTTAATAAGGCCCGCTGTCTTGTAAATGGAAAATTTGATACCAAGAACCAAGAAGAAAGGAACTCGCGAAAGGAAACAAACGCAAAAAGGAAATCACTTTAGACTCAATGGAAAAGCTTCCGAGACAGTTACAGGAACACCTTTCAAATTCGATCTGTTTTCAAGTTCTATATTTGAAGCTTATTACAGAGTTGGAGGTTTCACTTCCCCTTTTTCTTTCCAGATTACTAGTTTTTTAGAAGCATCAACAAGCCTACTGAATATTTAGTAAATACTTGAAACTTTGGTCCTTGTATTGGAGACCCCTCTTTCTGTTACACAGCATATTAAAGTAAATAAGCTGTTACGGAACATTTTTGCTTGCCCTTACTCCTTTCCTTTTTCTTGCATTTATTTTACAGACATCTGTCTTGCCCCAGAGCTTCTAATGATGAAGAGGCATCTGCTAAAGCGGCTGCACAGAGTGCTGAAAGTGGATCTCCTACAATGTGTAATGAAGATCGATAGCATGACTTTGCGGTGCTTTTATCATTTTTATTTCCTTTCCTGGTTGAATTGCTGTGATATTCTGTTATTGACTATTTCTTCTTGATGATATGGCAGATCATGATGTTTACATATTTGGTTTGATCAGCTGGATTCATGTACCACTGATATCTACAAACTGGTCTCCTTTTTGTTGTTCTTTAGATTCGGCAAGATTATTTCAAAGGAAATTCCTTCAACGATAGTATATGAAGATGAGAAAGTCTTGGCATTTCGTGATATCAATCCACAATCACCCTCTCATATTCTGCTGATTCCCAAACTTAGGGATGGCTTGACTCGACTTTCCGAGGTTCTCCTGTTTCTTTTCTTTGTGGCTTTTGAAATTACGACTGTTACTTCTGTAAATATTGTGAGATATCTATAGGCTAATTGTGACCACTAGGTTGCCGATATCTTTTTCAATTTTTATGTCACATGTGGGTACCGTGAGCTTTAATGCATCAATGCTTGGATAAAATATACAAGTTGGAAAAAAGTGTATAAAAAAACTGTTTGTATTCCTAAAGTCAATAATGTCTACCGAGTTCACTACAAATACAGCAAGTTTTGATTGTAGTGAGGAGTTTTTAAATGGTTTTGTGAAAGATTTATGAGAGCGCTACAATGAAAACTACAAAAGAGGCCCCGGAAGGCCTCAAAAGTGTGGAAGGAAACCATAAAATATGAATTTTCTGTTCTTTTTCTTTTTAGCTAAATGTGGGGTAATGACCTAGGGTCAATTCCATGATAGCTAACAATCCATGTGGCAGACCCCACTTGGCATGCGGAAAGCCTTGATTCTCGTTGGTCTTCCCCATATTGATTATGATATCTTTTCCATATTTGTATTAATTGACTTATTGTACTTTGATAGCATCATGACAATACATGATACAGATTGCTAATTGGCACGGCGTGAGTATGACATGCATGTAGCCAATATTAGCAATAACTATGAGAGCGAAAATAGCGCCAGAGTTGCTCAAGGTTATTAACACTAGCAGCACTGAGACGTGGTCAATCAGAAGAATATGGACGTGTTTTGATGCAGCAATTTACAGTGAGTTTGCAACAGAGAAGTGCATATCCATATATCAACTGATGGAAGCCCATCATCAATCCTCATGAACTAGAAAATGCAAAACAGAATATGGAAACAGCTAGAAAAAGTAACAAATTGACTAGGAGAGGTGCTAGAGAAATTCTTCAAGTATGGAAGCATTTTTGTAGTTGGTGTAGCTATGAAACTTATGATATTAAATATCCTTTTTTTAAGGTCAAACAAAGTGTGCTTCATTTGCATGACCCAAGGAGAGTCTAAATTTGATTTTTCTGGATTGAATTTGGTCGCTGCATGCTTTTGAATTTTTTTTAGACTGGCTAACTAATGGCCTATGAAATTTGATCCTGGGGAACCCCTAAGACACTCTGATATCTGACCATCCAGTCATCTCATTTAATTATGCATACTTTTGGAAGAATTGGTTGTCTGTGCCCAAATTTTCTTGGATAAGCTATTGGATTGCTGTTATGTTCTTTGGGAGTTAAGATCAAATTCTAGGGATCTAGTTTCTGTTTTAGTTGTCTCTTGGTCAGATTCTGTCAACCAATTCTTACAGTTATTCTATTCCACACTTGGCAAAACTTTGGGAAGATCTGCTTCGCAAAGCTGTCTCTCTACTTCATGATGCTTCGTGGCTTTTCTTGTCACAATCTATTTTTTCCTGCTGCAAAGTATTAGGTCGTAACATAGGCAGGGAGTAATTGAAGCCAACGAGATTGTGGTCATGAATCATACAGATGTTTAATAGTTTGAGTTATTTTGCAGCTTTACTTATATCTGCAAAACTACAGAATGGCAAGAAGATATTATTGAAGTATCGGAGAGACGAGATGATGGGACTTCGAAGTGGGAACAGATAAAATCATGAAAGTACCAAGGATTAAAAGATTATGTTGTTTCAGTTTCCTAACATGATCTGTCCAAATATTCACTCAATATTACGGTTTACCTAATTAATTAGCACCTGCTGGGTTGTAAGGATGTACGGAAAAGATTTAGACTTTGAAGCCTTGCTATGAATTTTAAGATCTCTCTATTATTTATCCAAAGATGATTAATCCCCTTAGCTCCATGCGATAATTCAACCGAGAAAAATTTGGTCTAAATATAGGTTTTCTTTCAATGCTGTCACTTATGCAACTCTGCTGCATTATCAGCATACGTGAATGCAAACTGTGTGGTGCTCATGCATCTCAATTCTCAAACAATCTCCTAATACATTGGGTCTCTTTCAGGCTGCACCCCAGCACAATGACATCTTGGGTCATCTTCTTTATACTGCGAAGCTAGTTGCTGAGAAGGAGGGTCTATCAAATGATTATCGAGTAGTCATCAACGATGGCCCTGATGGATGTAAGCGTGCACCTTTTTGTGTTATATGTGGACAAGCACCAGTAGGTCTTTTACCTATATTTTTGTTCTAATTGGAGTCTTTGCAGGTCAATCTGTTTATCATCTTCACCTGCATATACGCGGTGGAAGACAAATGAAGTGGCCTCCAGGTTGATTGTTATATTTTGGGGTTGTTATGTCTCTCATCTTCCAACTTTGGCAGGATGCCTCCCCAGCATCTTGTTTTTCCCTATCGCGTCTTTCTTAGGTTGTATTCATGGATGCTAATTGAGTCAAATATTTGTGAATGTCACATCTTTTTCGTTGCGAAAGTTGGATGACTGTTTGAAAGATTATCACATTAACCGGAAAGGTTCAGCTCAGCTGGCTAGAACATGTGACCGTGAAGCATTAATGGATCTTCAGTTGATTGTGCCTAATTTTTGACGCCAATATTTGAATGTTGAGATGCAGTTGACAAGATTGTCAAACTAACTAATGCCTCTATGTACCTGTTTGTCTTATCAGCGATTTGCACTCCTTTGTACAGAGATCGCAAAGAGGGAGAACTATTTTGGTTTTACAGCAACCAATTTTTTCGGGCAAAACATGAGCACCTATGGTGGACTTCCCTTCGTATAGGGATTTGAACGTCTCCACCTTGGGAGAAGCAAATGGATTTCACAACTGAATAAGAGGATGGACTGGTCGACAGAAAGAGCAGTCAATGATGGAATATGTATATGTTACAAGAGTATTCTCGGCAACTCAGTCCGGTGACCGTTACCGAGGCAGGAATTACACATAACCGTCGGACCGTTTCCGGATTTTCCGATAACAATCCAGATACAGTTGCTCAGAAGAGAAAAACTCAGCGTGAAAAGTTAGGAGTCGTGGAGTAGATAGAGCAATGCATATAAAGAAAATACGAACGAACAATACAAAAAACATAGTCTCCCTAGATAAGGCCGTTGTGAGGAAACCTCACCATCCAAACATTTTTGCTGTTGCAGATCATTTGAAGGCTTAGATGTAGAAGGAGACGCAAGTTTTCCCGGCAACCGAAAAACAACAAATCAATCAGAGCCTTGGAGATCATCCGACATTGGTATCAAAGCCTCGTTTATTTGACCCTGCAAAAAGAGAGAGAGGAGAAACAAGAGGGTAAGCATCAATTTTTTAAAAAAAACCACAGAAGAGAGAAAAAAAAGGGGAAAAAAAGAGAAAGAGGAGGCAAAAACGAGAGAGAGAATGCGACAGAAAAACCGCGATAAGCTTCATTTTTTAGGCCAACACCAGTATAACGTGAAAAGCATACATCTTGAAGGCCGCATTTGCTTTGACCCTAAACCCGTCAAGGGGTGAATTAAATAAGAGATTTGTTGTCCACGCAGCCATGTAAATTTATGAAAGCCAAGATCAATTAAGTACAACCAATTTCTGCTTTTGGGGTGGAGGTGAGAATTTGATGACTATAGGAACTACCTTTAGCGAGAATTTGAGCTCACCACCATCTCAAATCTACTGTGTCATCGAAATTTGAGGTGATAAAATAGAAATATTTAAGATACTTTTAACTCAAATCTTTATAACTTGTGGAGAAATTGTTGAGTAGATTTGTGAGGTTTAAGGATTTACTGTTACCTCATATAAATATATATACATATATATATATATATGTGTGTGTGTATATATATATATATATATATATATATATATATATAAAAAAATAACAACTCCGCCCATTTAAAGGATTATGCTTGCATGACCAGTCTCAAGTCCGAATAAAGAAAGATTGTGTTAGGCTTTCGACAACGAAAATAAAACTTTGTCAGACTTGTTTAGATTCTATAAATTATGATAGAGTTACGTGGAAACAAAGAATTCATCTAGCCGACCACATCTATTATGAGAAAAGGCTTAGTTGTTGTTGTTATATATATGTGTGTGTAAAATAACATATGCCTTCTTGGAAAAAGATTTGATTGAATGAGAAGCATATTTGAAAAATGGCTAGAGGAGCCCGTGAATTTTCAAAATCTGCGGCAACCAGGAAGAAGTCGGAGGAAATGCTCGGTAACATCGGAGGGTGTGCATTCGCATTTGATTCTTACGTATTCTCACATGTGAACAGGTTACAATTGGTGACCCCGTTTGGTTTGATCATTTGATTCTACCCGTCAATGATTCACATCAAAGAGAACATGCAATCACTTAAATGAACTAAAAGCTGAACTGGACAAGCTTGTAGTGGAACAATCGTTTGAACTTGATGATTACGCCATTAGAGACAAAGACAGGGCGAATGTGATTCTGCATCAGCTTGACTGGGAAGCTTTTTGGGATGGAAAACTGCACGCTGCTGGAAGAGAGTGCTCGTCATTCAGTCGAGTCTCAATCACTATCTACCTTACACCTTCATCAATCAGATGATCAAAACTCCACTGCCTATCAACTTGGGGCGAGTCTTCTGTGTGGAGGTTCTCCTGTGTCGAGGACTCATGGTTTTGTCGATCCAACTGAGTTCATGGGTTTTGCGCCAAAGGGTTGTTATTGGACACGATAAGATAACAGAGACAATGAAACTCTGAAGGTGTTGGTCCTGCTAAAAGTATCTAAACTATACCTGGAAGAAAGCATCCCTCGAAGATGGTATTAGACATAACAATCATTTGTTTATTCGAACTTCATGCGAGACTGTGCCAAGTTTCTTATTGTAGCAGTTTTGGGCAACTGGTGCATTGCCAACTTGGGTTCCCATGGAAGATCTACTTATTCAGCTATGGATGCTGTTGCAAGGGAAGACATGAAGCTTTAAGACCATTGTGTTTTCCTGTTGGAACTTCTTGGAAGGGAATGGTGTTCTCTGCTCTTGCCTTGTATCTAATTTCTAACAAGACAATCTATAAGGTGCTAGACTAAAGAGCTGCACACCAATAATTTCAATGGCAAATGAACGAGTTTGATTTGATACGTGATATGTATTTCATGTAACTCTGTCAAGAGGCAACGTATGCAGTAATTCTCTGAATACAAGAACGCCTTGAATTTCTCTTACAGAAATAATGACTCTTGACTCGGTGGTGCCTATTCGCCGTTTCGTTATGCTTGAAATTTGAATAAGCAATTCAAGATTTATTTTTAGTCTCCCCATCAGCTTCAGAGATCAAGGTCAATGCAGCATTAGGAGCAAAACAAATATGCATATTCACTCATCTATGGAACTCTAAGATCTAAGTTAAAATTATGGCCAATAATGGCTACCGAACTGCAATCTTAATGAAATCATGATTCCAACATGTTCTCGAAGATGGTGCAGGCAGTGAATAGTTTTCTAATAACGAAGGCAGTTGATCTTGATCATAACGTTCCCCAAGTCCACTGCAAAATAAGTGGATGGCAGGTACAAGTGACACAAAGCTTCGTATCAATGGCGACTATCAATGCATGAGTCATATTTGTGAGGTTCAAGAATCATCCATAATTCGGTTTACGCATGCAAGATGAGCCAAGATGCATAACCCACTTAGAGCAGGCAGTCAATCCATTGAGCTCATACAACCATGCACACCGTGTGCTCTGCTTGGGTTTTCATATTACACAGTGAAGTCATAGCTTGCTAAGTCCATTTATTGTGCATTTAATTGAGAATTTTCACGCCCATGGTTTTGGTGATAACCTTCAAGCGTCCTTCAGGGCCTCAAAAGTTCGTCTTCAACACAAAAAAAAAGAGGCTCAAAAGTTGGGAATATGGCCTTGAATTAACCGGCACAATTCAAAACGACGTATTCATGCTCAGGCAAGTATGCAAATATAACGGTGCCTGCACCACAAACACCTCCAAGTATGATAGCAGCCTGAAACAACTCTCTTCGCAACTCAAAAAACTTGAAAGGTATTTGCCAAACTCAGCTTGGTAACAAAAAACTTGAAACCTTCAGCAAAATCTAGAAGACTGGATACAATACAAGCTAACTAAGTTGGTTCCCAATGAACAAGTTACGGTCAACCAGAAGAGATCACAGCCCCCTCTTCATTTTGAGCTTCAAATACATTTGACTTGGTATTCAGAAGGAATTGATGATTTCCAAAATAACTGCTAGAGCTAGTTATACCTCGAGGAAGAAAGGAACCCTTCTGAAGAAAGTTGTCACCCACACTTGTGGCCCACCCGCCACAGGGGCAGATAGAATAGGAACAGTAATGTTTATGAACTGTCTTATCTTCCGACAGATCGTCTGTCAAACTTTTGGACAACTTGCATGAAAATGAAGCCGAAGGCTTAATGCCCCTATGAGGATGTTGTCCCCCTCTATGCTTCTTATGATTAGTGAGGATGGGAGGCCTCATGCAAAAAGAGTTTAAGGGCAGGGTTGTTGGTAGCCTATGTGAGAGTTTTCCCCATGGCAGAGGAAGGCCGGTGATTGCATGACTGAAAAGAAACTAAAATAACTGAAGAAATTAAGGTCAACCAAGAAGATAGAGCTCAACCGACAGTTAGAGCAGCCTGACAATGTAGCTAAGATGCTGCTTTTGCTATGTTACAGATCAGAACCAACCTTACAGAAAGAACAGAAGCTCCTTATGAACATCTGGATAGCTCATAGATGAGAAGCAGAAAAATAACAAAAGCAAACATAATTTATAAAACATTGATTAGGATGTAAAATAAAATGAGATATACTGAATTTTCAGCGAATACAACCATCAAATAGAAACACCTGCTCTCCAGAAAACAGAAGATCAAACATACCTCAAGAGAAACAGGAAGTGCAAATATGGTATTGTATCCTTCCAAAAGGGGAAGTTTCATGATCGAGGTAGATGGAATTAGTGAAAATCGGTTTGAGATACTGGAAAGGTGCTCTTAGTGATGGCTTCGATTCCAATGCAAAAATACATGTTAACTTCCGTCCCATTTTGAATTTTTCTTCAGCATAAGAACCAAAATAGAAAAGATTATAGTTCAGAGTGTTCTCCATTTATATTTCGGTTGGCATCTGCGAGAAAGAATGATGCTAGACATCAACACATCAACAAGGCTTTTAAACAATGTCAACAACAAGAAGCATGAAATCACTTTCAAAGTAGAAGGAGAACCTATCAACAAAACGTATAGGAATTAGAATTTAATAAAGAATAAGGGATGAAATGAAAATCCAACTGAAAATGACATACAAAAAGGGACCATAATTTGAAACATAAGCAGATAAGATCTAGATAGCATGATGTAATTTAGTTGGTTAAATATAGCATTCACGTTATTGATATTATATGAAATTCAAAATTTATGATACCAAAAGTTCATATGAACAGAAGAATTTGGAATACATGGGAGGGCACAAAATGAAAGAGAAAGCATGTGAAAAGCATAAAAATTCGCATAACTAAATGCCAGAAGCATGTGAAAGGCATACAAGATACCCGTGATCTTTTACAGGTGAAGAGTATTGCACTTTTAAAGTGCGTTTCCAGAAGCTAAGCTTCACATCTTCAACAGGAGTTCAGAGATAGTATCATCTTTCAGTTGGAGTGTTAGCTTTTTGCAAAAAATGTACCCTAATCAACAAGGGATGCAACTCTGGTTCTGCTGAAAAAGAAAAAAACTTTTGGCATGGATGCTTCCTGCATGCTTGCCCAATTCAACTTTCGTGATGAAAACTTTAAATTCCCTTGAAAGTGAGCTCTTTATTCCGCACCTTAGAGCAGAATATACTAAGCAATAGGTATTATGTATTTACTTCAGAAGTATCTTGGAGCACTCCTAAGGAAAAAAGAAGCAAAAGGAAAATACATAATCAAGTACAGAGAGCTTACTACAAACACATTGCAGGATTACAAATAAGACCACTTAAAGTTTCATTAAGTGAATGAGGACTAAACATATTAAAAAAAGACGGATCATTTTCTAAAGAAAGCAATAGATCAAATCTGCTACAGAGGTTTATCATGACTAAATAACCAAGCTGCAAGAAACGAGGTCCCTAATAAAACTTTCAGAAGCATTTTCCTGGGATTTCTTGTTGCTCTTCACCTGACCGAGTGAGAGAATGAAGAAATTGACCCTTTTTTCATTTTTCTGGGATTTATTGATGCTCTACTAGAAATGTCTTATCGAGAACCCGTGAGTAAAGCAAACAGATAGCACTGTTAAAATACGTTCACATTTCTTTTCACGGTACTTGTATTTGTTATTTATGAGCAATCAAAACAGGCCACATACATCAAACCTCCAATCTTTGAGGTTTATGCTTATATAATAGATGACAAAAAGGTTAAACACAGGTTGCAAACACCAAAGTACACCATGACAGTTTTCAGACTCAATGACTTGCATTGCCTCGTGCATGGTAATAACCAGAGTTGCGTGAAAATATTGCACATGACATGTCTATCAACGTTTTAAAAGATACTACTCACCATATTCAACATCTCATTCTGAAATGAAGATGGGTCATTCATCAAATGCAGGTGCTTACAAGCAGTGAATCTTCAACCACCTGACTTGGTCACAATCAGAATAGATCTGTGCAGACTTTAGAATCAAACTAAAATCAGTCTACTGACATGGATCTATCCTATCATGGCAAGCATTCGTGGAGCATATGATATACAAAATCCAGAGATAGGGTGTTTTGTCACTTTTGTCAGTTTTGTGCACATCAATCCATCATCTGAATTCGTGGCAACAGCACTCATATTATGAGAGAATTGCTTTTCACTACTTTGAAACTGAAGAGAATCTCTAGAAAGCTATTGACAGTTAGCAAGTGTCATAATGCAGAACAGCAAATGAGCACTTGAAACTCCTGGTGCAAAAACTGTCATGATGATACAGGTCTTAGCATTTGATACGATGTCTAGAGTCTAGACCACTACCACAGGAAGAATACTGCGAATTCCAAGGCAAAAGGGGGAAAGTGCTGCAGTAGATGTGAATTTGTACATAACAAAATGAATAACCGCATTGAGAACAAAATGCAAACATATATCATAAGATCCAACTTATCTGGACATTGCTAAAAGGAGCAGGATACGGTAGCATAACTTTTCACTGATAATCATATAAAAGGGAACAGAAGTCACAGAACAATAAAGTAAAATAGAGCATCACGGTAAGCAACCATCCTCTGTCATATATTATGCCTTTATTTGGGTGCATCTCAAATTACCAGCCGTTACAGAGAATGATGAACCTTTCTTCTTTATGTGTGTGTGTGCATATGTGTGTGTGTCTGTGGTGTGCATGCATGCATGCGTATATATGTGTGTGTACTCGTAAGAAACATAACACATTAAGGAGAAACAAAAAAGAGAAGGTACAAAGGTAAACAAATCTTAGAAGTTATAAATTCTTTCTGGGAAAGACCTTCATATGACATCATCTGGCCTCATGAACACGAAAGCATGTAAAGTGGATAATTACAACCTTAGCATAGTAATCATTCAAGATATCTATGGAAAAGGAGAAATCAAACTAAACTCAGACTGTTCAGGTCTTGCAGAATCCGATTGTACTCTTTCCTATTGATGTGGTTGCACCAGTCATTAGCTCCAGGAACTATCACTGCATGGGCTGGGTTCTCGATCAGCATTGTGACAGTGAAGAACATGGCTGGAGGAATTTTGGGCGATGTTACGGTGCTAGGAAGTTGCTAATGAAAAATCACCTGCAAGTGTTGTTCGTATCATATCGTGTATTATTTTGGTCCTCGATATGTATTGTATCGTATCACACCATATCATTTTTTAATACTAAAAATTAAAAAAAAATCATAAAAATTCAAGAAAAGTCACGATAATTCTAAACAATTCATATAATTCATAAGTTGAGTATTTATTCATCAATCACCAATCAAATTTCAATGTATAAAGCATTTATGCAGTACATCCTTATAGCAAAATAAATTGGAAGAAATACCGCATTGCATGTGGCCACAAGGAAAAAGAGGGTGGAGGTATATCAATATTCTCACAAAATTTTCCGATTCTCTTTCATCAGCTAAGTAATGTAAAATGTAGTTTTTCATGCTTGATTTTGTGATAAGGGCACTACATAAATGGTACATGTGTCAGGCTTCGGCCTCCTCTTGTAACAAGAAAAAGAGCAATGCTTTTGATAGATTGGACTAAATTCCGTTCACGTGAGGGATCATCCTTGCAAGACCTTTCTTAAGACCGGATAAAGGAGGAGGATTGCGGTAGGCTTCCGACAACCAATGTAAAACTTTGTCAGACTTATTTATCATGGATTCTACAAATTATGATAGGGCTTCATGGAAACAAAGAATCTATGTAGCCAATGTAGCCAACCCTATCTAGTATGGGAAAAGGTTAGTTGTTGTTGTAATGTAGTGCCATCAATAATCATGAAAGGTATTATAGAAAAGTATGATATGCATCAGTGTCATTGTGTAGTTGTTGAGATGCTGATTCTTTAAGAAAGTGAGTACCCGGTAAGTTCAGTTGTGCTCGGGTAAAATCTGTTACATAAGTTCAGGTGCTCTATTTATGATCTAATAGCGGGAAAATAGTTTTGTTCTCTCGTCATATTGCTACTTCTTGATGTATCTCAGCTTCACTTGTGGCGCCTTAATATGCTTCTGTTGGCAGTCGCCCCATATGAATCAAATGATGAAAAGCCATTAGAGACTTGAGATTTTAAAAATCTATTTACAACCAATGAAAATCCCATAATTCAGCCATACCACATTGATCAAAATCAAGAACTAACAGATAATAACAACAGGAATCAACCACATGTTGCATATAATAAATTGTCTCTGATAAAACATGTCCATACATGGCGTAAAGGTTTAAACTCTACACCCTTTATCAGCCATTTCAGTCATCGTTACAGATTCACCCAGTTTGGTTCTATCCAGTAGGTGACAACAGAACATACAGCATTCATTGTCCATTTTATATATCGTATAATTTATACGAAAGGAACACAAGGGTAGAAAGAAAGAAAAGTATGGAAGTTTACACAAACAAATCCGCCGGAAAATGAAGGAAGAGAAGAGGGGATATGATGCTATATTTCCTCCATCTGAATATTACTCTTCAGAGGCACGTACTCCCCAAGATAACCTCCGAGGTGCTCATGTAACGCAGACTTATCAATACCCTGATGATGGTAAGCTTTACACACGTAGTAAAAGACGCTCTGCACCAGCAAGCCCACCAAATTGACCACCACAAGAAGCCCCACAAGCACAAATCCCCCAAGAAACTTCACTCCGAATCCATAATCCTCCCCGCGCACGACCACCTTGCCGAAAACTCCCCCAATCACCCCACAAGCCGACAAGTACGCAAACACAAGAATTCCGGCCAGAGCCATCTTCCCCCTCAACAATTCCCTGCTCTTCTTCATGGCCGCGAGCCCGTACGAGTCCTCTAGCACAGATACGACGCTCGCTAGGTGCCAAATCGCAGAGATATAGATGTGGAGAAACCCGAAAACGAGACCGAGGATGAGGAGGACCACGAGCAAGCCGAACGAATCACCAGGAGGGCCTTCGCCGGAGGCGGCGAAGATGAGGACGAGGAGAAGGGCGAGGACGAAGGTGGCGTAGTAAAGGAACATGATGAAGAAGACCCAGAGGAAGGTGTGGAAGAGGGGTTTGAGCAGGCGGGGGAGGGCGGAGAGGAGGGCCCCTAAGGAGAGGGATTTGGAGGTGTAGATACAGGCGGCGGAGTAGACGATGGCGGCCGTGGAGAGGAGGGAGAAGGAAAAGAGGAAGAGGAGGTAGAGGGACTGGAAGACGAGGAGGGCGGTGAGGGAGGAATCGTGAGAGTCGCCGGCGTAAGCGTGGAGGCGGACGAAGAGGGGGTGGGTGATGAGAGAATGGGCGAGGATAGCGAACGAAAGAGGGAAGACGAGGACCAAGGTGATGCCGGAGAAATGCTTTGGTGAGGAGCGGAAAACAGATAAGGCCTGCTGGAGAATAGACGCTGCACCCGCGTATTCTAGCTCCTCCGGCGGTATATCCATTGCGTTTCTTTCTCTCAAACACAGAAACACAATTCAATTCAATTGTTCCCCGAAGCAAAAATGAGAGAGAGAGAGAGAGAGAGAGAGAGAGAGAGAGAGAGAGAGAGAGAGAGAGAGAGAGAGAGACGTTCCCCTGAAGCAACGATTTTCAACTCCTTCCTCGTTCTTCAATTTTATTTAGAACCAGCGGTGGTCCTACTTGTTCGTTGAGAGAGAGAGAGAGAGAGAGAGAGAGAGAGAGAGAGGTTCATTGGCGATTGATGTATTAGATGGCGGTCGTATATGCTTATGGATGGTAGTATGATAATATGTGAACCTTTTAAATGGAGTTATCACATGAGTCATAGATGGTGTTGCTTGTGTGTGTGTGTGTGAACTTGGTGGGTGGTGTCATATTATTAGCAACAGAGGATGTTATGATATACCCGAATCTTTTTAGATGGTGTTAGGACATGAGTAATAGATGTTCTTAAAGATGCAAATTACAGAAGGAAATGATGGTCTTAAGATATGTCCGTGTGTGTGTGAAGAGATGAACAATAGAGGTGTGGTGATATATGTGAACGTATTAAATGGTTTTACACTGCTAAAGATGCCATGTTGCTCCACGTGAGATCCATATATATTTACTTCGTAGACAACTTTTTATAACAAAATTCAACCAAGATCAACGATCTGTAGCTCAATAAATGAACGGGATAAACAATGACATAAAGTTTATTCTTAGTGTGATGCCTTTGTTAACATCGATGATTGAACAATCCGCAGAGGCTGACCAGACCCTCCTTCATGTTGCTTCCTCTGCACCAACGTTGATTTTATCCCCCCCTTCTGTGATCCGTCGACTGAAAGAAAGATTGCCACTTTCAATTCCTGAAACGCTTTTCTTCCTTTCTTGTGCGTGTGCCTGTGTGTGCACGCGGACATGTGTTCGAGCCGTAAATCGGCGGCCATCACAAACTCAAAGTCAACAAAAAACTATAGCCAGCTCATCCACTTGAATCCTCCCGAACAGACAAATGAAGTAAAATAGACGAGTTCATCAATTGATGAGCAGGATGAGAACAAATTAACTAATTAAGAGCAAGGGTATGGGTTAATCTTGAAGTTCTTGTCGATGCCACAGCTTCAGAAGTTTCTGGCTCAACCAGCTCGATCTTCTCTGAGTAAACGTTTAGGTTTAAGCACTACTCTCTCTCGCTCTCTCTCTCACTTTCGGAACTGGATTTATCCATACTGAAACCAATTCCAAAATGCAAAAAATTGAATCCAAACTCAATATCCATTTTGTCCATATATCGGACAAATATTGGATAACCGTATCCAACTAGAATTGGATACGAATACCCTGTATGCTTATCATAATACCCTACAATTAGACTTGTCAAACCACATAAGAACCAAACCCAATCCATTCACATCCTTGGTGGTCGGTTTACGCTCGGCCCCATGGGTTGAATCGGAATCAGACTGCCTCCGGAACCAGAACCAATGCAGTGACCCCAAGATTTGCTTTCAGTCCCACCTATCATGGTACTGAACCAGAGCTGCAGTTCTACACCATATTTTGGTTCGGATTAAAAAAAAATCACACTATTACTGTTTTATTTTCAAAATAAAATTGGACAGCACCCAGAGCATCAACTCAATGGCAGAGTGCTCTGATCTTGTTGCTTCTGATGGAGAGTTCGACTCCCAGGAGGCGCATGTATGGTTGTGTTAGGCTTCGACCTCATCTTACAACAACAAAAAGAATTGGACCCGAAACCGGTGCAACCTGACTTGAAACTGATAGAATCGGAACCGTGGGGTCCGGTCGGTTCCGATTCCAGGTTCAGTGGAACCGGCCAGGTCTAACTGTTGTGACACCGACATAAGCATGACGGTATTCGCGCGCGCATTCGCAGCAGGGGGCAGCACCGGAGGGTTAAATGTACATGCAAAGAGAAAGCAGTTGACCGCCGAAGTTTTTCTCCATCACCACCGCTGTCTTGAAGACTCGGCCTTGCCAACTTCTCTCGCCTTCAATGCTTGAACACACGCCTACTCTCTCGACAGACTTCACCTGACGAGCTTCGGCTCGCTTGCACGCGAGCAAACAGTGTTCGACGACATGCCTCGGAGAAGCGTCTTCCACTGGAATGCCGAGCTCAGAAGCTATTGCAAGCAGAAACTGTGGGACGAAACTTTGCATCTCTTTCGCGAGATGAAGAAAAGGTTGGTTGTGGATAACTACACCGTTCCCATTGCTCTCAGGGCCTGCAGCGGACTATACGCTCACGAAATGGGCAAGCAGATTCACTCTTTCAGCATCGTCACGGATCTCATGCCTGACATGTTTGTTGGTGCAGCTCTGATCGATATGTACTCGAAATGCGGGCTCATGGACGACGCCTACCGAGTGTTTACGAGATACCATCAACCGGACGTTGTTCTTTGGACTTCCATGGTCAGTGGTTACCAACAGAATGGCTGTGGAAAACAGGCATTGGAATTCTTTTCTCGAATGGTTTTTGCAGGAATTTCACCGGATACAATCACTCTGATTAGCGCTTTTTCTGCATGTACCCAACTGGGAAACGTTAACGACGGGAAATCTTGTCACTGCTATATACTGAGATTTGGTATTGATTCGAGTTTACCACTGAACAATGCTTTGTTGAACTTATACGCCAAGTTAGGCTTCATGGATATGGCTACCAATGTGTTCGATGGAATGCATAACAGAGATGTGATCTCGTGGAGCACTGTCATCGGTGGCTACGTTCAGAGTGAACAAGCTACAAAGGCACTAGATGCTTACAGAAAGATGCTCGGAAGAGGCATTGAGCCGAATTATATTACGGTGGTTAGTTCCCTGCAAGCTTGTGCTGCTGCTCGGGCATTGGAAGAAGGCATGAGAATTCATGAATTCACTGTTCAAAAGGGCTTTGAGATGCAAAATTCTGTTGCTACTTCTCTTGTTGATATGTATATGAAGTGTTCTCATGTTGATGAAGCTATCGAGATTTTTGCTCGAATACCCAACAAAGATGTTGTAGCTTGGGCTGCTCTAATTGGTGGTTATGCCATGAATGGTCTTGCTCACATGTCCTTGGCTGCATTTAGCAGCATGTTATCTGCCGATACTCGGCCAGATGCTGTTACCGTTGTTAAGGTTCTCTCGTCATGTGCTCTATCAGGGAACTTGCAACAGGCTCTATGCCTTCATGGTTACTTGATCCAAAGTGGATTCGAGCAAAAGGTTTTCGTAGGAGCTTCTTTGGTAGATATGTACGCCAAATGCGGCAGCTTGGGCAATTCAGTTGAAGTTTTCCACCGGTTGGAAGAGAAAGATGTGGTCTCTTGGAGTTCAATCATCGGAGCCTATGGAATTCATGGATTTGGTTTAGAAGCTCTTGCTCATTATGAACGTATGCTTGAGGTTGGCCTGAAACCTAATCACATTACCTTTGTTTCGGTACTGTCAGCTTGCAGCCATGCGGGCCTAATTGATCCGGCATTGAAGATTTTCAATAGCATGGTTGATGAATACATTGTCATTCCCCGGGCAGAGCACTATGCCTGCATGGTTGATCTTCTCGGCCGCACTGGCCAACTGGATAAGGCCTTGCAGATCATTAGAAGCATGCCTGTTAAAGCTGATTCTCAAGTGTGGGGTGCACTGCTTGGTGCATGCAGAATTCATCAGAATGTAGAACTAGGTGAGCTTGCTGCTAGTAACTTGTTTGATTTAGACCCGAACCACAGAGGCTACTATGTGCTACTATCGAACTTATATGCAGATGCAGTCAGATGGGACGGTGTTGCGAAGGTGAGAACAATGATGAGGAGAAAAACAATCACTAGAGTAGCTGGTATTACTGCCGTTGAAATTGGAAACAGGGTTCACTCCTTCATGGCAGGAAATAGATCGGACGGTGAGTTGAAGGAAACTTACGATATGTTGGAGAGATTGGCTGTGATGATGCAGGAAGAAGGCTGCGTTCCTGATTGTGATCTTTTGTCGAGTGATGAGGAAGTGGAGGCTTGGGATTAGCATAAGCATTACAAACAGATCAAGGATTGACTAAAGGTGGAATTCATCAAATCATAACAAAGGAAATTAATTATTAGGAACAACTCAAAGATTGTTAATCCTTACAAGAATTTAGGAAATTCAAATGATTAGGCTGCTCCCGCGGTAGTCTTCTTCCGACGAGGAGCCACTGACTCCGGCTAGGGGATTGACTCAAAAGCACCTTCAAGTTGAAGATAAAAGAGTCCAGACCTAGGAATGTGCACATCTGGTAGCCAACCCAGCTTGGGCCAAGAAAAGATTAACTGGTTTACGCATACAGAACAGCTTGCCACGTGCTCATAGCATGCTCGAAAGCCCCGGCTGTTTGGTCGGCGGTCAGGACCCTCAATCTCATGAGGGCTACCACCCTATGCAAAAACATCTGACACAGGCCCTGCAATAAAGTTCCTAGTGTGGGAGATTTCAGGTTGGATCATGACCTTCAGAAAGGAGGTCTCGAAGAACACATTTCCTCACATTGTTTTGAATTGTACAGACTGATGATCTTACTTGGGAAAAACTGATGGTTCTTGTATCAGTCCCTTGTGGTTCTTACATCGGCAGGTTTCTCATGACGATTTCATTTCTGATGGTTGTGTTCTCTGCAGTAAATCCTCCTGATTGGCTTGAAATAGGCGAACGGAACACCCTTTTCCAGGGGAAATCGTCCACGCACAGAGGTTATATTGGAAGCTAAACTAGACATACTTCATCTCCTCCATCCCTCAGCATTGTCGCCGTGTCGTGAAAAAGAGGGACATGGGCACTTTCAAAGATCACGAGAATTGATTTTATGGGAGGATCCAGGTTGGCGAAATTGCATGCAAAGAGCTTCAAATTGATCTGTCAACGCAAGGAACCGCTTTTCTTTTCTATGTTTTCCTGAGCCAAATCAACAAGAGTTTGGAGGAAAACGAGAATGACCTTGTTCCTTTTGAGTTGCGCACTAGTTTGACAAAAGATCGATCACAATGGTGACCCCAAATCCATGTAGCGGCCTTCACTTGACACTAAGAGAAGGCTTGGTTTTGGTTTTGCATGTTTTCCTTCGCCATGAGAAATTCCAATCTCGAGTCTGATGAATGCCTTTACTGAAGCACGCGAGTTCAACGAATTTGCTACTGAAAAAGAACCAGCTTTCTTGAACCTAAGGGGGTTAACATAGTGGAAAGGACCTCAGCCGGCTTGATGGGCAGTCAAAATTTCGACGGTGACGTGTGTTTTTCCTTGCCGAAGCAAACCACAGCAAAAACAAAGTTGGATCAGGTCATCCCAGGGATCATGATCTACCAACATAACGCGCCAGTCATTCATCCTGGCATCAATATTACCACCACTATGGCATGAATTATATGCATTTTGTTGTGGATCATGATGTCTGATATCACCTGATCCTAGCCGGCATATGCCCTGAAACAAGGTTTTCGGACTCGAGTTTTACACAGTTCATTCAAACCCCTCGAACGGTAGTTCTCCAAGATATAAGAGAAGTGCCAACTTTTATACAAAAATGAAGGAGAACCAACATCTGACATCAAAGCAAATGAGAAGTGAAGACAAACAAGCTAAACTATATAAGCATTATTTACAGGTTAACAATCATCTCATTTTGAGCAAATAATTTGACATTGTTCTTGGAGTACAAAGGAACGAATAAATAAAATGGATATGCCTCTAACAGCAGTGCCCTTCTACAAAAATCTGGTCATCTTCATCAACAAAAACATCCTTCTCTGAGAGACTGTAGCACATGGCGCCCATCTTGGAAAGGGTATGCACAGCTCATCTTAAGCCAAGAGAATGAAAAGGAAAAGGAACTTTAAGTTATATAACATCCTTGCAAGAAGTGCGAGAAGATGACTGCCTCATTTAGCAGAAGTCAGTGTGTTTTGCTCTTGTCAAACACTATGATGGGTGGCTATCGAACCTGCGGTACTATTTGAACAAAGACAAGAACAGTTTGCATCAACTGAACTATTCCTGACAAGACGTTTTTCACGATTAATCATGAGCTTTATCAAGGGAAGCTTCAAAGAAACCTGACGCCATATCTCATTGACGGTTCCATTAGGATCTTCGTACTCAAAGTAATGCTTTACCTAATCCAAAAGAAACAATCTGAGTAATAAGTATAACAAAGGCATTTATCTCAAAAAATCCCAGAATAATGAAAAATAGCTAAAACTCTCTCTCTCTCTGTGTGTGTGTGTGTGTGTGTGTGTGTGTGTAGATAGATAGATAGATATAGAGAAGAGAGACAGAAACGCAAGAAACAAAGCAAACCAAGCATGAACAACGAAGAAAGATAACCTTGTCTACACAAGTTCTATAAAGATAGAACAGAAAACTCAATTGGCCTTCAGCCGTTCCTCACCCCCAAAAAAAAAGGAACAGGAAAACCAAAAACTCAAAAATACTATCTTGAGAGACCTAAACATGATATACGATCATTTAAAATGAAAATTTCTGACTGCTGAATGAGTAGTCAGGAGCTCAACACCTGCTTGTGCATCTAGTAGGAGCCTGGCAAACCTAGTGTTCTTACCAAAAAAACATAGACATCCAACATATTTGACTTGAACAAATAATGGAACACTAGCTTTAGGTTAAACACCACCATTACTTAATCAGTCAACTACGTTATTCTGAAGTCTAAGCCTGTTGAGTTGATCAACATGTAGGTGGGCCTCACTATTCTTCCTCTCTTCTCCTATTAACTTTGTCATTTAAGTCTACCTCTAAGTCTGTTTGTTTATATATAAGAGACTCATATATACGCAGAGAGATGTGACTCTATAACAACCCATTCTCCTGTTAGTCTTCTTTTTCATAAAACCAACGTGTCACAAGCAATTTCTTCAAGCGCATTAGATTAAATGGTGCACAATGTGTTAAATCTTGATGAATCATAAGATTCAACATTCTGTGAAACTTGTTTGAACAACATCCAGATCTGGAAAGAGAAAGGTAATTTCGTATCCAGGTATTAAAATTCCAAGAACAAGAGTATACTACTACAATATACAATTTAACAAACCTAATATATATTAATAAGCAGTAAAACAATCAAGCTCATGAAACCGTTCCCATTCTTACTCTCAAGAATCCCATTTTAACCATTTAATATCGCCTGAAAGAACAAGCAAAATCCTTTAAGCAGCCACTGTACTTTCTGATCCATAGAATCTAGTGTCCGCCATGCTTCCTCATCTACCTAAGTGGATGATTCAATATATCCATACTCTTGAAACGCTCTTCCCCACTCGTCATAATGTGAACCTGGGTGTTAATGTCTTTTTAGACTGTGTGGTTCCTTTAACAGAAAAAGAGATATTCAGGTTTTGACTTGTTCATAAGGATACAGATGGTTTGAGTTTTGGTTTTTATAGCGTTTACCAAATTCAACCTATTTGTGTGTTACTAAAACAGATGCTGCTTCCAATTTCCATACCGACAAAGAGTCCAGAAAGAAATTAGGAAAATTTCAGATTCACACGTTCAAATTTAACTCACAGTTACTATATGGAGCTAATAAACAGAAAATAAACTTCTGTTAGTGAAAATAAATTAAAAGAACAAGTTCCTATTGTGGTGAACTGGTGATTAGGTAATTTAAGCAATTGTGTTCAAAGGAAAGGCATGTTTCAATGAAAAACAAAAGGATTAACTTACCGTTTTAAGTTCTCTCTGATATTCCAGGAACCTCTCAGAACTAATTCCTCTCAACAATGAAACCAAGTATCCTTGTTGTACCGCCTTCTCAGAGTTTACAAATATTGCAAATTTTGTGTAATCTATTGCATCCTCAAAAGGCAACTCAATGTCATCACTGACAATAACAGGAATACACAGGCTCACTATGGCATCAAAGAGTCTACATGCTGAAGGAGTATCCCCAGCAGGGTGCAGACAGAATTTAGACGAGTGCATCCCTTGGGTTGCCATGCGCCTGTTTTCTCTGGATTGTGTCCCATGCTTTATTATGACACCTTCCTCTGCTTCCAATATTTGGAAAAGTGTATCACGAACCTTTCCTCCCTATAAATATAAAACCAATTAAAATTAACCTGTGGATTGCATTGGTTTTGTACCCCGAAGAATATCCAGTAAGATGGCTACTAGCCTTGGATAGAGTTTACTGAGAAAAATAAAGTACTATCTGATACAAAAGTGAATCAAGTCGGGCAAAAAACACAAAAATAAGCCATCATAATCTGCCAACAGCATTCAGAATAAGTGTATATTACATGACATGCTTGAGAACAAAAAAACAAAAAAATACAGGTAAATCAACATGTAACAAGTGGTCGAGGGAAAAGGGCTACAATAACCATGTAGATGGAGCCCATTTAAAGGAATCAACATTTTTCGCAAAGTTCTATTGGCAAGCTTCACCTGAACTTAACAGAAACACTGCTTGTCAGCTAGCTTTCCTTTCACCGTCACAATCAGGTCCTCAATTGTTCATTATATGTAGCATGCACTTGCCTCCTTACATATGTATCTATTATTATAAGTTTTACTAACAACTAAATAGACTTTTTATTTTTTGCTTCTCAAAATTAGCTTCAACAGAATATCTTCAAGAGCGTATCCTGTCACCATAAAACAGAAACTTACAATAGATAACCTATGAATATGACAGAGCTACAGCCTACAGCTACTGCATCATCCAGAACTCAGAAACTCTCCGTCAAAGTTTGATACATGGCAAGTGGAACGAAATTTAGAATGTAAAGGCATATGATCCTTACGTTAAGCGATAAAGGTATGATAAAACAAAAGAAAGAAGTTCATACCCCACAATTACAAACCTAAAGTGACTCCCATTAAAGATAAAATAAACTAAAATTGATAATCCAATCAATGAACAGCCAGATTTGAATGTGCGGTAGGTTCAGATAGAAGCCGTTCACAACCTTATGGACGTATCAGTTGCGCTGAAGCCTGCAACCAGACATGTGATAACAGTCCAAATTTGATACATTAACTTGAAGTATTGCAAAAAAGGACGTACTGCATATACTGAAGGAAAAAAGGATTTAAAATTAGATTACCAACATCACAAGTTAAGCCGATTGGGTATTCTGATGTCATGTGGCAGACAGTATTGTCGGTGAAAATTATCCCTCGGTATTTTTCTCTTTAATTAAGGTGTTCAGTCTAATGCAGGAAGCATTGCCAAGACAGCATATACAGGAACATAATACATCACAACCAACATGGTGACCTCTTGGGTTAGCCCATTTAAAAGGCTCGGAAAGTAAACATAGAAAGAGGTCAAGTTAAGATACTTTATAATAATCGAACTACAACTACGACCATGAATAATGTAGAAGATAGGATGCCCACGAAAAACAAATGCACGAAGAGTAACATATCAAAATCTGCAACATATCTTCACAAAAAAAAATGCAATACATAAATCATGATAATAATAAAGCTTACCTCTTTCCTGTATCGATTGCCCATAAAGAAAAGGAAAGAATCCCTCTGAGCGACACCAACATCCCCCTTGAACGAATTGATCCGATGCGAGTAAGGCAGAACAATGTCCTTCACGAACGAACCCTGGTCAGCCCGCAGCCGGCCGAAATCCGAGACCAAGAGAACCCCGTTCTTAATCCGATCGATCACCCGGTACAAAGCATTCGGATCCTGGCAGATGAACACGTGATCCCTGCCCAAATTCCTCTTCCAATACGGCTGCCGCTCCAACCACTCCATCAACTCTTCTTGCATCTCCCCATCGCTATAGACGCCGGCGCCAGCGTTGCCCACGCCACGGACGGGGTTGACGACGAGGCTAAGCGAGGAGAAGAAGGGGACGTAGAAGAGGTCGGCGGCCTCGGGGTCAGAAACCCGAATGATGGGGGAATTTGGGGAGCGGGATTCGTTGAGAAGGTCGGAGAAGAGCCACCACTCAGCGGAGTGCTGATGGCCGGGGTAGCGGAGTTCGCCAGCGGGGTCAAAGGCCGACCGGGCTTGGAGATAGCTCTCGACAACCCCGTAGGTGAATTTGCGGGGGAGATCGTAAAGGAAGACACGGACGGGGGCCGAGGAGAGAGGGGGAACGGAAAGGTGAAAGGGAAGAGAAGGGTACAAAGAAGAAGACGAAGAAGAATTAATGGAGGGCGAGAGGAAGAGAGTGAGAAGAGCATAGAAGCCAAGACATGTGAAGACGGTGGCAACAGTAGGTTTCAATAGATGCTTCCTCCCCATCTCCCTCTTCATTTCTCCTCGTGAGTGTTTTCGTGTGTGTGTGAGCGAGAGAGGGGTGTGGCGGAGGGGAATTGCTACCTGAGGATCTGCCGAAAAATGCGTCACAAGTGCCGGAAAAGACGCCGCTGCTCAGAGAGAGAGAAGCACGTGGACGAGGATTGAGGAATTCAAGGAAAGCAAGCGAAAGGGGAAATCGTTGAAAAGAGAGAAGGATTAATTTGCAGGCATACCTACTCCTGGTTTGTATTTATACATTATACAAAAGGAATCTTTTCTACGTAGAAAAACCGATATATATCATAAGCCCTGACTCACTCGTGCTGTATAATACCTGTTATATGATCCTTTTGTACGTTGAAAAACCAGTATATACACATAATTGGTGTGTATATATACTCGTAGATTTATCTTGTATTATTCTTGTTATATAATCCTTTTCTATGAAAAGGGGCCACGTATCTATACGCTAGGCTATATCAGCTTTTCTTATTTGCTGGATGTAAGTTAAATTAGATGGCTAATACAGCACTCAGAGTCACAGGTCACTTGGCTATGAGCTCGACTGACAAGCTCAAGGTGGTGAGCTCGATACCTGCGGTGTGCATATTTGGCTTCAGACTCACCGTCGTCATGAAAAAGAAAATGGCTAATACAAACTCTCATATTGACATGAAATTATTTATTAAATTAAGAACTACATTGATTTCAAGTGAGTCAAATCAAAATAATAGTAAAAACATTATGTGAGGATATATGCGTATCAATTATTCTTTAGTTATCATTATGATATATCTCGAATCATATCCTCACGATTGATCAAAGTCATCATACACAATCTTTCAAAAAGATTATACTTATGTGATTTTCAAACATGATTTTTGAAGCTTCAACTCGCTTATGTAGATTTAAAAAAGACAACTGCCAATTTTCTATACTTGCCTTGACAACAACAACAACCATTAAAACTGAAAAGAAGAAGAAAAGTTAAGCTAGCAGAAAGTAACCACGGCTCTTCTAGTTAGGGGTCTACTCGAAAAGACCTTCTAGCTCAATGTTCAATAGTTTAATACATTGGGGGTGCATAATAATGTTAGGTTAAGCCTAGACTTTGCTTGTCAATTAAGAAAAAAGTGATTTAGGGAATTCTCTTTATATATATATATATGAAAAAATATGATACTCTTCAAAAGTAATGGTCGAGTATAAGTGAACGTAAGTGATGAGCAATTCCAGTTTTATACAAAATTGAAACGAGAACAAGAATCAAATTGGCCACCTGCAAGTGTGTATGTATGTTATATCCACATATGTACACATACGTCCTTCCACCTTAATCTAATCGACCTGAGAATATCAACAGTAACATTCGAATCTTCCAGCAATAAAAAGCAAAAGCAAAATGTATGATGCACACACATATAAATAGAGTGATAAATAGATAGAGAATGGGAGTTCATGATTTCGATAATTTAGACCTTTTATATCTTTGATGGAATGATTTATATTAAAAAAAGAAAAATAGATTTTTTCAAAAACAAAAAATATAAATACATTTTGTAATTTATACTTGACCTTTCGATGAAAGATCAAATTGTCAAAAAAGAGTCTAATGACGGATGGTTTGAAACAGAGGAAGACGGTAAAAGAGGGATTTGAACATCATTGAGTATTGACTAGGGACTCTCTCTCTCTACACACATATATTATGTTTCATGGATCTGATATGGTTTCCCTGATCAAATCCAAGATGTCTGATAATAAAAAATCAGATACAGGGGCATAATGAATCTTGACTGGGTCGTGGGCGTGCCTTTACCAATCCCTGCTAAGTGGATGTTAGGATAGTCAGAGTCAAATTCAGATATGGAAGGCCAATGCCGAATTGGAGCAAGTACACCGTAAATCTGATATTTGCCAAGCATATTTAGAAGCATAATATCATTTAAAGAGTTTTAAAACTCTTTAAAAAAATATAAAAAAATAACTTTATTAAATATAAAAGATAACCTTATTACATTATGTGTATATATACATACATACAAACATACATATATGCACATTACACTGAATCTAAGAGTAGACTTTGCTAGTTATTTAGTGGCATTGTTTAAGTGTGATTGATCTAATGATCATGGACATGGTTTACTTATAAATGTCACTTATACATTATAAGTGTCATTTATTGGCATGTTAAAGTGAAATGAGCCATGGTTCATTACACTTATCACAGTTTGGTTTCTTAGGAGCAAATAGAAAACTAAACCATCTAACACGATAACAAAGATTTACACAATTCGCATAAAGCTAATCCTTTCCTCCACATTGAGAACTTCACCAAATGATGAATCATAAATTACAGGATGAAAGTCTCTTTGTATATAAAGGGAGAAATATTAGAGTGATACTCTGTTCGATTATAGTAAGCTCGATATGTATAAAATTATATGATTGAGTGAATCAGGCTCCACATCAAAATCGAGTATCAATTATATTGGTTTTGATCAAGGTTGAGATTAGAACTAAGGGTGTTCACAATTTTTTCGGTTCTAGTCTTAACCTTGAACCAATTTGCTACTTACTGTTTTCGGTATTTTGATAACTGAACCAAACCATAGTGTGATAAGAATTAAACTTAGGGTTTCGAACTACAGTTCCATTCTGTGAGCAATACCTTCTCTCAAAAAGAAATTAATTTAATATAATGTTATCAATGACCACGTATCATATATTAATATGATAATAACATATAGATCTTCACCAAAAAAAGGTATGGTTTGTTAAAACCTTTACGACCCATTTTATAGTCGCCATGAATCTCTTCTCTTCACCTAATACGGTATCAATTCTTTCTTTTCTCAAAAATTTTTTCCTATAGTTTAGGTTCAGTTCTCATGACTGAAACTGTGAACAAAACCGCCCATTATTTCTCCTACTAGAACTCAACTAAACCAAACCAAACCAAACTGTTTGACATCTAGAACGAACCAAACCACCGGTTCGGTCTGATTTGGTTCCACTATCTGAGACAACAGAACAAGCTTAAATCACAACCGATGGTGATCCCCACTCTACAACTGGATCTGTCGGTATGTCTTGATATTGCTTTCTCTTTTCTTTCCTTTCTTCTTTTTCTTTCGAGAGGAGCTTTACTATGTACCGAACAAGCCATTACGGATGAAACGTGGATGGTGAAAAAACTTATCACCATACAAATGTATGCCTGACAATTGTTTGATTATCTGTTTATGTTAACAATGTTCAACAAAAGATGAAGTTTCTTTTAAGGTATATAACACAATCAGATGACACTTCCCCCAGTGTCCTGAAGCAAAAACAGCCCTACTTCATATTGGGCTCAGCTCGAACCCAATTCCTGATTATACTGTAATTTGCTAGCCAGTTCGTCAGCTTTTGAACCCAATCATTGTTGTGAAAACAAAACTGGTAACCCATTAAAGCCATATAGACTCACCCAACATATACATATATATATATATATATATAACGGGGTATAAGCTTATAATCTTACACAAACATTTTTTTATTATTCTATCTTTTAGATTGATGGTCGAGATTTAGATCACTTTACATTTAATGTATTATTAAATATAAAATATAAAATCTTCATCATTGATTTTTAAATATCAAAAGATAGAGATGCTTGTGTAAGATTATACACCAAAGGGCATTATGTAGCTAAGACATTCTCTTTATATATATGTATGTATGTGTGTGTGCGAAAGAGTTTGGATCATATAGTTTATCATGTGTAACCATTGTTTTTAAGGTCATGAATACAATAATAATATTGTTCATATATTTTTAAAACTCTTAAAATTTAAAGTACACTTATATGCTACTGAAAAGCAATGAGTAAATATGTTTGATATGGGAATGATCTGGTTGATCTGGTTTATTTACATATATATATATATATATATATATATATAGAGAGAGAGAGAGAGAGAGAGAGATACTATGTATATTCAGCTACACGAGGGCATACAAACTAAATTAGATGATCCCGACCTGTCGTGGGTTTGTGTGACTAACTTAATCGTGTCGAGCTCAGTGTATCTCCTTAGTTCTAAGCTGAACAATGAGCAGGTCATCTCTTTTATGGTGGCCGATAGTGCTCAGGAAGAGAGAGAGAGAGAGGGAGAGAGAGAGAGAGAGAGAGAGAGAGAGAGAGAGAGAGAGAGAGAGAGAGAGAGAGAGAGAGAACGATTTCATGAAGATAACGATAAAAAAGAAGCGGAAGGACTCAAATTGAAGAGAAATGGGTCAGTAGGCTTAAGAAGTGGGATTTGATGCTTTCTTAATGACAAGGCAGCAGGGGTTAGGTGCAGTAGTCTGGCCTACATGTGTCATCAACAACCTAATTTGCTGCTACCTGCAAGAAAACCAAGCTTAGGTATTCTTCAATCATTTAATAATAACACTTTTTGAATTCAAAGTTCAGCTTGCAAGTGGTTCGGATTTAGTCTTCACACCGGGTATCGTGTCGATCTTATGATCTCGAGCTTTTATCGTGTGTCGCAAAGCACATTATCAGGGGGATCTTCTGATTCCCACCAATTCATTTCGTATGAGGCTACTGACCTCAAATTTTCGACATCATGTAAGAAGTGGCCTTTTATATATATATATATATATATATCATCTTAATTTATATTGTCTTTTGATGCATAATCTTACATAAATATTTTTACCGTTTGATATTTGAGAATTATAGATTTTAATTACTTTGCATTTAATACACATGGTGCAATATTACTTTTAATTCAAATTTTTAATATTGATCTAAAAAGTCGAACTGTAAAAATGTTTATATAAAAAATATTAGGCATATAAGACTTCCTCTCCCTCTATATATAGAGAGATACTATTGAAACAAATTTCAATCATCTAATTTAAAAAATGAATGGTAAAGATTTTATTTTTAAAAAAAGTACAATCAAGGTGTACCTTAATTCACTTTTACTTTTTTACCTTTTGAATTTATAATTTAAACATTTATCTTTATTATTATATGAAGCTTTTTTCTCTTACTCTCTTCAGACTATACATATCTCTTACGCGGCATTTGGATGTGGTCTCAGATACCAAACAGGGGTAATTCGGGTCAGAGCAAAGTTGGATGCAATATCAAGTTCGTCGAGACAGCCAGCATCGCTATGTCGATGGTAGTCGTAGCAAAGTTGCACTGGGCAGTTTTTCGTGTTCATGTGGAAACAGGTCAATCCAGACACAACCAACACAATTTGTTATGTTAATTTAGGTGAACAAGGAAGCAGATTTTTCAAGCCATGTTTGCAGTAGGTTTTGGTGTCGAGGTTTATATCTCCAGCAACTTCTCCTTTCGGGTCCAGTTTAAATAATGTAACTGCATGTTTCGTGTTGAGAACACGTCAACCTGAACAGGACCCAATTTTTTCTTCTCAAGCATGCACTTCCTAGGACAATTCGGGTCTGAATCGTGTAGTGTCTTATATTGCCAGCCGTACCTAGTGGTGACACAGAAATTCTATACGTATGGTATGGGGATTAGTTGAGGCAGTTCAACTTAGGGTTTAATTAAAAAAAAGGACGGAGATTTTTGTGAAGATGGTGGCCGGGCAGGCAGGTCAAGGCTGACGGCGATTTGGGGGTCCACCCGAATTCGACCTGGTTTAAAGAGCGGGCTCGCTGGGATAGGGAAACAACAGTCGTTCATGACGACGTACGTCGGTGCTACACCGTCTGCTGAAGACAGTGGGAGGCCCCAATGAAACGAATGCGAAATCTGTGGGACGAAGCCAGCAAGCCGGGAGCTCTCTCACATGAGAGAGAGAGTAGTCGATACTCAATCGTACTCAATACTCATTTTTTATAGTTTCAACCACCGTCTGTCGCATTTCATGACCTTTCAGTATTCTTTCAGCTGAAAATTGTTGTTGTTAATATCAAACCTACTTTAAAAACTAAAAACACTTCATATATCTATATATTTCTACCTATATTTTAGATAGTTTTGAAGGCATTTCATCGTTTCAATCACAATTATACTCATGCACAATTATACTCATGCTATCTAGAAATAATGGTTAAACATCTGAAAATGAACTGATATATATATATATATATATATATATATATATATATATATATATATATATATATATATATATATATATATAGAGAGAGAGAGAGAGAGAGAGAGAGAGAGAGAGAGAGAGAGACCTTGTTTCACCCTCAATCAGTGGGCTTGTCTTCACAAAATTATTGTTAAGAAGATATTAAGTCTTGGTTTAGATAACTATTAGGTTGGAGCCATTATTATATACATGTATGTTTAAAGCTTAATATCGGATTTTGATCAAATCTGAAGTTGGCTGAGTCAGCTGAAGCTTGCCTTTGGAGATTCGTAGAAGATTCAATCCATGAGAAAGTAGGTCGTATTATTTTATATTATGCGGAAAAATACACGTTCTTATCATAATTTAGAAGGGTCAGATTAACATAAACCTAAAAAGACGTAATATATTAAGTTGCTAATGAAGTGCTAATTTAATGAACAGAACCTCAGAAAAACCGGCAGCCAGCTGCTACCAGTTTCGCGATCCAGATTTGGCGGCACAAATTATTTGTGGTCCCTAGGTGCAACTTGTGTTTGATCCGGATCCGTGATATTGGGTCTGATGTGAAGATCTGATTACTGTCGTTGTGTTCGAATTTGTGTTTTATTCATGCCCATTTAAATCTGGATCCAGAATCAGATTTGAGATATTGTTGTGCAAATTGGATCAGATATTAAAGATCCGTGACAGAAAGATTCATCTCCAAATCAAGCAGGTATTGAATGGGAGTAGATAAGTCAATACAGGCCAGCCTGGACCACCCCACCCATATATATATAAAGAAAGAGAGAGAGATGTTATACGGTCTTTCATACTAAATATAGCTCGATTATTACCACCATTCATGTGACCAATCTCTGCATGACATCAATTCTAGTGTCAATGTTGATAAGCTCTTTGATTTGCGTTGTACATGTGATCGCACGAACGACACATATCCTCTAGTAGAGTATGATACGAAAGGGTGTCTAGCCACATATATATATATATATACACACACTTTTGACTGCCCAGTTCACATTGGGCCCCAGGACCAGACGGGCTGGGTCACAAAGCCCTACTCCAAAAATGAGCTAGAAATTTTCACTCCAGCCCTTCATTTTTCTAGGGCCGAGTCAGGCTGGCCCCGGAGATCGGGCCCATTATGCAAGAGAAAGAAAAGGGCCTATCCACGTTTTAAATGATAGTTTTTATGTGTTTTTTAATTAAAATAGTCAAAATCGGTGTTTCACCGATTTTTAAAGTAGGGCTGGTAAATGAACCGAGCCCCAGTTGCAGTTCAGCTCGGTTTGGCTCATCCCTAGCTTGTTCATTTTCGGTTCATTAAACTATACGAGTTTGAACATAATTGTGTGTTCAACTCTGCACGGCATGTAAAAGCTTGTTAATGACATTTTTTCCAATACAATTAGAAGGCTAAAAGCACACAATCCACATGTACCTCTTGAGAGTTGAACTCCCCATCAGCAGCAACAACGCTAGAGCGCTCTACCGTTGAACCAACACTCTGAGGGCAACTTTTTGAGTTTTCTTTTGGTTATCAAAGGAGTCCGTAGCCTAACACACGCGCATCCTCTAGGAGTCGAACTCCTCACTACCAGAATGGCGCTAGAGGGCCCTGCATTGAGCTAACGCTTTCGGTTAAATAACATTTTTTTATCTTTACCAAACCCATTAATTATATTATTACATTCAAACAAAAGGAGGGTTCAGTTTTTAAAACAATTTTCCCGGAGAGGGTTTACCTTCGTAGAAGCCCATTTTAATACTTCAAAATGTATCTTATTATTAAATAGGGGTTTTCACAAATTCCAAAGTTATGAATATGACGCATTTAGAGCGCAGCCAGCATGCGCATGATGGCCGATTGCTCATCTCTCGAGAGGCTGTCTCGTCTCCTCTGTATGGGGCTTGTCGGTTGTGAAAGTGTTTTCTCAATAATTTGTGGCACGGTCTGTTCTCCGGATTTCTCAATTTAGCCCTTTAAAAATGTATATATATAAGAAAACTGAATCTTGACTATCTTTGATATGCTTAGAAATATGAATGCAATTTAATTTTTTAAATTTTTTAAATATACAAAAGTCAATATCATTTTCATGCCCTCAAAACACAATAACTACGTATGAGAGAACAAAATCAGTGGTAACAGAGTCCAATCAATCTATATCTGTATCTATATCTATATATAATCTTATAATTTTTATACATACTTACATACACCTATCCACCTTTTAATTTCGGGAGGTACAAATGCTATTTGAAAATTGTAAGGACAAAAAATATTTAAAAACCTTTATTATACTTATCCCCTTAACATAAGTATACACATATATCAAGTTACACAAACCAATCAGTCATATATATATATATATATGTATATATATATATGTATTATATGTGTACATGTACATATTTGACTAGTATATTTAGACCTTAACATATTTAAACAATTTTCATCCATTAATATTGACAGGATGATTGAAATCTGTATCAAAAAAACAAAAAATATGCATGTATTTTCTAGATGTATGCTTGATTCATGTGTATGTGTATTTTATTTTTTGAATTGAAGTATCAATCATTTAATAGATAGATAGATATGTATGTGTGAGAGAGAATGACCCATAAACGAACTAAGCTGATGGAAGATTCGCTCAGCTCAGCTCTTTTCCAGCTTTGTTTACTGTTCGAGACCTTGGTTGTGAATAACATGAAGAATTTGTGTGGGGCTCATCTTGGGATGTGAAGCTCGACAAAATAGACGAGTTATTTGTGAAGTTTTCATCTCATTGTAAACCTTTTCTGGATTGCGTGGTTCTTCAGTTGCTACAGTAAATGAATGGGATGAAGAAAATTACATTAACGGCAAAAACATCAGGCAAATTATCGTGATAAATTCGGAGTCCTTGAAAATATTATGTATTTAAGCAGCAAAAGAAGGCTAATACAATAATTGAGAAAAAAAATGAAAGTGATTTGGTGAAAGGAGGAGTGCAGTGGGTGTAGGGATGTTCATAAGGCGGGGTGAGATCGGGATCAAAGTCCTGCTCCATCTCCGTTTCATAACCTTGTCTTCATCGACGGGACCAAAAACACATTCATCTCCGTTCCTGTGTTTTCATGGGAACTCGTTGAGAAAAAGAAGGATGTTCAAAAAAATGTTCGAACTCGCTTTTATATATGAAATAGAACATAATTTACTCATAATGTATTTAAATTCGAACATATGATTACGGATGAAATATGGGAAATAACGCTAAGTTCTTATATTAAAAAAAAGAGGTAATATTTATTTTATTTATTTTCTCTTATAATTTGTTTTATATTTAGACGAACCTAACATTTTAGAATCAATGAGAAGCAAGATCGAGTCTGGTTTTTGGAGCGGAGACTTACTATCCCCATCCCTGCTTCGATCCCCGTCGAGGATTTCCTTGTTCGCCTGTCTTCGTCCTCATCTTGTTTTCACTCTCCAAATCCGCTCCATTCGGAGTGGGCTCCCGCGAAGTTCAGGAAATCCCCTCCCCCATCAACTACAAGAATCCAGTGATCATACACAAAACCAACTGCTCAAGGTAGGCACCAAAAACATGTATTCTTTCTGTGGACCATGGTTTGAGAACGCACATGCCTACGTTCCAATGCTTTCCTGGTTTACTCTAAAACAAACACAAAGCCATGCACGTCTCTTTCTGCCCCCACCAAGTGTTCAAACTAATTAGACGTAAATGTGACACATTTCTATATATATATATATATATATATATATATATATATAGAGAGAGAGAGAGAGAGAGAGAGAGTAATTATGAGAATCCAACCAAGCGGTAGCGTGCTTCCAATATTACCACGTAAGCCAGCCTGGACCATGCCTGATATCATTACATTGGAAAGGGAGTAATATTTTTTCGAAAATTACCAACAAATGTTCTTTTTTATTTTTTATATGTATAATGAATTTTTGAGAAAAATGTTATTGCATACTAACCTTTGAACCTTGGCATTAACTATTCGCACATTTTTTTTAATAATGGAATAAATTATATAAATTTCTTGAATTAATTGCTCTTCTTTTCTCTTATGAAATGCATCCTATCTATAAAAGGAAAAAGAATAAATAATTGGTTTCTTGATTTTTAAGTATTACGGATGCAACGTAGGCCAGCTTTCTCCATGGGCACCCCGAAGAGCCGGGACCTTCAGTTTGTAGGCTCTTCTGGGTCGACCTTCAGTTTGTAGGGTAGTTCTTTAGAAAACACTGACTGCCCACCGAGTGGTCACATGCATTTCACTAAACCAACTCCTTTCAAGCAAATGGGTCCAAAAGAGGTTAGTACCGCCGGAAGGGCCCTATCATTCAGGGAGGGACGGGACGGATATACCTATGTCCAGCCCATGCTCGAATCTCGACATACCCGTACCCGACCATTATATATTACATTATATTATATTGGTTGCTTGTGGGTAAGGATATGGGTCACGTGCTTGTGATTGCATACATGATCCAAACCCAGTCAAACCAGGTATCACTCGTTCCATTTGGGTTGGGTTGGATGCGGTCTCATGGATCGGTTCAATTTAGTCGACCCATAAGCCATTTGTGCTAAGGTTGGCAAAGGTTCTGGTACAAACACAAGATAATGAAAATGAAATTAGTGGCAATACACGAAGGCCCAACATGACCATGACCCAAAATCACATTGTCCTTAATCCAGGCCAATAAATACAACATATGGAAAACTAGCATAGATACAATCTAAACTCAAAGGAAGAAAAGGACGAAGAAAAAAATAAATTAGGAGGTAGTTTTAAATATATAATATTTTTAGTGTATAATAGTATATATATTCATCATTCGATTTTTGAGATGGATGATAGAATTGATAAAATAAAAATTATGTTAATATATTAAATATAAAATAATATATTTATTGCTTTTTAATTCAAATGTTTCTTGATGTTAATAGAAAGAAGATGTTTATACATTTTAAGATATGATACAATTAGAATTACCTGATTTTTTTCAAAAGTATATAAAACTATACGATAGGCTTCGAGTGGCAGTTTAGAGACATAAAATGTCTGGTCTGGGTCCACCCAAAGCTTAAGAAAAATGGTTTTGTTTCACAAGCACGAATTTTTTGACACGACACGAAAATAACCCGAAAAACATGACATTGCCACCCTCAACCCAATCGGCAAAGGAAAGGCGACAGAAGAGTACAGCTGGAATTCCATCCATATAAGTATCGTCCCCCTCATGTGGCGTTGTTCACTTCTCCTCTCCAATTCTCTCTTCTTCTCTCAATTCAAACATGGCGCAGCACTCTACGGAGGAACCCCTTCTCCCTAAGAAGGACCCTTCCTCCCTCGACGACATCATCGAGCGGCACGTCGGCGAGTTCGGCCAGGCGCAGTTCCTCCAAGCTCTTCTCGTCTCCTCTGCCTGGATCTTCGATGCCCAGTACACCTTCATCAACGTCTTCTCCGACGCCGAGCCCAAATGGCATTGCACCGACGCCGGAGTCGCCGATGGCCAGTGCAGCCCTTCTTCATCGATCTGCACTATGGACTCGAACCTTTGGGCCTGGAACTCGGTCCCGGAGGCCTCCATCGTGTCGCAATGGAACCTTACTTGCCTGAACCCGATGCTATCTGGGCTCGCTCCTTCATGCTTCTTCATGGGGTGCCTTGTAGGGGGATTGGTATTAGCCACACTGGCTGATTCGACTCTAGGAAGGAAGAAGATGTTGTTTCTATCCACCTTCACCATGGCCCTCACCGGATTCCTCACCGCCGCGGCGCCGAATATATTGTTCTACTCGGCCTTCCGGTTCATCTGCGGCTTCGCCCGTGCCACCGTCGGGACGTGCGCGCTCGTCCTGTCAACAGAGTTCGTTGGAAAGAGGTGGCGCGGCGAGGTTGGTATAATCGGATTCTTCTGCTTCACTCTTGGATTCCTTTCTCTCCCCGCGTCTGCGTACTTGCTAAGAAACCAGTCATGGAGATTCATCTACCTGTTTGCGTCGATACCCACGTTAATTTACGCCGTCTTGGTGCATTTTTTCGTGTTCGAGTCGCCGAGATGGCTGATCGTTAAAGGAAGAGAGGACGAAGCCATCAAAACGTTAAAGAGTTTCGCGCGAAAGAACGGCAAGCCCGACGATTTCACCCTCACGGGGTTATCCTACTTGACAGACGTGAGCGAGGAAGAAGGAAAAGATCCAGGAAACAGTATCTATGCAGCGTTGATGGTTCTATACTCGAAGACGTGGGCATTCAGGAGGTTAACGGCTGTAATGCTGGCCGGATTCGGCATCGGCCTGGTGTATTACGGCATGCCGCTGGCAGTCGGCGATTTAGACTTCAATCTGTACTTAAGCGTGACGTTAAACGCCTTGTCCGAGTTGCCGTCGGCTTTGGTGACGTTCTTCTTGATCTCCAGGCTCAACAGACGGACGTCGGTATTGGTATTCACATTCATAAGTGGGGTGCTGAGTGTAGTTTGCGTGATGCTAAAGCCGGGGGTGCAGATGATAGCGGAGGTAGTCTCATTCTTTTGCGCATGTACCGCTTTCAACGTGATGCTAATTTACTGCCTGGAGTTGTTTCCGACGTCTGTGCGAAACTCGGCGCTGTCGATGCTCCGGCAGGCTCTCGTGCTCGGCGGGGTGTTCAGTCCCATGCTTGTGGTGCTGGGGAAGACGAAGAGCAATCTTTGCTTCGGCGCATTCGGATTTTTTATCGTTGTCTCCGGCTTGTTTGTGGTGTGCTTGCCGGAGACCAGGGGCTGCCCCTTCTGCGACACCATGGAGGAGCAAGAGTGCAGGGATGCGCATGTGAGGCATCACAAGGAGGACAGCGCTTGATAAGGCGTTTCACGGCCCTTTTTTGGTTTCTCTTTTAATATTTTTTTGGCCTATTCCTTCCATTTTGTCCCCCTCCCCCCCCCCGGCCCCCCCTCTCTTTCTCTTATATATATATATATATATATATATATATATATATATATATATATATATATATATATATATATATATATATATATATATATATATATATATTGTGTGTGTGTGTAAGCGCATGCGTAAAACCTTGCTAAGCGTTTTATCATAAGGCGTGTTAAAAAATGGAGAGTTTTGCCCTGATCTTCAAAGGCGCATTGGAACTTTTGGCAGACCATGCTGATCATCACTTTGGTAGAAGGCAGGTTGATTAACTTGATGTTCCACAGAGATGAGCTTATTCTTCGATTATGAGATGGAACTTACAAAGAACAGCAAGTGCAGATCTCGAGAGGTTCGGATAATCGGAATTAAGGAGAAACCATGGAGTAGAGACACTTTAGGAGGTCGTGGGAGATCATGATCAAGCAACAAGCTGCATGAACGACATGATGGTAGCACTTCTAATAACATGCCATTGCCATTTGAAAGGTGACCTCCCGAGATCTAAGAGGGATCAGACACAAAATGTACTTAATTTACGAATTGCTTTCTTTTTTAAGGACACGACAGATACCGGGAAGCCCGACTAACTCGCTTTGTAAGGCGGGTTAGTCCATTATGGAGGTAAAGCTCTCCCAGCACTGGTTTGCTCCATTCGCAAGACTTGAACTTAGAAACCTTGCCCAAAGGGGGAACAAGTTCCGAACCCATTGAAGCAACCAAAAGTTGGTATTTTACAAATTACTTTAATAAAACCCACATTGTATACAAGAAGGAATAAACGCCAGTAAGCATATATTAGTAGGTTTAGTTTTAAAGCACTTGGTATTATTCTCTACTGCAAGTCGAAATATGATGAACCCATAGGATGCTCAAAGTGGTTCACTTGCTTTTGTCGGCAAGATAGAGTAGGAAGAGCCCTACCAGATGCGCTCCTGGGTATCGAACTCGTGACAATAACAGAGACCCAAGCCAGTTCGCTATGCCGCTTTCCGCACAGTATTTATCCATCAAAAGAAATTATACAACTCTATGGCATACAGTGGGATGCTAATGTTTCAGCCAATGTATGTGAAAGTTGGCCATGCATGAGTTTCCTTTGTATGTATACTATGGCCAAGCATTTCAAACCAGTGTTGTTCGACGTGTATCGTATTATGTATTATTTTGGTTTACGATACGATATATATAATATCATATCGTTTCGTATTATTTTTTAATACTAAAAAACATCATAAAAATTGAGAAATTTGAGAAAAAATCATGATAATTGAAAAAAATCATATAATACATAAGTTGAGTAAATATTTATCAATCATCGTTCAATTTTCAATGTATAAAGCATTTAACCAGTGCATCCTTAACAAAATTATAACTTTTATAATTGAAAAAAGAATTACATATTGTAATGAAGATCAACTAAATAATCTTCATCTTCTCCTCCTTCTTCAACATCATCACCTTCAACTTCAAAATCAAAATCATCCTCTTAATGTTGTTGCGCTCCATCCAAATTAATTCATTGAATGTCTTCTTTAATTAGAAGTTTATTTGTTTCACTATCTTCAATAATTCACTCCTCTAAGATATCAAAATTGTCCAAACTTATTGGATCAAATTGATTATGCTCCCTATTTAACTTTTTTAATTGCCTACAAAAAAATATAAGTAAATAATATTAATAATTAAATAAAATAAAACATAGAATTGAATACTTAATTAGTAACTAATCCTTTATTACCTTTGTTGAAAGCGCATGTTATAACGGATTAAAACTAAGTTATTAAACTACTTATGTTTCAAACTCTTGCACTTTTTTGTATGGATATGTTCAAAGACACTCTAATTCCTTTCACAATCAGTTGCACAAAAGATTTGACTCGAAACTCTTATTCTAAAATCTTTTATGTTTGAGCAATTACTTCCAAATCTATTCCACCAAACATCTCATAGAAAAAGACAAACATAAAGAGTTATTCCATAATAAATATAAGATTTAAGAAACTTAAATATTAAGATAAATAATTTACCTAGATACATTATTATAGTTGTAAATGGCTACATACAAGCCCATTAAGTGAAGAACATTATTGTGTGTCTTCATCTCTCGATGTACGACATTTGCTCTACTCTCACCAGGGACCAATTTGTCTATGCAATCAATGATATCTCGATTAACCTCACTATCCATTTTAAAGCTTACGGAATACCTAAATATTGGATTTATGTAGAAAGTTAATAGGATGGTGCAACTATTTATTCTATTTATTATCAATAATATTTCACACTGATACATAATCTTTCCTTCTTTTATCAAAATTTTTTCTAATAGCTTCTTTAGCCATATCCTTTGTTTCATAAAGATAATTTATAGATGGCTTATACATACAGTCAACCAATCTCAAAACCTTTACTAAAAGACATGTGATCCTTAACACATTAGTTTCAAAATATACTCCTAAAGAATGTCTCTAAACTCTCATTCAATTTTTCATTCATTCTATTTTGAAGCAATTTTGTAAATAGATGTCACTCATCTGAGGAAAAAATTCTCTACAAGGCTTTCTTTTGTTTAACAATAGTTTGTACTGATAAAAAATTAGTTGCAAACTAAGTAACAACTGTACAAAGGAGTTCTATTTCATCTAAATATCTCTTCATCATATATAATACAAAAACATGATTATAAATAAATTTTGTGATATCTTGACAACACTTAACTATTGCCTTTATCTCATTCATCTCTTCAATATTCTCAAAAATATAATCTAAACAATGGGTTTCACATGATGTCCAATAAAAAGTCTCATAAGTATCAACTAAGTCATTTTCAATTGCTTTACAGTTAGCTACATTATCTCTAATTAATTTTACTACGTTCTAAAGCTCAACCTCCAATATCACCTAATCAAATTCTTGTCTTAAAACCTATATAGAATACTACTCTTTTGACATGTCTAGGGATCTCAAAAACATAAACTCTTTAAAATAATATATAAGAAAGTTTAACAAAATCCTTTTTCACCTATTTGTCCACCCGTCTACTATGATAATACATCTCGTCTCCTTCCATGACTCTATCAAAATTGAATGATACTCTTGAACTTAAAAGATAGTCTTATGTAATATTTTTTCTCTCTTTTGATAAGATGACATCTTATACCCTTAACCAATGTTAGCAATGACATCTATCATTACTTCAAATAAAAAAATTATTGCATTAAATGGAATGCATGCATCATAAAATCATCTTCCTACTGCAAGATTTGATTGCTCATACAATTACTTTTAAAACATAGCAGCATGAATTTGAGGTTGAGCATCAGATATAGTACTAGAAGAAAAAAATGATTGTTTGCTAGAATAAGATCTTCCTTTAGCCCTTTCTCTTTTATCACTTTCAACCTCTTCAACAACCCTCTTTCCTCTAGTTGGCGGTTGAGAACTACTACTACCAAACTTTCTCCTAGCATCAAATGGTCTATTATCACCAAGTCAAATAATCATCCTCTTCCTCAAACATCTCTATATCATCTTTTTGTTGTGTCTTCATAACTCTACTTTGAATCATATGTACTTTGAATCATATGTAGACATTGTCATTTAATGACTTTTCACACTTTCATAACTTTGCCAGTACAAAGAGCAACCTCTTTTTGTGGTCCAATTCAATTAAAGCAATGGATTATACCTACAAAAAGAATAGGACAATATTAGGATGGAGAAAAAGTGCTCTTAAAATAAGAAAAAAATCTTCAAGAGCATATAAGAAAAGGATTAGTGATAAGAAAGTGAAACTATACAATAAAAGAAAAAAATAATATATGATGCATCTCAAGGAATGAAAAAATAGATTGCTTACTATCTATATTAGTAATCCATGATTAAAGAAATAGAAACCATTAGAAAGTTGAGCTATAGGAGTCCACTCTGCCTTATTGCTACAAAATTGTCATTACAACATTTTAAAAGCATTTCTGTTAGGAACAACATACAAAAAAATCATGGTCACCATGATACACAAATTGTGTAACTAGATGCCCACAATCCACAACATAGCGCAAAAATCGTGGTTAGTATACAAACTCTCTTTTGGTTGTTCTTAGAGAGAGAGGTGTGAGTCACTGGACACTGGAAACAAGGGGAACCATTGAACCATACTAGAGAGAATGTTTCGTGAACTGGGGGAAGTGGGGTGATGGTGATTAAAGCCGCATGAGAAAGAGATCTCATCGGTGATGGTGGCGATATAAGCCGTAGAGAGAGCATCCGTTGTAGGAAGGGAACCATGGAAGTGATGGTGATGGAAGCCGTAGAGGAGAGACCATCCGGTGGTTGGCTGTCTACCACCGGTGGTGGTGGTGGTGGTGGTGATGGGCCAGTGCCAATGGAAGCTGAAAGAAAGAGAGTGAGAGAAGCAACCCTAATTGATCAATTAGTGTATAAAATGGGCCATTTGGATTGGGTTGACCCATTTCCATTGGATTGACTTGTCACGCACGCTATAGCTAATATAGCGGTCCGCAATAGCATTGTTAACGGCCCTAATTACATTTCTTTGGACGACCGTTAAGTGTGAGCCATTATAGCACCAAGCAATCCGCTAATACGCTATAGCGGAGGCTATAGCATGCTATTGATAACTTAGGTCGCATAGGTATGAGGATGTGTTGGGGAGTGGGTACAAGATAGAAAACTGCAAAAGAATAGAACATGAATAACATGTACTCCATGTGCATCTATGTTTCTAATCAGATATCCAGAAAGAGGCCACTTCCCATAGACATGGATAAGTATGCATTGAAAATGTATCCTCTCATGTTACTTAAAAATGCCATACCAAAACTTAGGTTTTCAACATATTCAGAGTCTCTCAGTCTCAGCTACTAAATGATTGCAAACCAAAGCCCAGGAATAATATTAACAAGAAACCTTCTTTGAGAAAAGGGAGAAACGTTAGGTGGCGAAAGCACATAAATGGGAAAAGCTATGCAACTGCAAACACAAGCAACTGAAGTTAAATATACACTAATTAAAAGGGTTAAATAATGGGCATCATAAATATATTGCATAATAATTTGTCCACAAATCATGCCAAAAAGACAGTAACACCCAACTGGGTTCATTTAAGCATCTCTGACACAATAATACTGAGAACAAAAATATCTAGTTAAAACAACAAATAAAGTCAAAGGACTACTAGCTCCAATGCAAATCAAAGAGGTCAAACTAATAAGCCCGACAAAGCATGAGATTGTATTTCAACTTAGAGATCCTGCAACTAGTTTAGAATATGATGAGGGCACCTGCAAGATTTCCTAGTTTTTGAATCAGCTGAGCTGGAAAAAGTTAATGTCAACATTGAGCTCAAGGGCTAGCCAGAAAAATTTCAGGAGGAACGTGCAATATATGAAATCTCATAAAAAACTGCCAACTTACCAATACAACAAAGTTCGCATAGATTCATGAGATGGTGAATGCTTCTACTGACATGCAAGTTGATTGTCAGCAGAAGAGCTGCACCAGACTCCAGAGAAGGCATGAAATAGGTATCCAGGGGATTTAACTTTGCACGTTATGTGGTTGGAACACAAACAGGTTTTCTATTGAATTCCTTCGTTAGATCAGAATCATACAATATTGACCAAAATGTGTCATTATTATGGGGTTTTCCGTGCAATTGGCACCTATATTACAAATACACTGTCATTTTTTATCGGATACATCAGATAATAGTAGGCTGTAATGTGTGCATGTGTCATATGATGCACCGGATCCCAGGACACTCTCAGTTTTCCATGTCATTTTTGGTTTGAAGACTCCAGATCTACTTATACAAGCTTTCAAGAATGCATGAGCGAAGACCCTATCCTTTTGCATGTTGGCAGCTTGTTTTAGTCAATTTTGTGCATGTGAGTTAGCAATTGAACAAATTTTTGTAGAACGAACAATTCTGAACCATAATAGCCATGATGAAAAAGAAAAGTATCATTGTTAAAATATGATAATTACATTTCTATGAGAAACTTCTCCTGTTGTCCTTAAACTTGACACATTTGAATAATGGAACTTTCCAAGCTCTAAAACCCATCTTCTTTGAGTATTCTTATGCTTCTCATATGTTCTATGATTTCAAAATGTGCGCTACTCCATGTTTTCCGATGAATTATCATGTAATAGGCAACCATGTTTTCTAGTGGCTAGTTATTCCGATGGCTAGATATTTCTGATGCATATACAGAGATCTGATCGCTCTTTTACATCTTGGCTGATGATAAATAATACGTCTATTCTTGGCCAATGAGCATGCAAGCCACTTTATTGATGGTATGATACCTTATGATGTATAAGAGGCTAAGAGCTACAGAGGGATTGTAAGAAGCCCATGAATGATGAGTTAAGCATGAAGCACATGGAACTGGGCATGAATAGACAATTTGGGGAATTTCTTGTCTCAAACTATATTTTCTTTTGGCATTATGAATCGTCACAGATCATATAGTGGACATTCTCAACAAGAATCAGTGCTTGTGGACACCCAGACATTTCTTCAATACGTAAAGAACAACAAAAGGCTTCAATTTCAAGGACCATAGATCCTTCAAAGTGAGAAGTTCATTTCTTGGAGATGTTAAAAACCACAGAAGCCTTGAATCTTATCGATTAAGGACCAAAAAGGAGCATGACTACCACTACTGAGAATGCGTGCCAGTGAAATTTGTTGAAAGGCTTAAGTAATCATTTGAAGATCCTTCAATTATGCTTTATGAGACCAGAAGTCTAAATATTGCAATCAACCACACCTTTCATGAGAGAATGTAATATATAAATACAAACTATCACTTTGTTCGTGAAGAGTATTTAAGGACCTCTCCACCTTTTTTTGCATCATCCAGACGTCAGATGGCATACTCCACCAAACAATTCCCATTTCACCATTTTCTTTTGCTTAGGGAAACTTTATTGGTGAAATCACCATAAGTTTGAGGACAGTGAGGGGGTAACCATGGTATTTTATTATCTCTTTCGTCATTTTCTTTTGTTTTCCTCTTTATTCCTTTTTCTGCTCTTCCTCATCTTGTTTTTCACTTTGTTCTTTCTTTTGATATTTTTTCCTTTTACATTGTTTTATTTTGTATGTTACTATAGAGAAACATCTAACAACCAGTTGTGCCAGACATTGTTTACCGACTCAACTGTCTGTTGGAGACCATAGCAGCCAGATCACCTATAGCTGGTAGCTGAGATAGCCATTAGAGAGTTTCTCTCCTTTGAATTTTCTGGCCATCTTGGTCAACATATCTTGGATTTCTCATCTTCATGTATATATGATGGGGATCTCTCCCTTATTCTGTTACCATTATATGTTGATGTTTACAAAAGGTAAAACTATTTCCTTTTTCTATATGGCTGTGATTGGTGACTTTCAAGCCAAATTTGTTGTATGGTCTCTTTTGACTGGCAACCTTATTCTTGGCATGGCTCTTCATTGCATAACAAAGCTTGAAGAGACGAAAAACATATAGCTAAACTCACCTGGATATCAACATTTCAGGTTTCTATCACCTATCACAGTTGGTTCATAGAATGTCATACCAAGGCTGTCTCTTTCCTCCAATCAAAACATTTGCTCCCTTTTCAGAAAAAACATTAAATAAGATGTCATTTAGAAGTGTCAGAAAATTGTATTGTCATAGAGATTTGTGAAGAGACATCACTATTCAGTTTTAAGAGTTTTGATATTCAACTTAGCATGACATTCCTAAGAACAAGCCCCAAGTACAGATTGTGAGTAACATGGAACCAATTGTGTCATATTTGCTTCAAATATCACAATATTAGTTTAAATACACATGGACGAAGAAAAACAATCACTATTGTAGTAGAATTGCATTCTGATATTTATAAAACCATGGAAAACATAAAGAGGTTACAAATTCAAGATAACGTTCTGGAAATAGAGAACTTCAGACATATGAATCTAGAACAAACTTTTAAAATCACAATTAAGGGGCTTAAACTACACTAAGATTCTTGAATTCCTAAAAGAATCACCACGCATGCTTCTCAGACCATTCATGGTGATGAACGCTTATATGACAGTGTGCAGCAAGTTGTGACAACTGATAATTTGATCTGAAACTTCAACTATAAAATAGACATGTTACAACAGAAAAGATACATGGTTTTTATGGAAATTGAAATATATCATTATGCATAATTGCTAAAGAATTCATAAACATATGATCTTTACTGGTACATTTAGTATAACATTTGACAAACCAAAATCATCAATTCATAAACATGTTTCTTGGACAGGGAGGTTCCCAAATCTGTAAAATCCCGTTGCCTTTGTAAATGCCTTATTGTCTTTACATACATGCATATATTAACTATCTTCACTCATGTACCAATCAAAAAGGAAAGTCTTAAATACAAATTTAGAGCATGCCTAACATAATGCCATGCTCATCATGATGCAAGAAGCAGATGAAGGTAACAATTCAATATAACAAGCTCAATTTGATCACAAATTTGTGAATCTTTGTGAGGTCATAACCTATGTTATCAATAGTGTGCTATAGCATTATAGCAGAAAAAAAAACGCTATAACACTATTCAATATAACAATGCAATGTTCCTTCGACTGCCTGATCCTGCTGTTGACGCCATATCTGCACAAATCTGCCCCTTTAATCGCTAGTTAGCTCTGATACCATGATGAAGTTTACTGCTGAAATTTAAAGAGAGAAAATACAGAAAATACTCCGAAGTGATCAGATGAACTTCCTCTGATCTTCAGCACTATGGTCGGCGGTTCTTTGCGCCTCCTTGGCTGCTACCACACCTCTCTAATGACAACCCTAATCATTACTTTACTGCTTCCTAACTTGAATGACTATACTACCCCTACTTAAGTATAATTAACAGTAATGACAAAATGGATCCAATACTAAATCTAATACTACTCTTAACACGTTTATCTCATGATACCTGTGCTTTTTTCTTTTCCTTAATAAAATTCCGGGTTCCACTTTTTCTTTCACTTTTTCAGAGTCCGAGTATTGACTGAACTTCTGCTGCAGTAGGCAGCAGCATCGGCTACAGATGCAGCAACATAAGCACAACATAGGTGCAGCAAATAACAGTACAACCAACATGGGCAGTCTGGCTACTATAACTTTTCTGCTGCAATGTTCAGCAACATAGGCTGCAACAACATCACAAGCTGCCATTGTAGCAATGACTAAAAGCAGCTTTACATGTTCTGTTACCGGCGATCCTTCAAAGAATAACCAGATCAACACAAGACAGACCTTGTAGCATTAGGCGAGGCCGAGGATGTCGCTGTCATTCATAAACGAGAGAGGGTCTCTGTGGAGAGCCAGGTGGGAGAGAAGTGGAGTAGGAGTCGGAGGCTTAGGCATCTTGCTGCCATGCCTCATATCCTCTAATCGTATCTTTCTGGGTTAAGGACTGAGGTATGCTGGTGGACTACCATAAAGCCCCACCATATAAACGAATGGAACTGGTTTACGTTTACTGACTTTAATAGTATGAAAAGCTCTACGAGATGTAAAAGAACTATGAGCTGGAGATAAGCGGACTGGAACCATTGACATCCTCCACGGGGAAAACCGGTATGAAGCATCAACCAACTCTGCCAAAGAAGGAGATTTGGAAGTCGGAGAGGAATTTCACTCTCCTTCCAGGCCAATTTCATTTCCCAAGACCCACTCATTGAGGTGAACCTTGGTACCGACCAGGACCCATGGCCAACCAAAGTGATCCGAACAGGACAGACAATGGCTGACGGACTCATTACCAAGTACCGAGATTGTTTTGCCTGGGATTACCAAGACTGGCCTCTTTCGTGACTTGATTGAGTTGTAGGTGCTCTTGCACATTGAGTCCGAGGCCACACCGCTCTTGGCAGCAATATGGCCAAACAGTTTATGCTCAATCTGATACGTCAGCATCAGCTTCTAAGAGTAGAGAATAGGCCACCATGGAGAACTAGATTGAGATGCTGGGTTCTCCCACCTTGGATTGTCCAATTGGAACGTAACAGTAGAATATTTGGACAGGAAATATTGAGTCTGTCAGAATTATGGTACATGTGCATGTGTCTGCATGTGTCTGGGAGTGTGTGTGTCTGTGCTGAGGTGGAGGCAGATGTGTCAATTGGTTCATAATGAGATTAGGCTAACCAGCCAAAAGTAAGGACCAAAACCTGTAATATGGTGTGATCCTCCTGAGCATATTCTGATTATCCTGGTCAAAGAAAACCAAGGAAGAGGGTATATGAACTATCATGCATAATTTTAGACAAAAAACAACTGGCCTGATGATCTTCTCCGTACCACCCTAGTCCTCTAGGAATGTAACCATACAGAGAATTTACCCCATCTACATGGTGGCATCTTTTCAAAATTTTCAAATTCAAGCTATTGTGTAGTTTTGTTGCTTATTGTAATTCAAGATAGTGAAAATGTTAGAAGAGGAAGAGGAAGACCACAAAAGTGTTTGAAGGAAACAATAGAAGAATGATCTAGCTTTTCTTGAGTTAACTGTAAGTATGGCATGTGATTGAGCTGTATGGAAACAAAGAATTCATGTAGCCAACCCCATCTAGTGTGGGAAAAGGCTTAAAATAAGGAGAAAACATCTTAAATCTTTCTGACATCAAATGACCTAATAAAACATATTGTGTGGCTTATACCCACCTTCTTGTACTAGCACTCTGTTTGCACATGCACAAGTCTGGCCACTATTTCGAAATTTTGCAGCCATCTGTAAGAATGCATTCAGATAACTTGAAATAGAAATAGAGAAAATAGGGTAGCAAGTTAAAATGAATATATGAAATATCATACAAAGAACAGATTGCATGTCCACAAGAATTCAATAAAGAACATGGATGTATCATCAATGTACTTTTGATAAATATATACACACACATACATACATACATACATACATACATACATACATACACATATATATAAGTCAAAGGTTTACACAAGTATAAAGGAGGAAACTCTATATCACAGTGACCCACAAAAGAAACCGACCATATGAGATTCTACATGCTATGTAAGCCTATAAGAAGCCCCGTCGCAGCCTTCACATACCATTCTAGTTGAAGACCTTAGATATGTTAAGTTGCTTAGAATTTGCTATGTTTGTACATTCTCTGATACATCAAGGACTTTATGCTGCATAATGTCCGAAAAGTAGAATAAAATGATTGGCTTGTTAAAGTGTAATAGGGAATGGGCCCCTAGAGCCCATTGGCTTAGTCCCCCTGGCTCTAGGGCCTAGGCCAAGGGACTCTTGGGGGCCTCCCCCAATGATTAGTTGAAGTAACCATTGGGGGAGCCCCCAATGACTCTCCTCTCTCTCACTCTTCTCCCTTATTACTGTAAATATCTATTCTTACTCCATAAATAGAGCATCAACTACCTTAATAAATCATCCTTGATTTGGGGAATCATCTTCATTATTTGTTTGATTCGTTGGTTCTTTGTTTGACTTGGTTTGTATGTTTGAACACCAAATGTTTGGTATATTTGGAGTATTTATCCCTTTGCGATTCTTGGTTTGTGATTTGGAGTAAACTCTTCAAACAAGTTAAAGAGTTATTTTCTACATGGTATCAGAGCCTACTTAGTATTATATGTACATACAACAACAACTAAGCCATACTAGATGCGATCGGCTACATGGATTCTTTGTTTCCATAGAGCCCTATCATGTGCCATGTTAGCAGTTAATTCAACACAAGCTAGATGATTCTTTATCGTTTCTTTCTAACACTTTTGTGGTTGTCCTCTACCTCTTTTAATACTTTCAAAATCTAGTTTTTCATACCTTGTTACAAGATCTTCTTTCTATATGTTCCAACGATTTTAAACAATATTCTCTCATTTTATCCTCTATCGGTACCACTCCAATTTGTTTCTAATAGCCTCACTATGTATAAGGTCTTTCCTTTTATGACCACTCATCCATCTCAACATCTTTATTTCTGCTACACACATCATTTGTACATGTTGATGATTAATTGCCCAACACTTAACCATAAAACATGGCAAGTCTAGTTGTTGCTCTATAATATTTATCTTTTAACTTTAATGGTTTTTCTTGTCATAAAGAATAGATGATGACCCTCTCCATTTTAACCATCTCCAACAATTCTTTCGTCACTTTAGAAAAATTGACCCTGAGTATTTAAAACTTTCCTTTTGGAGATACAATGTCTGCCAATTTTAATTTTTATGTCCTTTGAAGTAACTAAATAATCAAACTTCCATTCCATATTATATATACATATTTGAAAATATTTTTAACAGTCACAGGAATTCACTGCTATACATTTCTTTTCTATTATGTTATTCGTGTAGTATATATGACCAAGCATTTGCAAGGAGAAAGTTGTTGATAATGGCTCTGCAGGACAGGAGTCTTTCTGTTGATTACTAACACATTACAGACAAAAGCTGCAGAGGCTTCTTAAAAATAAGGTTCAAATAAAATACTTCACAAAACAAAACACTCAATAACATTTGAAAGGATGCTGGATCTGATGGTGTATCACTGCAAGCAGCAGCCAGCATTCCAAAGAAAAGGTGCAAACAAGATTGTTAAGCTAATACAAAATCAATCATTCTAGACATATCTTTTGGGTATGAGTACCTTACCTCGCGACGGCAAGTTTTTGTGAATATACGTAGCTATTTCATTTACAGCATATAATCATATACTTGCAAATTTAGATGCTCTCCATCAACATGGGTTTGAGTACCAGTATGATACACCTAAACATCCAGCAATTTTCTGCCACAGAATTTGTAGTTTTATACTAGTAATACTGCAGCATAAAGTTGTGTACCTTAAGAATTTGGCATTCATGACAAGCTGCTTAAAAGCATCAATAAAGCATTTAACCATAACATCGCCAAAGCAGTTTGCTAACAAGTTAAATTATAGATTTTTCTAATTGGAAAGGTAATTCAGTTGATACTACAGAACTATTTGCTGAAATTAGCAAACTAAAAGGAAACAGCTACTTAGGTCGTAACTTGCTGCTTGTTACATAAAAGCACAATTTAAAGAAAGATGTTCTTCAATTGTATAAGACTGGATTTGAAGCTTCATAAATTGGAATGTTTCATATGCTGATGAAATTGCACGAGTTGTCTCCTTATGACCCAAGCATGGAACGGTACAAATCACATCACCAGTAGCAGGATTTGCTACCTGCCATGCACATCAAGATAAGGGAACAAAAATAATATTCACGCAAATAAAGTTAGAAAGAAACACTAGAGAAGTTTGAATTCTTTATTTTATTCATTTCTCAATATCATCAATAAAAAATGTAATACTTCCATCCTATGAAACTAGTATTTTTCGGATTAAAATAAATAAGTTTGAGACTGCAGCATCAGTTTTCAGGTACATAAGATCTTTTACTGACTTCGAGCTATCTATAGGATGCAACCCTTATCGTAATCAACCACGGAGAAAATCCCCTTATGACTTCAGTTTCATCCTTGGACTACAACAAGAAAGTTATAATGGGTACTGCAAATGTACATTGTTAGTGAGGTGAAGACCATACCATCTGGATTAGTTGCGGCCAGAAAACTGTCTTAAGTTAAGCAATTGGTAGATAATAGACATACATCAGGCAATTCATTGGTTGAAATAAGTGAACTCAGTTCTTGTTGTTGAATGTTGGGTTGAGGGGAAAGGCGAAGGTTTGTAAGAGCCTTTAAATGCATTCAATAATACAACTATAAAATCGTGCTGATAGTCTAACATAATATAAGATACAGTTCCAGACCAATAGGATTCCCTGCAATAATTTATGGATGTATTTGCTCGAGCAAGACAACTAGGAAAGGCTCTTCCATCTACAAGCCCTGAAACCGTTCCACAATACAACAGCAGACATTCATATAAATATTGTACAGAACAATACAACTGTAACAAGGTTCGACACTCATAGGCCTCACTTGGTCCTAGAGGTTGTTGACATGTAGTATCAACTTCTGGGAACAACCATGTTTGTGAAGTCATGAAAGACGTTTGCAGGTAGCTTCTTTCTTTACAAGGAGTGGCTTCTTTGCTCATCCTCCACCTCTAAAGAATGGCATCATCCATCTCAAACAACAGGAAAATTCCTACACTGTAGCCACAAAAACCACTCTGAGTCGCATCCAAAGTCTCAGATTCTTCAAGCATGGTTTCTTGGAAAGATAGCATAATCACAAAAGCAAGTTCAATGGATATGACTATAGTGCTGATATTACTAACAGTATCCTGTGAGCAGCAGACACAATATAAGTTACTCTGACCTCTATTGTTGTTTCACCTTCAGCATCAATCCATTTGCCACCAATGAGTCCTTGAGTCTTTATGAAGCAAGCATCCTTTAGTCTAGTCACAACAGCCACGGACACCGAACTGACCTGCAAATCCAATGTTTTAGATAAGCACCAAGTCATGGACAACATTAATTGTAGATGTTTGCAACAGAACAACGATATCAAGTATGAAAATGCAGCACCTGCGTTAAAGAGACATGATTGTAATAACAGGAGGGAAGCACAAAATTGAGGAAAGAAAGAATCTCAAGAATAAGTAAACCATCGATGGTAACTGTATTTTCGATATTCAGCATTCAGTATTCCTAACTAGTTCAAGCAGGCATTTTGCATACAATCATTCCATACCATCTCTGCTACTGTCTTTTGATGATCCGCCTGCCTCAAGGTACGATCACAGCGACTTATCCATAACATCGAGAAGAGTTAGGAATCTGATCACCCACCTACGGAATAACTATAGCACCTTTCCGAGCACAAAACCCAGAACCCCAAAACTTTAACAAAAACACGGATAAATAATTCATCGTGTAAAATCGAACGAAGTCAACTTGTTCGGAAACACAACAAAATCACCAACCAAGCAGAAAATCACCAACAATTCATCACAAAAGCAAAAAACAAGCAAGAATCGCTAACAAAACTTGCACCATTCACACCACCATCCTCAATTTTAGCTAACCGGTTCTTTTCCCGGTTGAGGAACAAGGAGGTCCTCAAAGATTAAGTTGGTAGTCATCTAAAGCTAACACAATGCAGCGAGAGAAAGAGACGGAAAAGGCTTACCTTCCGCATATGAAAACTCGCGTTCGGAGGCGACGAGATGGCACAGCAGCACCTCCGAAGAGCCGCCATCATGAGCGGCATATCTCTGTGCCGAAGAAGCAAAGCGAAGATGAAAAAGATGATCAAGGAAGGGAGAGCAATCCAGAGACAGAGAGAGAGAGAGGTGTTATATGGGTTATCTGTGCAAGCATGCAGTGCCTGTGTGGTACCTAAGACGTAAGGTTGGTTGCCCACTACAGTGGCAGTTTTGTTTGTGGCAGCGTCTCCAATGGTGCCCCGCAGATGTTAATCTTTTCTCCACTAGTTCTTCGAACATCGTTTGGTGTTCTTGACAAGGCTGGGAAGACGGCACTGGCACTTTCCGAATTTGGCGTTTCTTGACATATTTTATGAACTTGCTTCCTTCTGGAATAATGAATTGAGAATTGTATCAACTTGGTTCTCAGTTGCTGGTTTGATCTATTGACAGCTCTGCCTTCCTCTTTTACAGCCTAGCCTGCAAATTTTTATGTTTTCTCGTGTAATTATTTTGGTGATGGATGATAAAGCTGCAAATTTCTGTGCATCAATGATGATTTATACTTATCAGGGTGATTAGGTTCTTTTTTTTTTAATAAACTGAGCTCAAACTTATTCGCGGCTTGTGTTTGAGCTCATTTGGCGTCATGTTTGTGTGTGTTTTAGCTCATGATTGAAGCAATATCCTGCTATTGGAGGAAAATCCACATTCTACATTTCTCCACAGAGACCATTAAATGACCGAGCAGTGCCGAGAAGGTTCGCACGAACTTATAACAGCTCATATTTTTTTGCCTAGCTTCAACCTGCCGAATCGAGTAAAACATAAAGTTCATCTTCATCTGACCTAAGGTGACAAGTTAAAATGGAACGAGCTGGGAACAAGCTAAACCGAGCCAATTTTATGAGCAGCTCAATTCGTTTACCATCTTAGACAAACTTTTTAACTTGATAATGGCATAGCTAATCCCATTTATGAAAACAAAACAGGCATGCCTATCAGAATGATCTGTACTCGAGAAGAATGTAGGTAAGGTAGACATGTCTGCAATAGTCGGTTCTTGTTTGCCTGAAACCGAAACCGAACCGTTTTTGAGTCTGCAAGTACCAATTTCAAAATTTTATTTTTTAAACACAACGGGTAATGTACTCTTTGGGAGTCTAACTCCCCATCAGCCACCATGAGTAGAACGGTTAGTGAAAACGGATGTTGAAAAATATACTTAAAGTTTGTTTTTGAAATACAAGGGCAATATATCATTTGGGAGTCGAACTCTCCGCTCACTGCAATAGTGGGGAGTGTTTCTTCCTGTTTGTCATGGGGGATTTTCGAAAAATTATTTAAAGATAGTGACATCGGTTTCAGAGCAGTTCGGTTCCAGCTCCGAATCGGCCACCTCATGTCAGGGTGTGAAAGGTATGTCCTTATTCTCGACAAGTAATATAAGAGTTCATACAATAAAATATAGACCATTAAAACCCTTCTATTATTGCTTGTATTGCTCTCAAGTTTGGCTTGGCTTGTAGATGAAGTTCTATCTTGCACAAGGTTCAGCTCCTTTGATGCCTCGCGTCCTTCTATCTTTTTCTAAGATGACCCTTTATGCATGTCGATCATTAAAGTAAGTCCTCGAATACTTGTGTTGCTCCCCAATTTTTATTTGACTTGCGAATGCAAGTTCATGAAATGGGAATATGATCATTCTCACCAAATGCATAAAAAGGTAGGGTGAGCAAGACTGGACATCACACTCATAAGCCTTACCTATGATGTCACAATATGCCAAGCCAAGCCAGAGTCTCTCTCTCTCTCTCTCTCTCTCTCTCTCTCTCTCTCTCTCTCTCTCTCTCTCTCTCTCTCTCTCTCTCTCTCATATATATATTTATATATATATATGTGTGTGTGTGTGTGTGTGTGTGAAAATTTTCACAAAACTGTCACACGGTTTCTGATTTTATAATCTGGGACCTTGATATTTTTGACATTTCAAGAAGAACATTAGGTTTTTGTATTTGATCAAATAGGGACCTAAGGTTTCTTTGCTTAATGAAATAAGGACTTCAGGTTCTCATGTCAATATGCAACAACTAAATTTGTTAGTTGCGAAGTTCCTATTTGATTAATGGTGAAAACCTCGTGTCTCTCTTAAAATATGAGAAATTTGAAGTTCCAAAGTGTAAACTTTGGAAACCACATAGTTAAATTTTCTTTAATATGTATCTGATCAGCCTTATGCCAATAATCAAAACCAATTAGTTTCTTTTGGCTAACTTACTCCATATGGTTAGATTTCATATACCTTTTGCTTGTACTTAGAAGCTGTATGCCAAAACATAGAATTCAATCATGGATCCCGAATCAAAGAACTGCCATAAGTGACGGAAATAATTCGGTTAGGTTTGTATCAATACAATTCTCTGTTCAGTTTCAGTATTCAAATTGAGAGACAATAGGGTTTTCAGTTAATTTGGAACCAACCAAAGAGCCACCCCTATAGCACACATAGTGCTGCCACTCCCGCTTGAAGCAATCGGATGACTGCCCCTTTCTTTCTCTCAGGGTGGTCTAAGTCAAGGCCCAAACCCAATGGCAAGACTTGATTTCCACAACAGTTAAATGGCAAAGATTTGGGGAGTGGCTGGTATATGCTTTAATATGCAGACAAGTCTCAACTACACGATCAAAGTTATTGACTTTTTAAATCAAGTATATATGATATGTGTATTTTTTTTTGTCAAGACTGTTTTGATAATATGATTGAGATTTGTATGGATACATTAAGCACAAAATTATTTAAAATCTAGAGAGCATTTAAAGGATTAAAGATTATTTGGTAACTCAATCTTTTTGTATGGATACATTAGACACAAAATTATTTAAAGTCTAGAGAACATTTAAAGGATTAAAGATTATTTGGTAACTCAATCTTATCATGGAGGTCAACTCAAAAGCCATTTGCAATCTCACAGTAGGTAATGGAACTTGTGCCTCGCCTATCATGTCACCTATTGATACTATTGAAGAGCTTATTTAACATTGACAATTAAGACAACTCATAAGATATGGTGGTTCAGAACCAACAGACGGTGCGAAATGAAACCGCTATCAACAGAATCGATGGTAATCAAAACCGACAGAACTGGTGTTAGAACCGAGGACTCCTATCCGGTTATGGTTCATGATATTTGAAAACCGACACGAAACTTGAATCGATGGTGATTTATACACTTTTTTTTCTAAGATTCATAAGTTGATTGGTAATGCTTCCTACCATTGAGGTAGGTGGTGGAGGCATGTACCTATATTTTCCAAAGAAAAGATATAACTGATTTCAAAGCGATTCCCAAACTCAACTCGAAACTGCCTTGAAACTGATAGTTTCGAAACCACAACTGTAACCCGCCGGTTCCTACTTTCGACGGTGGTATGCAACCATCGGTTCCGGTTTACCTGAAACCACACTTGGTCTACTTTATAGGTGGAAAGACATGTCTTCGATAAGGTGGGAAAGTATACGAGAGATTGTCTTGCTTCTGGGACCGTGCACATTCATGGGAACTCATCTTTTACGACTATCAGTCTGTGCATTAGATCCCTTGTCCGAAGCATTGCCTTTTGGGCTCCCTTTGACCTGATATTGTACATCTATTTTCTTGCTTTGGGGTTTTGGCCTTGTCTCTTTAAAGAGAAAGTCGTTTTAACTTAAAAAGAAATCAATGGAATGCCAGAAGAAATTATGCTGGATGAGATCACAAGCTGCAACAAGAGTTTGTAGTTCTGGATTAGATTTAGAGCTACGTACAAGAGACAAATCATGACGCATGAGATTGCAATACGATCCATAAAGCAGACTCCAGGAAAAGGATTGGTGTTGGTCTTCATAGCTAAATATAGACGCAGATTGCCAGTAATTCATTCAACGATCTCCGCGTCGTCTTCCGTTTTGCTCTTACCTAATGTTAGCATTTTGGTTTTGAAGGTGGCATTCTCTGTTCAGCACTCTTTCTTCGGCTTTGTGGTTGCTGAACTTCCAACGTTCCGTTTAATGCTTTCTGCCGTTTCTTGTTTTCCTTTTTATTTATTACCTCTCCCTCTTCCTCCTCTTCGTCTCTTAATTCATCATCACCATCTAAACATGGCTCCCCAGAATTCGGCTTCACTATCATTGCAAGTTGATACGTTCGCATTTCGTCCACGGTAGCTCACAGAAGACGCGTAGAAATTCTGAACATCTTTGCTTCTGAGGCTGCAATACTCGCCATAACATGTCCGTTTTGATTGCATTAGTTGTCCCTTCGCAGAAATCATTCATGGCGATTGCTTTCCATGACTAAGAAAAGCTTACAAATTGACATAAGAGCTAGATAGATAGGCAGAGACAGAGTCTTTACTGTGAGTTTTGTCTTCTTAGCTAGCATCCACACACAGAGAGAGAGTCTTTCTTTTGAGTTTTATCCTCTTAGCTAGCAGCAGCCGGAGAGAGAGTTCTTGGTCAGCATCAGCGGGCCCGATGATGATGATAAACGTAGAGAGGAGTCAAACAGGGGACCAGTCTCCTTTTGGTTGCTCCCCATCGGTTTCAAGCTGGGTTGCACCCGCTGCTTTTCCACCCCCATCATGCTCCAACGTCGTCGCCTCTTATTCGGCAGCCGGAGCCGATATTGATTTTGTCGAAACTCCGAATGGAGGAGGATTACGCGCATCGTCACTGGTGCGCAAGTGGAGGGAGGTCGGATCCGAAGTATCACTCAAGTCACAAGACAGCGGCACTAACAGCCCCCGCCCCTCATTTAGCTCGCCGCATTCCGGCAGCCCGAAAGAAGACAGAGAGCAATCTCCGGACCCGGCCTGTGTGCATTGTGGAGGAGGAGGAAGAGTTGCAGACATCATAAGAAAACTAACGACTCTGGGAACCCCAAATAACCAGCTAGAATGTGAACTCAATATAACGTCTGATCCGGTGGCTTTCCCCACTTCAGTGGCCAACACCGGCGAGAAGAATGGCGCAAAATCTAATGGTAACGACACCGGAATTGCAAACGGAGAAGATGGCAGTCTTGAAGACCTGTTGCTGACGAGAACTGCAGCGCACTGCCGGCTGGAAGAAGCTCGCGTGCCGGAGATGAACTTGGAATGGTTGGCCTGTAACAAGAACAGCCCTCGGGTGAGGGGTCGGTTGGCGACCATGGATCTGCTCTCCAGGATGAAGGATGAGCGAGAGAGGGAGATCGGCGGGCTTGAAAATCGTCATGCCGTGTCGGACTTCTCGCACAGGAGTCGTCTACGTGTGCGTCCTTGCTCTTGAATCCAAATTATATATATATAGATAGAGAGAGAGAGAGAGAGAGAGAGAGAGAGAGTTTGCTGCGTTTTAAAATGGTTTCTTCTCTTTCGAAATAATTTGCATTTATTAGAATGTTTTTTAAGAAGGATCTACATGCATGTTTTTATATATACAGCCAAGAACAAATTCTACTAACCAGATCTCTTATGGTGCTCACATAATTCTCTCTGCAGGCATTGCTGAGATTCCAAATTTTGCACAAAGGAGATGCTGCTGCCAAGTACCAAAGGCCTGATCATGCATCAACTGCTTCAAGACTAATTAGCCCACGGCTCGGGGCTGCAACAAATCCACTACTAAGGTAGTGTTTTTCTTAAACCTCGTAGCATATCAAACTTCAATTCCTCTCCCCTTATATATATATATATATATATATATATATATATATATATATATATATATATGATTATATCAAGCAATTTTATCCTACATGCATATTAGACTCTAATCTAATATGTATTCTTTGTGTTTATGTTGTATCTTATAACTTTAACAATAAAGGACATCTTTTATTATGCTTATATCTCTTAAAAGCATATATGTGACAGAGATTGTAAGATTCAACTTTCATATATAATAGAGAGAGAGGGAGAGAGTGATCATGCACCCTATTTAGTGAGAAAAGTGGGTGCTCTTTGGGCAAAACTAACGTTATCAATTCCATTCTCCATTTTATTTTATCGCTCCAAGGAGATCCTCTTCACTATAGCTTGTGGTATGCCAATCAAACTAGGGAAAGGGCAGCTGGGTCGCTGGGAAAGAGCGGCACCACAGAGCAAGGACCTCCAATCCCCGCTTCAACGTCATCAGAGTGCCATATAACAAGGGAGGCCGTCGCTGCTTCCTCTGCCGGCTCTACGATTCCTTCGGACGATTTCATTAGTGAAAGAGATGAGAAGCAGGACAGGTTACTCATGAAGGAGTTTTCTTTTTGTAACGAAGTTCCAGAGATTTCTGAACTAATTATGCCAATGGACGGAAGCTCCGTGGAGGCTGCCATTAATGGCATCGAGTCTTATTCAAGCAATGAGAATGGAGGAGAATCAATGGAAGGGCAGTTGGAGGAGGAGCCAGCGGATCGAGATGAGCACGGGCGGGGGACCTGGGAAGCAATTTTTCCCGTGTCACGCCAACTCAGATGGGAAAGCTGCAGATTAACAAACGCACGATACTGCTGGTTGGAGAGCAGCACTTCAGACAACTCGGAACTCCAAGAGCTTTTAGAAAGGTAGTAAACTCTCTCTCACTATATATATATATATATAGATGAAAGATATTATTATTATACTCATGAGTAATGAACAAACATGAACAGTCAGTGATGAACAAATTTAATCTTTCATTTATATGGAGAGAAAGGAAACCCATTTGATGACGCAACTAGATGTTAGTATATTCAAACAAATAGGTTTGAACTAAAAGGAAGTTTACTTAAAAAATCAAGTATACCAATAAAAGTACATATTAGTTTTATTTTTAAATTCAAATCTTAATCGTTCATTTTTAAAACTGGATATTTGAATTTTTTTATATACTTGTACCTAACACCTAAGTGTTCTAACATATATCAAGTCCTACAAATGCATTTAAATAAATATAATGAAGTTTCATCTACATGATCGGTAACACCTTTCACCATCAAAAACAGAGTCTCTTACCCTATTAGCTGCCTTCCTCCACTTCCCATATCATGACCATTTGATAAAGATTAATAAACAGTCGAAACTGATGCAGAAAAGCAAAAAAAAAAAGCTTTTGTGGTTACTTTTGTAGTATCGTAATACAAAAAGCATTTTTTTATTTTCTCTTCATTAATCTCAACCAGCAACCAGCCCTCGACAGACATGAGTGAGAGTACATCATATAGGACCTTAACATATATATATATATATATATATATGTGCATATATATGTATACATGTGTATATATATAGACACAAACACACATGAATCTTTTTATGGCTCTTCTGATCTCAAATTTCAAAAAAACTTGATTGTGATTAGGAAGAGTGTATCAACTTCCCTTGCAAGCGAATTTAGGGAGAAGATGGACCAGCTAATCATGTCTCATTTGGAAAAGCAAGAGCACCAATCAGGCCTAGAAGATGATCAGGACATGCAGGAATTGTACCACTCTTTGCAGCAAAAGCAGCAATACTATGTTGGTGCTGAAGCATTGGATCATGCACCTTCTTCGTTCTCCCAAACATCTCAGCTGACTGAACTAATTACTGAACAAGATGACCAAAAAAGTGAGTCTCGGCACTCAGAATCGCCGGTGAGCAACATTTGCCTCTGATTCTGAATCATGCAAAAGCTCTCGTTTTCCTAGAATCTGACAATCCAGTGACCTATCTAGAATTCTTTTGAGTAGGGCAAACAATCTTAGTTCACAAACTTAACTGTGGCCTATAGCCTCTGTTGATTCTTCAAATTTCAGGTAAGCAGGATGTCCCACCTGAGCACAGTGTCGATCAGAGACTGACTTAATCTGATCACTTCGATATGCAGGAACTGGAACTCATGTACTCTTTGAAGACGGAGATCTCGGAGCTTCGAAGTTGGATATCTGCATTGCAAAAGTCCGTAGATAACTGCATGGATATGCAGATGCAATTGCATCAATCCATTAACCAAGTTTTATCAGCTGTCTTACACAACCGCAGTGTATAATTAAGCTTCTTCCCTTCCTTTCAGACTGGCAGATTAGAATACTAAAGCACCATATTGTACATATAAGGTTATTTTTTAATTTGTAATTCAGAAGAAATTCCCCTCAAGGGCCTGATGTTGTTTAATGTCTTGCGGCGCTCACGAGAATTGAACCCCAGACCGACTGTCTTCCAGCCAGGCCCTCTTCACTATGCTAATCTCTTGAGGCCTACTATGATTGCTTATTGCTATGAATGAAAAGCATATTTTTTACAACAGAAGTATTGATCTGTTGAAGTTTGGCTTGGATGTCTTCAGTTTCTTTGGTTAGAGGGAATCGGATATGAATTCTACAAACCCGATCCATTCGGATAATCAGATTGAGTTATGGTATCGATATATAAGTGCAGAACCAATATGAAAAAGACCAAATAATCAATTTTTAGATGTGACAGAAACCGTCACCAGAATGCACCAATTAGTATTCTAACATGGTACTGATTCAGAGGGACTGACTCTCTCTCTCTCTCTCTCTCTCTCTCTCTCTCTCTCTCTCTCTCTCTCTCTCTCTCTCACTCACTCACTCACTCACTCATTTAGGCTCTAGGAGCCATAAGGAACATGATAACGAACAAGAAGAGCTCTTCTATGAATCAGATTCAATTTCTCACCTAAATAAGATGGGCCACATTATGATCATAAGAAAATTTCTAAGTTCGCTCACCTTACAACAAAATTTCCAGTTTTAGATAGGCAACTCATGGAACTTTTAACCCTGGAACTCCGAATCATATAAAATGAAGTTCCATGATCCTAGAGGCTTTGTATTCTCGTTACGAGCGAAAATGGTACCACTTACTCTTGAAACTGGCCTCGGAAGATCCATGATCCTAGAAGTTCTGTATCTTAGTTGAGAGAGAAAATGGTGCCATAGTTTTGAAACCGGCCTGAGAGCATATTAGCATCTAGGGAAAGTAGGGCCGCAACTCGTTTTCCTACTTTATGTGGAAATTCAGGTCCATGTGTTGTGGTACTTACAGTTCTTCATGTGTGTCAACGATCAAACTACAGCTAAAGCACCTGCCCCACATGAAAAGTTCTACCATGCAAATGGCCCCTTAGTTGGTGTTTGAATCCTTATGCAACACGACGTGCTCACCGAATTCAGCCCAAATTAGGCATGCAAGACATGGGCCTGCATGGCCCCATTGGCCCAGTCAAGCTCTCTTCAGAGATTTCTGAAGAAGGTGACGCATGCCCCTGGGGCAGGAGGGAGAGAACTCGTGCCTACTTGTTCATTATGCACCTACAATCGAATTCTCTTGTCCTTATAAAAGTTACTTTGTTTGTATACGGACAAATACAAGTGCTTTAAAAACGTGAAATAAAAGTATGTTTCACTCAATATATGCCTCACCATAAAAAAAAAATCCTGGGTCCACCACTGTTCATGGTCTGGGGTATTCAACTCATCACCTTTAGTGCATTATATGTACAAGTTCCTGCGACAACAGAAATCGAATATTCAAGATGCACCGAACTTTGGTAATACAACTTACAAAAGTATGTTAAATAATTTTTGGAAGGCCCATTTATTTTGTATGATTAATAACAGTTTTTACTGGCCCTACTATTACTAATTTACTGACTAAACAAAACACATAAATTGTATAACAAATAATATTTGAATGATTCTCCCCTACCTTGTGTTGGTGCTTCCCGATCAGACCATACTACAAAATTTATATGATTTATATTTCATAATGTTAAAGGGGCGAATAGTATGCTATGAGTAAACGTACATGACATAAATATTCTTCTACGAATATTAAAGCAAAACTGTTAATATTTGTAGATCAATGCAGAATTAGGACTTGTTTGTTGGTTCTTTTTCTTATATCTGAAGAATGCTACCTCTAACTAGAGAGGAATGTTGGACATCTAAAGACAGACTACTCTCCTTTCATGGAGTCGCATAAATCCAACCGTCGATGCAAATTTAAAAATAAAAAAATTATGCATTTAGATTATGGTATACAACTTTATTTCTTTGTGAAAAATATGATCACGTTAAAACACACGCATAGATATTTTATGTCATATATATATATATATATATATATATATAGACACACACACACACACACACACACACACACATATATATATATATATATGAGAATCGCGTTCACAAGCTTAAAAGAATAGGGGTTAAGGTCGGTCACGGTGACGGTGTGGGATACGCTTCATAATGAGAGGAAAATAGACATGAATAAAGGAGGTAGGGATGCAAAACATGGGGTCCTCCAAGCATGCAGAGCCTTAGCTCATCTTAGACATGGTCGGTTCTGAACCGAACTGTGTCAGGAACCAGATCCAAAACTGGAGATGACCCAATTCAGTTACGATTCCAGTTTCTGCGGAACCGGAACCATATTGAAACCAGAACCAATCCCATCTCAGTTCGATTCCGGTTCTAGTTCCAGGCAAACTGGAACCAGCCATGTCTAGCTCATCTTGTAGGGCTCCCTGACTCCCATATCGCTAGTGGTGAATTTGATTTAGGGGGCATGCATATGTGTGTGTGTGTGTGTTACATTCCGGCCTCCAGCGATAACAAGCAAAAGAAGAGTCAGCCACCCTTTTTGTGTTGCATTTTTCTATTTATTTTGAAAAATTAAACTTTCTTATTTGTTAAATCTAGACGTTGATTGTTTCATTGGACAACCCTCTTGTGATTGTATTTGCTATTCAACTAAAGGGAGGTAAAACATCTACAACGATGTGACTCTCCTCCAACTAATGGATGGGCCGCAAAATACATGATGCAAATGCATGATTTATGTATAAAATAGTCATTACATTTTATTTATACAAAGAAAAACTTGGCGAAAACAAAAAATATGTTATCTTACTCTATTATATTTGGCATCAGTGGGATTCTCTATGATTTTTTTTGTACTGGCGGCAATATATATATATACACACACACACACACACACACATAGATATATATGTGTGTAATAGTTACTAAAAGAATCAAGGGTACTAGCAAAAAAGAATTGTTTTTCTTTCTATAAATAATTTTACTGAAACCAAACATACTTAGATTAGAGATCTACAAGAGGTGTTCAAGGATCCGCTAGAACCGATTTGGTTCTAGATGCTGAACAGTTTGGTTTGCTTCGATTCTAAAGGAAAACTAATTAGTGGTTCAGTTCACGGTTCTAGTGCTTGAACCAAACCAAGTATAAGATGGATGCTCTAGTCCCATATCAAGCTGGAACCAGTCGAAATTGGAATTGGTGAGACTGGAACCAGGTAGCACCTAGTTTGGCTCCAGTTTCACCTTTCATCAAACCAGCACTGGTCTGAAACTGGAACAGTCAGTTTCAGTATTTTAATTTTTTCCTTTATATTATAATTTTTTTCATAATTTTTACTGGTTTCAGGCAATTTCAACTCAAATTGGAACCACCCTAGAACCAGCAGTTCTGGAACCACTCCCAGGCAAGTTCGGTTATAATTCTAGGTTATGAGGAAACTAGAACCGGCAGTTTGGAACCACTGGTTCCGAAATTTGCCTAGAACTGGCCATGTCTAAACCAAGCTCAACGTAACTTGGAAAGTTTAGACAATTGAACAGGTGACCAAGTGAAACGTCTGGTAAGACAGTAAGAAATCTACATGTATGCTGTTGGGCCTCAAAAATGTTCGAAGGAAACAAGGAGTCATATGCTAATACAATAACAACAACAACTAAGCCTTTATTCATACTAGACAGGGTCGGCTACATGGATTCTTTGTTTTCACATAACCCTATCATGTGTCATGTTAGCAATTAACTCACAATAAGCTACATCATTCTTTATTGTTTCTTTCCAACACTCTTGTGGTCGAGTCAGAAGCTAATATTACACCAATAAAGTTAGGGTGACTGCACGAATCCTTATAGCCGACGGCACTGAGTGTAATAAGGCTTGGTTATTGTTTTGGCTTAAGATCTCTTCTTTTACGCGAAAAGTTAGATTAATATGAAGTTGGATATACTTAAAGCATCGTTTGGTTGGATTCCCAAATAATCAGAATGTTTACATAAGAGGGTCTCATTAGATCCCTCATCTTGATTCGGGTCCTTTTTGGCTAGGGAGCCGATACAAATGGAGCAGGTAGTACCTGGTTTGACTTCGAATACGGGGCTTACCTGAATTGCTTTGGCAAGGTACGGGGCAGGTAAGGGGTAACAAATATCCGACCCCATTTATTTGTGTGTGCATGCATGTCTTAGATATTTTTCAAATTTTCAACTAATTAATAAATTTTCTAGATTTGTAAATGTTTTTATTTTAATCACTTTGATTTTAAAAAATAATAATTTGTTGGACAGTATTTTCTTCTTTACTCCCGGGAAAAAGGCCCAACCACTGAAAGTCAAGTAAGTCAGACAGTGAGATAATGAGTGAAGAGAGAGAGAATAGTTCATGGGCACACCTACCTATTCTTAAATCCACTTAAAAATCTTCACCGTTTCAACGATGGACTTTGAATTTAAAAGTATTTAAATAGGAAACAAAAATATATAATACTTTTCATTTTTTAAATTTAAATCTCTATCATTGATCTTTAGAGATTTTTAAGTAGTTTTGATTAGGAATGAATTGCATATACTAATTTTTCTCTCCATCTCTCTATAGGTAGAGAGAGGGATAAGCATCCGGGGGGGGGGGGGGGGGGAGGTAGTGGTTGAAAGGCATCCAAGATCCTCCAAGAATTAACTTTTATCTATTTATTTGTGAATTTTGGACCTTGTTTTTTGTAAAATTTGGACCTTAGTTCTTTAAATGGACAATCATGTTTTGTCCTTAAACTGAGAGAGACTAACCAACTACGGGAAGGTTTAAAATCTATAACCAATAATGAGAATGTAACCCTCTTCCAAGTGGCGGATACGGAAATTTGTTTCAGGTGGGCCGGGCTTTAAAAGTTTTCAATATTTTAAATTTTTTAATGTACTTTGAGACGAGGCTGGAGGATTGACTTGATCAACTCACAAGTCAAAGGTCATGAGTTCAATACCTAGAGCGTGCATCAGGATTTTACCTCCTATTGTGCCAAAAACAAACTCTTGGTCAAATATTGCTTTCAAATAATTTGATCAAACATATTGATCATTTGTCCCTTACAAACAAATCTTTCTTTTCTATTGAGTTTTAAGAATTTGGAGAGTCTTTGGCTTGAAAATAATGTTGCTTATACAAGGAGGGAGACCCCCCCAACTAAAGGAAGATCCGAAATCTACAACCAACAACGTTCAGCTTGCCTCTTTCTTCAACTAAAGCTACACCAGTGGGATCATATACTCAATATATAATAGTTAATACCATTAGTTATTTCCGTCCCACCCGCTCCCGGAAAGGAAAACTTTTCTTCCTATAACAAATTTTACTAATTTTATGATTTGAGGAATCAAACTAAGTTAGGGAATGGTCTACAAGATGGTGAAATTGAGAGCTTATCTTTTTATGCGGCATGGCTTGAAGATATGTGACCGTAATAAAAGGGTAGGACATGACTTTTTTTAATACGTGTTTCACACTAATCTTTAGGCTTCTTCGTCGCCTTAAACTTAACTTTTTATATGTAAAAGACCCAAAGAGTCTCTTACATGTCTTTGCACAAGAAAAGTTAAGTACTTGACAATATCAATACACCAAAATTATTAGTTTACACCTGACAGTTAATACTTGTTTCACACTCATCTTTAGGCTTCTTCATCACCTTAAACTGAACTTTTTATATGTAAAAGACAGAAGAGTCTCTTGCATGTCTTTGCACAAGAAAAATTAAGTCCTTGACCACACTAACACCTATCCCGTCATTGCTTTTGAGTGGCATTAGTGAACTTTCAAAATTTGTGTGAGCAGATCCAATTACTCTCTCTCTCTCTCTCTCTCTCTCTCTCTCTCTCTCTCTCTCTCTCCATCTATCTATATGTATGTATTATTGGAATTGAATGTTAATGCTGTATAAATAAAGTATAACGGTGACCACGAATCTTGCAGTGAGCGCTTAGTGTGAGATAAGGCTTGGTCTTGGTTTTGGCTTAAGACCCGGCTTTCATGACGAATCCACATTAAGTTCAAAATGCTTAATGCATCTGTTTGGTTGAAATTCCCAAAACAAATTCCGATTCATAATCAAGTTTGAATTTTTTCACAATAGTGTCTCAATTGATCCCTCCTTTTGATTTGATAATATTACAATCCCAACACCCAAAGCAGAAAAACTAAGTATATGTTGAGGGTGGACACGGCTGGTTTGAATCGGAACCGAATCAACCCGGCACCATCCAAAACTAGAACTGCCTAACCGGAACCTAAACCAATGGTTCAAGCTACTAGTTTTCAGTTCCATTTTACAAGTTTTTTTCTTGGCGAACCTTTTTTTTTTAATTTTTGGTTCTTTGGTTATTGTTTAAATGGGAACTCGGTGGAACCTGGTTCGGTTACAGTTCATGTCTAAGCTTTATGATGACCGTCACCTACCTAACTCAGATTTGAAAGGATGAAATCGTTGCAACTAACGACTTTTGCGAATTAATTTATTGTAAAATTTTGAAAAAAAAATAATTGGCTACTACATCCCAAAAGTTTTAGTTCCTAAACAACGTGTGCTAATTTGTCAACTTGTAGATTATGGGCGTTAGTTCTTTCTTGTCTACACATTTAGATGGAGACTGCCCTTCTAAAAGAAGGCCCAAAGAAGTTATTCCCCAATTTGGTGTAGCCTTTCAGTGCCAATTGAAATAAAGCCTTCTTGAAGAATTTGTCCTTTATGTATTAATACACTCATTTACAAGATCTTAATACTCATGTAGATGATATACTTAGCGTGCAAGAAGGCTTGGTTTTGGTTGGTATAAGTTTGCGATGCACCAAAATTTGGGACTATGGAAATAGAAAGTTTCAATTTCAGTCGTAATCAAATGGACTTTGGTGTGCATTAAAAGAAGGATCGTACTACCTTACTTTTTACCCAATTATAAACCTATTCTTTACGAACTTTAATGGGAGTCCATCTTAATACTCATGTAGACGACATATCCAAGAAGGCTTGGTTTTGGTTGGTATAAGTTTGCGATGCACTAAAACTTGGGACTATAGAACTAGAGTGTTTCAGTTGTAATTAAATATAAGCCTGGATGTGCACTAAAAAGAAGGATCGTACTATCCTGCTTATTAACGAATTAAATTATGAGGCCCATTTTGTTGAAAGCAGAATTGAAGTCCCAGCCTCGCAATCAAACACTCCTTGGATGTTTATGCATTTTGGACAGAACCAACTCGATATGAGGTTTGAGACTCGTTCGAACCTAACTGCGCTGTCAGTTCAGACATTCGCAACCATCCTCATTAGTCAGCTCCTTTCACTGATATGAGAGGTTGAAGCCTGTATTGAACTCATGACCTTTAACTTGTGTATAGACCCTCTTGCTAGGTGAGCTGCTCATTGTGCCATAACCGACGATTTCTATCCATCCGACAAAATATAAATATATTTATTTTAAAATTAGAAATATTTGCATGTTAAATTTTATATATGATATGTGTTTGTGTGTGTATATGGGTGCTTGAATATTATTTTTCCTCAAATTCACTGGCCCATTGTATTGAGCTCATCGTACCATATTTATATAGTCTAGTATGCGACGAGCTGACCCGCATGCAACACATTAAACCAACCTCGAGGACCGGATCGATCACAAATCCTCTTATTAGGTTCTTCGTCGGAGCAAAAGGAGCTCGGTGCAAGCCATAACAACTGAACAATTTACGAGCAACACATTTCTTTTTGCAGCCTGGGTGGCACTCTCGAGTCTTTGTTAATTCTTATCGTGTTAGTTCGTGTCATAAACAGGTCAACCTACACAACCCGCTCTTCTTTTTAGTATTATTTTGGATGGAAATTAGTCATGGACCTTTTGAATCGGCTTATGGTAGAATTTTCGTGTTGGGTCTTACATTTTCTTAGTCCTTGATTATATGGATCCTGCTCGGAAATGATGCCAAGAAATTGAAAACTAGTTCGCCAATTATGTCACGTAGCGTCCTGTAACTTCACGCGGTATTCTTACACAGAGTTGATTATCGTGTTGATTAACAGGACACAGTTGTTTCGGGTCGTACTAATTAACTGGGTCCAGCTGGTCCGCGTCTTCTTGCAGAACAAACCAAATTCAAGATCCGGTGCAGATCCATTTACTTGCGCTGCTAGTCTAAACTTAAGATACGCGATTTCAGTTCCCTTACTCACACACACGATGGCTGCAACCATCACGCCGGAGAAAGAGAAATGCAGCCAGCCGGTCATGTCGGAACCTGAGAACCGGCTTCTCTTCGGTTCTGATTTCACGACGGTTCAGGTTCTTGTTTGGTTCTGATTTATTAAAAATATATATATGAAACGAAGGTGAAATGGTAGAACTGTAAATAAAATATTGGAATCGTGAGTTTAAAACAGTGGGTTTCAGTTTTGGTTTTCTCGTGATGTTTTAGATTTGATTCAATCCATCGGGCCAGATCCATACCAGTCGCCTCTAGGACCCCCCACCCTCCACGTGACTTTGCATTCTTGAAGACAAATGGCGCCCTTGGGCTAAGCTGCATGAGCTTACTACAATTTTATTAAGACGTGGGGTGACCATCCGTGTTTGTGGGTGACGTTTGTTTTGTGTCTTTTCGTGTTCATATACGGAAGGAGCAATATGATTTTGCTCCTCCTGTGTATGTACATACAACCCATGAAGCCAAACTCCACCTAGCATTTAAAAAAAAATGGTTTGGGCGATTAAAGAAAATTATAGTAAAAAAGTATAAGAAACTCAATGATAAAAATATTAAAAAATACTATAAAAATATTTTTTTTTAAAACGTTAAAGAATGATATGGTTGTTAGTCTGTCACATATAACCCTATGAAAATAAATAATTTATGTAGTCAACCTCATCTAGTAAAGCTTGGTTTTTGTTGATATTGTGTTGAATCTCAAGTTTTGAGTAGTAACCTTTCGCACCCAAAGCCTTAGCTCACCTAACAGAGCCCTCTTCCTTGCATGATACTGGTGGCAAGTTCGATTCCTCGAGAGGGTGCATGCACAAGTGGGTGTGTTGGGTTTGGATCTCTTGTAGCAACATAAAAGGCCACAACCTGACCTTTTAATTTTCATTTGCATGTATTATATTGTCAGGTTTAGTTAACTAGTCAGTAGCAAATCTCTAAATAAGATATATATATATATATATATAGAGAGAGAGAGAGAGAGAGAGAAAGAGACTTGACTTCTCCTCTAGCAGGGGGTTTTCTGGCTCAACTTTGCTAAAGAGAACAGCTAAAGTTCAGCTTGCGAGACAAGCTTGTCTGGCATACACTCGTACAACTGACTGTGTGCAACATTTACATGTATAGCGTATGAAAGGATAAGCTACCATAGGTGAATAATCAGTCTTAAATGAGAATAATTCTTCTTAAAGGTACTATGGAGAGGACGAAGTCTTCTTATGTAGGGCCCGTGTGTTGAACTCGTGACCTTCAAGTTTTTAACTTGTGACTCGTTCCTCTAGTCAAGTGAATTATTGGTGTGAATGGTTGTTTAACAAAGATTGCATCATGCACTAGAACATTAGCTCAATAGCAGGGCGCTCTAATGATATATTGCTGTTGATGGGGAATTCGACTCTCAAAGGGTGCATGTGTAAGTATGTGTGTTAAGCTCCAACCTCCTCTTGTAGCAAAAAAAAAAAAAAGAGTGCTTCGTAGCTCAGTGACACGATGATAAAAAAAAAAATCACCATGAAACTAAATTGACTCAAATAGAAATATTTTCTAATGAAAAATGCACGGCAAGTTTTGGTTCTTCAGTTTGACACAATGGAGAATCTTCTTATATCATCAGCGGATTCCGGTGTGACCTCAACCGAGAGCAACCGAACCACAAACAAGCGCCAATCTAATGACGTATGAGCTATTAACCGATCCAGCTTGACTCATTCAATTCATTTTAAATGCCAACCAAAAATCTGACGAGAAGAGCCACGACAAATCGCACTCAACAACCGCGATTCTTTTTTACAGCCCCACCTACCAACTGCTGCTGGCAATCGAACCCCTGACCTTCCTGTTAACACCATACATAGCTTTATGATCTCGGTGAAAGAGCGAAGGGTAACGGGGACAAGGCAGTTCTTTTGATTAACGGAAGTCCGAGGGAAGAGAGAGCACATGGACCGATGCTTTTGGCCGTTGCTCGTTTCTTTTGGATGAGGCGTCCGTCGAGGAGGTGAGAGGTTCGGCACGCAAGCCTCGGAGAGAAACATCAGTCAAAGCAGTGGCCCCCCCTGTCTACAGTTCACGATGAACTCAAGCACGCCCAAGAAGAAAGGGTCGATCTTCTATTGATATGCAATTAGAGAAAAGTCGCCATTAAAGAAATCTAGGGAGCAGAGAGAGTCGAATCTTCCGGGCTCGTAACCACGTGGCTCCTCATGAGCAATTGTCGGTCCCCTGCATTTTGCTCATTACTACGCTACACCTCCTTTCTCTCTCCTAATCTCTTTCTTTCCATAGAGACCTTCTCTCTCCCTCTCTTTAGTCTCTCGGCGAGAGGAGAGAAAAGGGTAGAGGCAGCAGAAAACGATCTGTCGTTCTCGCTGTTTCATCTGGAGGAGGAAATTGGTAGCTAAGAATCATCTGTGTTTTCTCACTGTTTTATCTGAAAAAGAGGTGGGTTGCAGGAAGACATCTGTTTTTCTCACCGTTCCATTTGAAAGGGAGGCGGTAGCAGAAAAACATCTGACGTGGTCACTATTTCATCTTAAAGAGGAGCTAGCTAGCTAAGAATCATCTGTTTCTGTAACTAATTGTTCATCTTCCTCCTGTTATCTCCATGATATGACTTGGGCATCAAGGAAAAAGGAATAGCGGAAAAGTGGAGCTCTTTTAGAGGAAAATGAAGATGAAGAGGGAGAAGAGATTGGTGGATCTGAGAACCATTGATTGGAGTTGCAAGGAGATGAAGATCTCTTTGCTGGTTCTCTTGATTTTAGGCTCTGTTGCAACTCTTGTAGCTCAGCTCCTTCCTCCCCGTTCCTACTCCGCCGCGCAGCTTCGCTCCTGCCTCTCCGCGTTCTTCCCGGACACCAACGTCTCCGTCGCCTCGCTGCCGTCGGAAGTGGTGCAACGCAGAGAGGAGCACCAGGACGGCCGCATTCTCCGGCGGGTTTTCAATCCTTACGGTTCCGCGGCCTACGTCTTCATCCAGATGGGCGCGTACAGAGGCGGGCTCGGCACCTTCGCCGTCGTCGGCCTCGCTTCAAAGCCGCTCCACGTTTTCGCGAAGCCGAGGATCGAGTGCGAGTGGGTTTCTGGCAACGCTTCCACCGAGCCCATCCGTGTGAACGGCACCAAGATGCTCCCTGACTGGGGCTACGGACGAGTCTACACGGTGGTGGTCGTGAATTGCACCTTCCCTCTAGCCGTCGGCGTCGACGGTCTTGGGGGGAAGCTCGTCCTGTACGCCCACCACGGCATTGGTGGGATCGAGGGCAGCGAGAGCGACGATAGCGTCCCTCCGCCGGAGCGGATTGTCGCCTTGACGGAAGCCCCGGGAAGCCTGAACGTTTCGAAATACACAGCTCCGCCGGAGTACGAGTACCTCTACTGCGGGTCGCCGCTTTACGGCGATCTGAGCCCGCAGAGGGTGAGAGAGTGGCTCGCCTACCATGTGAAGCTGTTCGGAAAGAAGTCCCATTTCGTGATCCACGACGCCGGTGGGGTTCACCCGGACGTGCTCCGGGTTTTCGAGCCGTGGGTAGAGGCCGGGTACGTAACTCTGCAAGACATAAGATCGCAGGAGAGGTTCGACGGGTACTACCACAACCAGTTTTTGGTGGTGAACGACTGTTTGCACCGGTACCGGTTCGCGGCGAAATGGATTTTCTACTTCGATGTGGATGAATACATCTTCATTCCGCGAGGGAGCAATCTGGACTCCGTCATGAAAAGCCTCCTCAACTACACCCAGTTCACCATTGAGCAGATGCCCATGTCCAGTAAACTCTGCCTCCTTGATGATTATCGGCGTGTCAGAAGGTACCCCCGCCCTCTCTCTCTCTCTCTCTCACACACACACACTCCAGTTACGTTTAGTTTATTGGTTAGATTCTGTTGGAGGGGATGTCAGGTGGGTTACTACTAAATTTTTCGTTAAAAAACAATTGGAAATAGACAGAGATCTGATGTGTTTTCGATTCTAAAAGACCCAGGAATCGGCGTTAGCTGTCTCAGGAGTTTATTTAGTAAACCAAGAAATCCTGATGAGATTTCTTAAGTGGATCACCATTAACGGTGGCTCGTGATTCTTTGCTGGAATCGCGCTGAGGCATTAACTTTGTTCTGATGCCGGTCTTCATGATCTAGTAATTCTTTTATCTGCAGCATGCCAGCATCTCTGTAAAATATTGAGGCGCCATTGATTTAGCAGAGGGTAATTTCAATCGAGAATTCTGGAAAACCACATTATTGATGGATGGAAACAACCTTGCTAGCTCTGCCCAGTATCCCGGCGTGCGCAGGAGATGACTGGCGTGAAATAAAAAGGAAACGTTTGCGTTCGTCGTTAGGTTTGGGGTAATGATCATCGACGAGGTGGTGACAATCATGATAACTGTTCTTCTTTTTGGGCAACGACACTCACTACAGAGTTGTGACTGCAATCTTTTTGCCATAGGAATTCACTGCGCAGTTTAATCTTGTAACTCAGTTGCCGCTGAGCGAAAACACTCACTTCTCCCTTTGCGAGGGGAATCATGTACATATCCCTTTTAGCACACACACACACACACACACACACACACACACACACACACACACACACACATATATATATATATATAGAGAGAGAGAGAGAGATTACTTTTTGTATGTTATCAAACCAGGACTTAAAAAGGTCAATTGGTATCAATTATCTTTCTTAAATGAGGAACGCTGAATTTAATCAAGGCATTTGGGTTCCAAATGACACAAATATTTAATGTGCAAGATAGATAACAATTTTATATCTACATACATATGTATGTACGGTTGAGAAGACAGTTCGGTCGACACGAAAAGATTTTGAAGCTCCTAGGTAAGATTTCATAGGACACGACTCATCTGCATATATTGAACTCTATACTTCATATGTCGCTGCTATATGTAGTTAAGCTGTATACTTGTTGTAGGGGCCGTCCCGGTTCCTTTTGGCAGTGAATGGAATTTCTTTTTCTTGCTATTATTCTTTCGATGGCCTCGTATTCCATGTCCTAGTTTGAGTTTTACGCTGCTCTCCTTCATGCTCACGGTTTCACATGCATTTGTCCCTTCCTATATAGCATCCGGATGAATTGTCTCTGCCAACATAGCAATCATGTTAATGCATATCATCGATAGCCGTAGCTGGTAGGTATGTTTTGCTCATGCATGGCGCGCGCACACACACACACACACATATATATAGGAGTCCTGTTTCGGTGTATGTAAATGTATATGTGTGCACGTGTCACCTTGTGGGCACACGCCCCTAGTTTAAAATTTGATTCGTTTTGCTATTTCTTTTATTCATTCCTGAGAAGTAAGAATCTCTATTTTTCTTATTATTAACGAGCTCGGTCTAGGCCAAACGACTACATGACGTGCGCGTTTATTGAATTCGAGACCTTCCACTTGAAGGTGCTTTTGAGTCAACTCCCTATCCTGGGGAGCCACGGAGAATGGCTCCTTGCGTAAACGTGATTTTTTGGTTCTGTTAATTGCATATGCGTGGTTTTGTTAGTCATAAAATGTGTCGATAAAAGCAGGTTTAGAAATAAGGACGAAGAATATTGTACACACTGTACCTGGTCATGTTAATTCTTAACCATACCTCGCACCTTGACTTGGAAGCCATGCATTAATTTGGGTGGTGGTGGCCACTTTCCTCTCTTTTCCCTACGAATGGGAAACGATGGAGGCCTAGTCCATGTAGTTGTACACAGTCTTTGTGGCGTTATATATATGTGTGTGTGTGTGTGTGAAAACTGGATCCTGTGCACCTCTTACATATCCACTCATACTCATCCATTGTGGTGGTACGAATGAAAAAAGACTAATGAGAATAGTCTTTGTCGTGTTTTATATATATATATATATATATATATATATATATATATATATATATATATATATATACATACATGAAAACTAGATCGTGCCTACCTCTTATCTCTTACATGTTTACACATACTCATTTATTGTTTTTGTTTTTTTGTATTTTTATGGTGGTATGAATGAAAAAAATTAAAAACAATGTTATTACACTCATATGTCTTAACAATAATTATCAAGTAAGGATCACGGATGGGTTTTATCTTATATATGTATATAACCTCTTCTGTCGTATGCTAGCATTTAAACGAAGTGGTGTTTGGTTCCGTTGTATGATTTATAATGGTGGTTCGAGAGACTGATTATATAGGCTTAGCCTAAAATCTATCTAAAACTGAACGCAAATTTCCAGTTTGTTCTCTCTCTCTCTCTCTCTCTCTCTCTCTCTCTCTCTCTCTCTCTCTCTCTCTCTCTATATCTATATATATATATATATATATATATATATATATATATATATATATATATATATAGTGACATAACAATGAGAGTAATAATTAGTTTGGTACTGGTTTCAGGGAGTGGGTGTTCGAGAAGCTGGTGTTCAAGGACGTGAAGAGGGGATTCAGGAGAGACCGCAAGTACGCTATCCAACCCAGGAACGCGTTGGCCACAGGGGTTCACATGTCCGAGAACGTGATTGGCTATACCACCCACAAGACGGAGGGGCGCATCATGTACTATCACTACCACGGCACCATCGCGAACCGGCGGGAGCCGTGCCGCAAGTTCATCAACGTCACCCAGCTCACTTTCGAGGGCACGCCCTTCGTCTTCGACGACACCATGCGCAACATCGCCCCCGCCATCAAGCGTTTCGAGCTCAAGATGATCGGCAATCGCCTCACCCGAACCCCTCAGTAGCCACCCCCCACCCCACCATGCATACCGCACCGCACCGCACCAACCTACGGCACTCAAAGATTTAAAGAAAAACAAAAAATATCACATGAAAAAAGGAATCGGCGGTTGAGATCTCTCTATCTGCCCTTTTTCTCTTTTCTTTTTTGCGCGTCTTATCTGAATTAATTGGTTGGGACCTCCAATAATTGTATACGGCGAGTGTGTGCTGGACTGTGGGCCCGGTTTGCGTGCTTTGAGCCAAGGGGTGTGTCGGTGGTGTTGCTGCTGGGTGGAGCCCACCGATCAATGTGGGGCCCCTCCTCATGCGATTTTTTAATTCGTTAAAACTAGTCTCTCTTCTTTTTTTCCTCCTGTTTCTTTTTCGCATTGTGGTAGTGGAATACAGCCTGTAAAGAACGTTTGTGGTTATATAATATTCATATCTTTAAGTTATGGAGCTGCCTTTATTAGCTTATCTTTTCTCCTGTTGTGGATCCGTTTGTACTTCTGCATCACCTCGACTCGTAAGGATTCGTCGTTTCTAAGTTTTGCGAAGGTGACGCATACACGAATAGACGGTAGTGTCCAGGTTACCTTATTACTCTTGTTCTCGGCTCATTTTGCTTGCTTGCTTCTTTCTGTTTGGTCTTTTGCGTGGTTAAATGGTGCTTGCTTATAGTGAGCCACAGTGTCTTCGTGTCCTGATGACCCGCCCGGTAAGCTTTACTAAAGGGCAGTGGAACGAGGAGAGCAGGTCATTGTTGGGTCATGCGGAGCTCATTTGCGTTTGTTTGATTCGGTTTTGGGATCCAATCCACTTGCAAATAACTGGTCTCCAGTTTACTCAAGAAGTTGGGTTCTTGAATGAGATGGAACAAAGTAGCAGATCTAGAAATTCTTCTATTGTCGAGCCAATGGAGGAACACTTTTGAGTAAGATGACTTTTGTCAAGCCAATGGAGGACCACCGAGTGAGCCAAGCTCTGCTTTTTGGACTCTTTCTCGTCACTGATGTTCTTGTTCATAGAATCACCGGTTTTTGTTGCTCTCATCGAGTTATTTGAATTTTCTCTGTTAATTTAGTTTCCAAGGGCAAATAGTGAGTCCCCATCAACCTGCTCTTCTGTTTGGTTGCACCGCAACCTCGGAAGCGAACTGACCCCCTTTTGGTTCTAGTTCCGGTTCCATTTGCAGTTTCACTATATTCTAGTCTAGTTTCATGACGGTTTCAAATCTCGATTGTTTTGATTGCTTTTGAAATATTTCACAAGACAATGTCAGATTTTAGAACCAGAACGAGAAACAGTTTGCAGCCCTTGGGCTGATGGTTCTGGCTCGGTTCCCAATCGGTGGAACCATATTTGAATCACGTGGGCCCTCGGTTCCTGTTCCAGATGGTTCTGGCGGCCGTCGTCTCCAGTTTGAAGTTTGAATCGGCCACCTCTTCCCCTCCACACCAACTTACGGGGTTGTATGCTATAGTTTACCCTTGTTTGTCATATTGGTTTGTGAGAGCTGTCAATAATAGGTTAGTAAACGAGCAATCAGCCGAAACAGGGGTTGTTTATCTCTGAATCATCAACTCAATGATCTTGTTTATACTCGTAATTTTGTTTCTGCAAAGTCGAATACGAATCGACAGTGAACCCAGAGAGATGAGCGGCACATAAACTGCTTGTCAAGGTACAATATGAAGTTTTTTAATGTAATCTCGATTTGCCATTTTGCTTCACAATTAAAATTAAGAACGTGCATTTTCCCCCCTCTCTCTATACATATGTTTTTTTTAACCTAAAGTTCTGGTTGTGTTATATTATACAAACTGAATGTGTTGGATTAACACGTTTTCTAACGTGTTTATATACATACACGTTATATGTGTGTGCCTTGAGAAAAGTACACATGCTGATGCACACACACACACACATATATATATATAGAGAGAGAGAGAGAGAGAGAAAGTGGTTGGATGGTACAACCATTGAAACAACTCATCCTTTCCTTTTCGGCATGAGTGTAATAAGGGTGTATTTTCTATCTTTTTTAATACCTTTGGCATACTCTAAGTGTCATGGGTTGTGGGTTAGAGTTTTCATATAAAGAGACAAATAAATATATGTAGAAGAGGGAGAAAATAGTATATGAATGCACTCGTCTATATTCATTCCACTTAAAAGATCTCCGTTGTTTGATAGGCTTAATTAATAATAGAGATTTGAATTAAAAACAAAAACAAAAAGTATTGTTGTTCTTTTTGTACTTCTCAAAATTCAAACTCAATAGTTGATAATACCAATTAAACGGTAAAGATCTTAAGTGAATTTAAGTATATATGAGTATGTGTATAGACTATTCTCTCTCTACACCCACACACATATATTTATATATAAGAATAATAGGGTAATCTATAAGTATATACTTCTACTCTTAGATTACCACTATCCAATTACCTTTGATGGATGTTGGCTTTGTTGTGATATGGTGTGGCCGCCCGTGTCACAAAGATAGTGTCTTGTTCGCACTTATTCCGATTATTTATTTTGAATAATTAGATTGATAGGATCCTGAAGTGTATATATATATACATGTCTTGTTCGCACTAATTCGAACTTTCATTATGGGTCCATACTCCTTTCCCTTATAATAAGTGTGCCCTTGTGTTTATAGGTGTTAGGGTTGTCATTGTAAGTGGTTGTCTCTCCATTTATTCATTAAATGGGGTTGCTTGTGCACCGTGCACACTCCCTCTCTTTTGTCATCTTCTCCTACTTCTTGCTCCTACCCTTAGTCACCTTCCTCTATCCTTTTATATTTGTTTTATGCCACATTAACTCATTCTAGGGAAATTTTCCCTCTCTCTTTCTCTCTCTCTTTATATATACATATATATATATATGTGTGTGTGTGTGTGTTTGCGTGTGCATGCATATTACCTCTTACACATTTAACACGGCTATATACTAGTAGAACAAGTCACCCCACTTTGAGGAGGTAAGTGTCTAGTAAGCCCATAGAATACTCACATATCTCTCAATATCTCTATGTGAAACAAGTCACACCGCTTTAAGGAGGTGAGTGTTTAGATGATATATATATGTTAATATATATTAGATGTTATATATAATATAGTGATGAGACAATGACTATTACTAATAGCTAGACCGACAGTCAGTCGGCCATCGAGCACTATGCGACACCCACTATCAACTTCGCTTGGCTGAACTACAGGTGGCACCAATGATGTGTCACCCATTCATTGGTTGGTTAACCATCAATCATGCTAACAGTGAATGACCATTTGATTGAGTTTTTTAAATTAAAAATTAAAAATAAAATAAAAAATTGTGTATGAATAGTATTTTTATTTTATAAATAACATTTTTTAAAATCGAAATCACACAACTCACAAGCTCTTGCTCCTCCTCTTCATCTTGCAAATCTTACTCTTTCTCTAACTTTTATTCTTGATTTATTTTTATTTTGACAATAGATACAGAAGTCGCATTTGATTAATTCTTCAATTTAGTATTCTAATTTTTTTGTTTTTATATAATTATATTCATATTATATTTATTTTAAATTTTATTAAGTTATTTTTATTAAATAAAAGAATTATTGTGACATAAATGAAGATGTTGAGATGGATGAGTGGTCATACAAGAAAAGACCGTATACATAATGAGGTTATTAGAAACAAATTAGGAGTAGCACCAATAGAGGATAAAATGAGAAAATATCGTCTAAGATGGTTTGGACATATAGAAAGAAGATCAAAAGAAGAACCTATAAGAAGATATGAAAAACTAAATTTGGAAAGTATTAAAAGAGATAGAGGACAACCACAAAAGTATTGGAAAGAAACAATAAAAAAATTATCTAGCTTACTGTGAGTTAACTACTGACATGGCACACAATAGGGATCTCTAGAAACAAAGAATCTATGTAGCCGACCTCGTCTAGTATGGGAAAAGGCTTAATTGTTGTTGTTATTAAAAGGAATTATTATGATGGTTATTCTAGTTCCGAAAGCAAAGGAAAAGTAGTTTTAATCATAAACAGGTGTTGTCATATTCTTGAAAGATATATGATGTCAATACGACTTAGTCAAGAAAATACGACAAATATAAGAAGTTATATAGGTAGTAACATATCATTTTTGTAGGAAACTATTTCCCCACAGGAAGTTCAACAAATATACTCCACAAATGGAGGATGTCCTTCAAAAGCTAAGTCACCAAGATTTGATTTATTTAAATCTTATTTTGTAAAATTATATTAGGAACAAGGGGGCGAAGTTCAAATATGATAAGGTATGCATTTTTAAGTGAGGAGATGGTTATTACACACTAAGCAATCATGGTATCAAATTTTAGGTGATAAATTTTTCCATATTTGATAAGCTTATCATGTACTTAACATATGTGTATAACATGGTTTGAAGATTATACGACTTGAAATACAATATACTAGAGACACTTAATTTTCATTGGAGTTGTAATAATGTTAGAATTGAGTGAGTAGGTTTTTGTAAATGAAAAGGTAAAATCTAAGAATTTTTTAGAAATATGTTAGACATCGTTGGAACTTGACTTATCAAATGTAACTATGCCCTATAAAGACTTATTAATGAAGTTTATATACCTTCATTTTCCACAATTGAATTTGTTTGGATATAATTGCGATGTTTGTACATGTTTTTTTATCTTATTTATATTTGTAATAATACTTCAAATGTATTATTTAGTATTTATTATTCGATTTGTCATTTATTTGTTTAGTAATCCTTAAAAGTAGCTCATGCATTATTATAATTCCTTACCGATTTTACTTATCACATACTACGGAGGAGATTATAGAAAAATAACTTAATTATTATATAGATCTTCGAGCAATTATTTTAGTTGTTGTTATATGAGATCCTAGAATAAAATTAGAAAGCTTAGAATTATTTTGGAATGCTTATTATAATAATCTTTCATTAAATGGGTTTAAAGATATCAATATTATAATCAATGATATAAGATTAAAAATTAATTAATTATGTATCAATTATAGTTATGCGTATAGTCATCTTATTCTATAAATGGAAAAAAAAAAGCAATGACAGTTATATATCTTACTCTCTTGGTGGTAAATTTTTTAGTCACATTTTAAAATCTTAACTTAGAAACAACCAAAATTTAAGGACTCGATTGAGTTTGAAATATATAATGTTATTAATTATGATCATTCATCAAATTGAAAAAGATGAGGGTGAAGAGAAATTAAATAATTTAAATGGTGGCGAGAGCATCAACTTACTTATCTGATTTTATCTTTAATTGTTAAAGATATTTCTTCTATTATAACCTTAATTGTTGATATACAACAAGTATTTAGTGGAAGCGATAATTATTAGATGAGCAATGATCTAACTTATAACTTGAGTCCTTGTAAGCTCATGCTTGCCTATATGATTTAAAAATAACAAGGAATCAAGCACAAGAATGTGAAGAAGTGTTGGTTCATATATATATATTATACTATCGAATGATGAACTAGTATGTATACTATTGACATTAATCACACACAAGTATTGAGCAAGAATGATGATTAAGTTTAGGAAATGTAGAAAGAGCTTCTACCAAAAGGTAACACAACTACGTGGGCTTTGATTCCTCAACACCTAAGATGATACGTAGGAAGCATAATTCAGAGGTAAGTAAATTATGGTCAAGCTCATTAGTTATTTCATTTTATTATATATATATATATATCTTGTATGAATTTTTATACATATATTATATTATATCTTCTAATATTATAACTTAAGTTTGATATCTTATTATTTTATATATGTAATACGATACTTATATTACATAATACATTACATATATCATATATGTAATATGATATATACTTGCATAGTTACTTTATCCCATTACGTACATTAATATATACTTACATAGTTACATTACTACTATATAGTCAACATACATTTTGGAATGTAATATATCAAGTATGTATAAATTAATGAATGCAATACTTATACGTTATAACTTATAAGAACTTATATAATGTAATTATACCCTTTGTAATGTATCTATAATGTATTACACTAATACTTATAGTTATAAACTTATATAGTTATATAACTTATAGTCTTATGTAAACTTATATTTCTTATATAACCTATGGCTTTATAAGTTATATAGTTATATACCTTATATTATTATATAGTTATATAACTAAACCGAATCCTAATCTAGATTCAAAACCACTCCAAATCCAAAACTATCATAAAATCGGATATAGAACCGCTAAACCCAAAATAGGAACCAAACATGTAGACTAGTGAGTATAGGTTATGTTGTGCTACTTTTTTGTGAGATTCATGCCATCACAAATCCTCCCATCCCGAAAGTATGACTAAACTCGATACTCGTAGTTTTCATCTCCAACAATATTTACCCAATTATTCACAAATATGTCCATACAACATGGTATCGTTGTCTTATATGACAATTAAAAGTTTAGTTACCTTAAAATTTATTTAATAGGAAACCCAATACGAGAACAAGGGAAGTTGATATTTAAAAGTGAATTGCAACTCCTTCATGAAGAATGACCCACTCCTAAATAAGCCTCATGCCCTCAACCACGTTTACGATCACGTTTATACCTTTTTTCTCAAGAGTCATTCTTGTTTACATATTTTGAAGCTGACAAATCTCTTTTTCGTAGATTTGTTACATTGTCTCTCATTAATACTACAAATGGGTGTTTCCTATAGGGTGATGTACTCAAGACTTAATTGTTCGTCCACCTTTTTAACAAATCTATCTCAATTTGAATGATGATTTAGTTTTTTTCAAACGATCTCCATCATATATTTTCATACATCCTCTTTTATATGATTGAAGGTATGATGAATGCTCACCTCCATGTAATGTTTCCTTCATAATGGATTAACTAATCGATTCACTATATTTAAAGATAAAGGATGATCTTATGAACACACATGAACCCATGTGAACATCGTAATGTACATCGACATATTGTTGGATCTAAAACATGCTATCTTAGCCCAATTGTACTCCTTCATAATCAAGTAAAGTGTGTGTCGAGCTAGTCTTGTATGCAAATTTGTTATAATATATTGTGTTACATCAATATAATCCCTAGTGATGGTTCAATATCCTTAAAAGAACCTTTAATTATGTATTCTCAAACTCTATCAACGAATATTTGAGTTTTCAAGTTGTATCAAATTTTCAAGTTGAGCTATTGAGAAAGCCTTCTATCTTTGTATGTACTCTCTACCTTATCCATTATTGTAGAACACTCATTATATATTCAAAAATCATAAACGATATCTGTATGCATTGACAAAAAAATTTACATCCCTATTTGTTGTATGATTACTATAATAAGTCATCATATTTGTCAATGTTAAGACAAATTTCTCTTTATATGTGTCCAACCACTGCTCTTTAATGTAAGACGATATAACAAAAAATTCCTTAACTTTAATTTCATTACCTAAAATACCTTCTTATAAATGTTCTCATATGATGCATGAATGATTTTCATCCAACTCGCACCAATAACACCTATCATATCTTTATTCCTTATCTACACAATAAGTGTGTCATATCCAAAAATATGAATTAAATGATATTCATTCATGTCAGATCATAATCATATAGATTATACCTGAAAAGTTGTTTGGTGTATATAACTTTTTAATAATACCTAAACAATTCTTTTCCTTTTCCACACTAATAAAAGGCAAGACTCTAGGAAAATTCTTCTAAATTGATGAACTTGATAATCTTAAGAAAAAACATCTTATACCTAAAAAATATAAAGTATATATAACCGTTATAAACATTATAAGGAACTAAATTGAAATCATGAAAGGAAAACTCTTACATATTTATCTTTTGTGCTATCGAACTTTAATACCCTTGAAAATGCATGTAATAGTTGCACTGAACGAGAATGTGCAAAGGAAACATTACTGACAATATATGTATCAAGTATATTATGATACGATGTGTGGTACTAGTGAGAGTCTATATCATATAATAATTGTTGGATAACACTTCAAAAATCTCTATCTTCCTTCCTAATTTTCATTCATGTAATATAAATATGCCTTGCCATATAATTTATGGGGTTTACAATGACTTTTCATGGGTTTTTGATAGAAGGTAATCAGATTCACTCAATTACCTCCAAAGGAATTCCTCCAAGATATAAACCTAGTGGGTATTTATGTGTCCTATTCACTGAATTAAATTTTCAATAATCATTGATCGCACCCTCTTATCAATAAAAATTGGTACTCTACCCTTTTAGTGGCCATTCATACTATATTTGACATCAATATTTCTACTTACCATATACGTGTCACATCTTTTATACCTAAGTTATACATTACTTATTATGTTTCTATTCTTTGAACGAATAATAACAATTTTATGTTTTCTCTTAACATTTTTTCATATTCAAGTAACTCATTACGAATACTAAACACATCTCGTGTTATAAATACAAGTAAATAATCAATGTTATCACCCTCGCAATCAACAAATATTTCTTCTACATAATCTAATATATTATAATCAATTTTGACCTCCTTATATATGTTATAACAACAAAATTTATCAGTTATCGTCTTCCCAAAATTCTAGTCAACCACAAGTGCTTTTGCTAGAGTTGTTTGTCATTATACAATATATAGAGAGATATAAGGTTTAAAACATATATATATATATATATATATATATATATATATATATATATATATAACATTAAAAACATGATCCAAATGCATCTCTCGTATAAGATACATAATTGAATCACATCTCACATTTTAGAGAAATGTGGTCCAACCACATCACTCCTTAAAGGGACACCTGACTCAACCACATATCATCTAAGAGAGGAACATAGTTTCATTGTATGTTATCGAAGAGAGAGACAGAGGAGAACTACGTCTCTCTTTCTTGGGTGAGACGTGGTTACATCAAGTCTCTCTCAAACAAGAGGTGCATTGGGCTACACCTCTTCAAAAACTCGACAAGTTATTTTTTAAACCCAAAACTGTGAAAAATTATAAAAATCGAAAAACAATGCATAAAACCAATACAACCCTTCTAGAGATCACAAAATATTCTAGAACAATCAAGCTTCTACATCATATTATTTTCTTCAACAATCTTCCTCCTCTTATTTAACTTCTTTTGTTTTATCTCTTCTAATTTTTTTCTTAATGTTTTCTCCAATGAAGTTCATAAAAGTATACTTACGTGTTCATTGGCTGCAAAGAAAGCAACAATGAACAAAATATCCAGAATTGAGTGTGGAGAGTAAAGATAGATTGCTTTAGGGTAATTTTAATACTTTGGAATTTGGCATGTGCGGATGGTAAATGGGGTGTGCAAATAGTAGGTGTATGTGGTGTGTGAGATATTAAAAAGGTGGGTGAAAATCACAATTTTTTATCGGTTTCATTATTGATAAGAAACACATAGATAAAGGAAGTGGTTAAGGGCTGAATGGTAAATATGGCTAATGCCAAGGAGGGTACATAGTGATAACACCAATACAGCAAACCTAAAAGCAAGGTCGGTTGTACGCGGTCTTCTCTCTCCTACACACACACACATATATATATATATATATATATATATATGTGTATAATTATAAAATAGTAAATGTTCAAACATAATCTGTGCTCAAACATGCTTAAACATCTCGAACACTATGATTAGTGTCATCAACGGTTGAGGTTTGAATTTAAAGTGTCATTGAACTTTTTTAGTTTGCATTCAATGCACAAATGTTTTTTTTGCTTTATCACGTATTAACCTCAAAGATCTAACATGTGAGATAATAAAGTAGAATTGAGAACAAATAAAGTTTGGCCATTTACCACTACCTCAAAGAATCTTAAATAAATACAAGCACACTGCATAGATATGAACCTTTAAAATGTCGGTATGAGAAGAAAACCTCACCGCACATACTTGAGGTTGCTTTCATTGCCACTAATTCAAGGAAATATACAAAGTGACTGCTGCAAATACTGCGTCCTGACGGAACCATCCTTTTATTTTCAGATTATATACTTCTTGGTTTATGGAACTGCAACTCCATTAGAGAAATGCTAACAAGATCTAGTTGAGTTTCAACTTCTTCGTCGCTAAAGTCGATGAAAAATTGTTAAGAACGATCAAGGTATCCCGAATGAGAAACAATAGTCTCTAATGTTGCCTTTGATACAATAAACTACAACAACCAAGTCCCAAAGGTAAATGCTCATGTCGTAAAGGAAATTCAACAGGAAAAACCTTCTCATATGAATAAACACGGTTAAATCTCCAATTTCACAACTTTGCTCAAGTGTGTGACTTGTCTCCTTTCTCAGCTCCAATCTTCTCCCTGTTAGAGACACCATTTAGCTGCTGTTGTAATTGGGACAACAAAAAAGATGAACTTAGCATTGTATGTTGAGGCTCATATAAACCAAGTTCATCAGTAAAACTCAAAACGTTGCATGATAATATTATAATTTAGTAAGCAACTCAGTTCTACTAGTTCCGTCTATGTGCTCGTAATGAAATGATTGGTTTTTAAGAAGAAAATAAACACCTATTTTGTAGCTCTGAAATCTTATTCAACAATTGTCGCTCTTTTTCAGAAGTTGCAGCTTCATTTTACCGAAAGGAATCAGAAAGTTAAAACAAATGGAACACTCTAAATGCAATCTTTCCTTCACATATTATAGTATTGAAATTAGTCCAGGTTCCTAGTGAAATATTATTACAATTTGAGCTTAGGGATCATATTGCAGTACATTAGTCAAATATTTACAAAATTAATTCATTATATGATTGACAAACAATTCTTGTTGGTTGTTAAGCAAATTCGTCCATCTGGCAGTGTTCATATGCTCTTCATCGAGAGAGATGTCAATAGATAGAAGAGACATAAGGCAAGGCATGTAGGAGAAAGAGAAAGAGAGAGATGGCAGCTGCAAGCAGTGATGGCACGAGATCATCAAAGAGAGGAGGGACGAAACGCAATGAAGAGTAAAGGCATCAAAGAGAGGGAAGGGCCGAATTTCGCGAGTTTTTCATGTTAAAGGAAATCGGTTTTCTAGGATTTTCGGTTTTGGGCATGTGGAGCCGAAACTGAACCGACAAACCAATTTTCATTTAAAAAAGAAACCGAATCCGAACCGAAAGGTAATGCAACCGAACCGAATGGAGTATTTCGGTTCGGTTCAGTAATTCGGTTTGACCAGAATTACCCACCCCTAAGTACACCAATATATAGGTGTATTTGCGTGTGTGCATGTGCATGAAGAGATAAGTGTTTGGGTATAGTGATTAAACAGGCTTATACAAGAACCAAAACAAAACAAACAACCATAATGTTTGTATTAAGCAGGATGCCAGCCTTGTATTTGGTTTGCCTATATCGTCACCTAAAAAGGATGAACAATTGAGCTGAGCTGAACCGCGAGAGGTAGAGTTCGTTATCGATCAAGACCGCCTATTAGAGATGGCAATACCGACCCGACCAGACCAACGCAACCCCGACCCAGGTGACGTGAATGGAGTGGGGAATACCAAATCAATGAGATTTGGGTTCGGGTATTGGGAAAGGTTCCATATCGGAGACACACACACTGGATGAAAGAAATCTGTAAAAAAAAACACGTTCTTGAATTGAATAAGATCAAATAGAAAGTATTTAATGCAAAATACACAAGTATAGCAGTATTTTTAATTCAAATTTTTTTATGTCAATCAATGGTAGAGATTATAAGTTCGTTGTAGTTTTTTATTTTTATTGACTTTTTTACTCTAGACTCTCTCTTTCTCAATTTATAGTCGAATGAAAATCTTTAAGAATGAAAAACACGTATACTAATTTCACTCTCACACTCTCTCTCTCTCACACACACACACACACACACACACACACATATATATTCTTGCCAGCGTGCATTACTTGAACAAAAGAGAAACCGACCTAGGGCTGTTCATGGTTCTATTTGATTCGGTTCTAAGCTCAACCTCAAACCAAATCGTTAGGTTTAGATTATTTGGATCTACAGTCACCATTTTATATTTATATGGAGTCGTAAGTATACCAACTTGATATGTATATAAGTATACAAATTATATATATAAGTATATAAACTTTATCAAGATTTAAATCCATATAAGTATTCAAACTATATATATAGATTCATATTATATTATATTATATATAAAAAGTTATAAAACTCATATACACAAACTTATAAAGATTATAATATATAAGTTTTATAACCATATGTAATATAAAATGTGAATATATATTCATGTCGGTTCTCGTGATTCGGTTTCAATATTAAAACCACGAACCGAACCGTTAGAAGAATTTCCAACTAAAATCGAACCGAACCAAACCGCCGGTTCGGTTCGGTTCTGGCAATTCTATGAACACCATACCCGCTCGATTATGGTCCGTGTCGGCCGGTATTGGTATACCCGTTCTCGACCCGCTACATTGTCAGTCCTATCGTTTGGGTTTAGCGCGCTGCAAAATTCGCGTTCGCGCGATACAGAAGCTCCGTATTTAGTGTTTGGTGGCGGTGCGCTCGGTCCCTCTCGATTTCAAACCCTAGACGATTTCTTCATCACCGGTCTGCTTGAAGGAAACGCCGGTGCTGATCGAGGAACATGCCGCTCTTCATTTCCGACGAAGAGCTGCGTGAATCCGGTGGCGACACGGATTTCGTCGTTGAGAAGGCGGACGCTTACATCCGAGAGCTGCGGAGGCAGCTCGAGACGTCTAAATCCCAGGCGGATGCTGCCGCGATCACGTATGAGCAGAGCTGCGCTTTCGTCGAGCAGAAATATGTCTCTCTTTCATCCGATTTCTCTGAGCTCCAAGCGCGATACGATCATCTCGCGGCGTCACTTGAACAACGGGTCGCGGAGATCGCTCAGCTTCAATCCGAGAAGCATCAGCTCAATCTGAAGGATGTAAAGTCACCTTCTCCTTTTCCTCTATATCGATGTTTGATTTTGACAGTTTTTGCGAGTTTGTTTTCTCTCAGCTCTTGATGCTGATCGTGCGCAAAATTGTTGCTACAGATTAGCAAAGGTGGCGAAATTGAGAAGTTGTCTCTTCAGGTATCTGAGCTGCACAAATCAAAGAGGCAGTTACTAGAAATGGTGGAACAGAAGGATATAGAGATCAATGACAAGAACGCATTATCTAATGGATACCTGCAAAAGATTGTGAGTTTGGTTTTATGTTTAATTGTATCATTTTCTGGTGATCACTTGTAGAAAAGTGGACGGAGGTTAGCGTGCATTTGGATAAGTAACGAAGTATTCACTCGAGAACGAGACATTTTGATGACAGGAATTCCAAGGTTCGCTCATGTTTTCGTGACAACAACTTAAGTCCTTTCACGTCTCACAATATTTGAAGTCATTGGCGTTCCCACTACCTCCTTTTTTCTTTACCCACAGGGAGTAGGAATTCCTGCACCAAGTGGTGGGAAATCCAAAGGGGATTTTGAAGGAGTGAAATCCGACACGAGAAGTTGAGTTAGAAGCTTGCCTGAATCCGTTTTCCCTGTAAATCAATCCAATCCAAATGCATCCCGACTACAACAACAACAACAACTAAGCCTTTTCCCATACTAGACGGGGTCAGCTACATGGATTCTTTGTTTCCACATAGCCCTATCATGTGCCATGTTAGCAGTTAACTCACAATAAGCTAGATCATTCTTTATTGTTTCTTTCCGACACTTTTGTGGTCGTCCTACTCTTTTAATACTTTCCAAATTTAGTTTTTCATACGTTCTTACACCTTCTTTTGATCTTCTTTGTATATGTCCAAACCATCTTAAACGATATTCTCTCGTTTTATCGTCTATTGGTGCCACTCCTAATTTGTTTCTAATAACCTCATTATGTATGCGGTTTTTTCTTTTATGACCACTCATCGATCTCAACTTTCTTTTATGACCACTCATCGATCTCAACATCTTCATTTCTATCACAGACATCTTTTGTACATGTTGATGATTAACTGCCCACCACTCAGAACTATAAAACATGATAGGTCTAATTGCTGCTCTATAATATTTACCTTTTAACTTTAATGGTATCTTCTTATCACAAAGAATACCTGACGCTCCTCTCCATTTTAACCAACCATCATTAATTCTATGCATAACATCTCCATCAATTCTTCCATCACTCTGAAAAATTGACCCCTAGTTATTTAAGTCCTCTGAAGTAACCAAATGATCAAACTTACATTCCATATATTTTGTCTTTGTCCTAAGTCAGAAGCTTTTGCTTTCTAATGTTTCTCTCGATAATTCCAATTTTCTATTAACTTTTTCCTTAAACTCATCCACTAATACAATGTCATCTGCAAATAACATACACCAAGGTACTTCATCTTGAATATGTTTTGTTAACTCATCAATCACCATTATAAATAAGTATGGACTTAAAGTTGATCCTTGATCAAACTTATATTCCATATATTCTGTCTTTGTCCTACTAAGTCGGAAGCCTTTACTTTCTAATGTTTTTCTTCATAATTCCAATTTTCTATTAACTTTTTCCTTAAACTCCTCCACTAATACAATGCCATCTGCAAATAACATACACCAAGGTACTTCATCTTGAATATGTTTTATTAACTCATCAATCACCATTATAAATAAGTATGGACGTAAAGTTGATCCTTGATGTAACCCAATATTAACTTCAAAGAAGTGTGTCATTCCTTCATGAGTCCTCACACATGTTTTTGCACAATCGTAGATGTCTCTTACAAGGTTAATGTATGTTAATGGGATACCTCTTTTTTTAAAGGTTTTTTAAGGAACCTCCCTCAGGATCCTATCATAAGCTTTTTCTAGATCAATAAATATCATGGGAAGGTCTTTCTTTTTTGCTCTAAAATGTTCTATAAGACGTCTCAAAAGGTGAATCAGTTCAACAATAGGTCAAATGCATCCCGACTATATCTGGAAAATTCAGTCGGACAAAATTGCCCCAGCATTCTGTACTTGTTTGTTAGAGGACCGTAGACTGCCATTACCTTCAAAGTTGCTTTTACAGAGCATAGGATATTTGAATTTGTTATGTCGGCTTCCCTCTTTCATTTTCTTCCATTTTGAAAGAAGGTTATTGCCACGATACTGAAGAAGGGTAGGAGGGAGAGAGGGTTTCATTTTGTTAGGACTTGTGTTTTCTTCTATTCTCATTCTTTCTCGAGAAGAAGTTTTTCTCGTATTAGGTTTCCTTTTGACAGCTTTTTTTTCTTTTCCTATTGTGACAAGTTTTTTTCATAGACAGCGTCATCGGAGACAATTTGTCAAATAGCACTGTACTAATGCATTTCATCGGTTGTTGCATTGAAGTCTGTCATTAAGAATCATCTTTTGTTAGCATTGCTACATTTGATGTATAACTTCATATAGTTCTTGCTTCCCACTTCTTGCGGATTTCTTAGGCTCTTGCCGTAATTTCAGATGCATTTACGAAAATAATGATGACGTTCTTTTGCTGGAGGCGTATTTTCTCTCATTTGATTGTATTCTAGGAGAATATTGTTTTTAACTTGCTCTACGACCAGAGGAATTAGCAATACTATGCGATTCTAACTCTTTTTTATTATGGGCTGACACTTTTCTACTGAATCCTTAACTGATTTATTTGGCTTGATCATTAAGAATATTCTTCATATTTAATACTGTCTGACATGGAATGTTGTGTTTTTGTTTCCCAATTGATGCAGGTCAACCTAACAGGTGATAGCAATCTCAAGGATGCCACGGTACATGATTGCCAGGCAGAGTTGTCACGATCTCAAGCAGCCAATACTCACCTTTTACAGGTTAGCAGTTCTAACTGATTTTTATAGTGAAACGAAAGGAGTTATGGTGGTCTGCTGTTTTTTTTCTGAAAATAGTGATCAGGCTTGCACATACCTAAATTACTCATTGAATATAAGCACTTCTACATTCTTTTAGCCTTTTTTGTTGTTGTAAAGTTGATTTAGGCTCTCTCCGTCATTAGTTTAGTACTTGATAGCCGGAAATGAATGACAACACTTTTGAAATGATTGTGAAAAATATGTCTAAGCACCTTGAATTGCTCCTTTGTCTAAGCACATGTTAAACTTTCTTTTGCAACATGGCTGGTAGTTAAAATTTGACTTAAATATCGACTTACATGATGCCACCCGTTTCCCTGAGCAGGAAAAGGAACTCCTTGAGCGGCATAACACGTGGCTTAATGAAGAGCTCACGTCCAAAATTAATGATCTTCTTGAACTCCGAAGGAATTCTGCAGAAAATGTTGCTGATTTGTCTACCAAACTCGCTGAGGTGAGTAATTGGCCGAACTTTGCTTCAGCAATTATCCTTAGACATATTAATAATTTTGGAATCAATTTTCAGGTTGAGAAGCGAATGGAGGAAGCCACAAGCTCCTTGAATGCAGGTAGAGAAAGAGTGAAGGGCCTTGAGGAGAAGTTGGCAAGTAGCCAAGAGGTAACATTCTAATTATAATATATGGTATTTGACAGACTAGTTGATTTTATAATGCTTTTCAAGTTGACATGATATACATTTTGCTTCATTTTATCAAGGAACTTTGTGCTTGCAAAAACATGGCTACTGCTAATGAACAACAATTCTCAGCTGAGCTATCAACCGTAAGATCCATGGATTTATTTTTATTGTCTGCAGTGATCACTGCTGTTCTCTTGGATATTAAAAGATGAACCTAATCATGTCGACAACGATCTTGTAACTAATATGTCAATTAATCTTGTGTGCTCACTTGCAGGCCATGAAGCTTGTTGAATTGTATAAAGAGAGCACTGAGAAGTGGTCAAAAAAGGCAACTGAACTTGAAGGAGTGATCAAAGCATTAGAAGTAAGTGATTTTTTTTATAATATGTAATATTTTTATTATGTCTTATGGATACTCGATGTATTCCTGTGCAGACTCATTTATCTCAAGTTGAAGGTGAATACAAAAAAAAAATTGAGCAACAAGTATCTGAAAGGAGTGATCTAGAAAAGGTTCGGTTTGTGGCTTTTGAGAGTTGGTGGACTAATATTGAGCATTGAACAGAGGGCCAATCACCTTTTGCTCTTGATGATTAATTCACATCTGCTTATAGTTTATGTGTCTAAAAACCTGATAAAGATGTTTGTTGTTCAATATGGTGTATAGGAGGTTTTTGAGTTGAGAGAGAATCTCGGCAAGTGTGGGCTTGAACTTGAGAATGCGAGAAAAACAAATGAAGTGGACCTTCCTTTGCTGAGTACAACTCCTCGAGGGGATATGTATGTGTATTCTTTCTTCAATTTGCAGTTCTAACCTCTTGTTTTAACAAGAATTTGCTTGCACCTGATCTTTATTATGTGAAGGGAAAAGACTGTGGAATGATAAATGTTCGCCAATTTGCACTGTGTGATCGGTTCACAGTTTTCATTGCATCTTTAACTCCATTCTCTACTTAGCAGAGGAATATATTCTCTGCATTTTAAAGAATTTCAGTTGAGCTTCCATTTTTGTCCTTGATGGTAATTTCATCCGTACTTAGTGCAGCGTGATATTTCGTGATACTTGCTGTAGTACTGAATTGAGCGAACAGGAATAGTTACTTCTTTTGAAAATTGACATCTCTTACACATTGGGCCACACCTCACATTCACGTCATTTTTTGATTTGGTTGAGCAATGTTACAATGAACATAGGATAGAACTTCTCAAGTGTTCGAATCTGAAGTGCTATACTTTTGGGTTGAAGGTTTGCAATCTCTGGTGGTGCTTGTGCACAGATGAGCAGGATATATGGTCAGGTCTTTTGAATGTGCGGACTCCGATCTTATTATGCAATTCATTTCTCATAAAATTGGCTCATGGATCACAAGGCGTAACTATAGAAAGGTAGCCGATAGCCAGTGGATTCAGAATGGTTTTTGAACTGACACTCCTGGCATGTTTTTCTTTTTCTTTTTAAAATGAGAAAATGGGTTTTCTTTGATAGGGAAAAGATGGAAGTTTTATAGCTGTTGATTCTTGAAATGCCGGAAAGATATGTTTACAGTTTATTACAATCCTATATGTTCCCACTCAAGATCACATTTGCTGGGTCATATATGAAAAAAGTACAATAGCCAAAAAATGTCAACTTCACTGACTTTGCAATAAATGACTGCAACGGTGATGTTCCCTATGTATGTATGCATGCCCTCAATCACATTCTTAAAATTGGTAGCTGCATCAGTACTCATACCCCTATTTGGTGCTTTTATATTTGTGTTTTAAGTTTGATGATGACTTGTCTAGAATTTCATAGTTATGTGTTATTTTTCTTTCTTCATTCTCAAAAGATAGATTGATAACGTTTGGAGCTTGTGATTTTCTTTGCTAGAGACTCCACCTCCACCTTTGACTTCTTGGGTAGTGGGAAATAGCGGATGGTGCTCTACTTGAAATACTTCTGAATATGACAGTGCATGACACATCACTTCTCAGAAAGAGCATCAGAAAGTACACACGGATTTTAGGCTTTCTAGCATTTCATTCTAGTCCTGTTCGAGTCTCCTATGTTGCCATGCTATGTGAATAACTCAACATGAGCATTTATTATATTAATGAAAGCTTGTCTCATATGGGCATGGTTGTTCATACTATCATTTATCTTGAAAAGATGGGTTTGGAAGCGGATGTAAGTTTGTGTTTAATTTTTCTAGGCATGTAGGCATCTGATCTAGGTTTAATCAAAATTTCTGTCCATGTAAAGCTCGTCAGCAGTGAATAAGGGTTTGTTACTTTGCATACTATTCGTATTGTATCAGTATGTTTTATATCAGTTGTCATTGGGATATTATACTGCTCTATATCACAAATAGCTTTTGTGTGGTACGGCATATCGCCAAATACAGGGGTATACTTGTATCATAGCAATTTTTTTATTTTAGTTTTTCTTAGAGGTAATTATATGATTATGACATAGAGTGTTATCTCATCATTTGACATTTACAATGCGTGTTGCATGTCAATACTTACAATTTGGTTCAACTTTAGCATACCTATGTCAAAGCAAAACCATTTTCCTCAGATTTTAGAGCTGCAGGACTTTGGCTAAGTCAAATTAATGCGACCTCCAAGATTTGGTATTTTGCTCAAGAACTTCATTCATGTGTATAATTTTCACATCTTGGGACTGTCCAAATGTGTTATTTGCATAAGGAAAATTAAATAACTAGATTCTCTTGTGCTAACTTCATTTGGGAGTTATTTGGGTTTATGGGATTGATTAGTGTATGCAATTGGACAGTATGCACCACAACTGGTGGAAGTTCCTTCCTAATCCAGTAAGCTATGGAAGAACCATGTTTGGTTTGATTAGTTAAAATTTCCATGTCCTCAGTAGGAAAGTTCAAAAGATGCCTTTGCTTTCTTACTTTGCAAACTATTTGAAATGATGGTCGTAATTAAATTTTAGGAAGAGTTTTGCCATTTCTTGTGCATGTTCTAAGCTATGGCCAGTGTGATAAAAGGCACCTTTGCTGGAACTCATGCCAGTTGCATTTAATAGAACACTTCTCTGCTGTTTTATGGACATGCCATCATTTGCTTGTGGGGTAACACATGATTATGAAATTCCTCAGGTTCCTTAAGTTCTTCATCTGCCTCCTCCATGTTTTACTTGTTTTGCAGGGCTTTTGGTGAAAAGGATGACTTGTATGGGGGTGGTGAGAGAATGTTGGTTCCACGAATTCCTGTTGGTGTGTCAGGCACTGCTTTGGCTGCTGCACTGCTTCGTGATGGTTGGAGCGTAAGGCTACTTCCATACTTCTTCCATATTTGTGTCCTTATGTGTCTATTGTTCGTGCTTAGTTTGTTCATTCTCGACATATCTAGCTAGCCACAATGTATGCAAAATATCAAGAAGCTGTTGATGCATTGCGGCATGAGAAATTGGGTAGAAAGCAAGCACAGGCGATTCTTGAGAGGGTAATGTTCAAATTCTTTTTCCATGCTTACGTTGAAATAGTTAAGATGCTATATTTGCTGTTCACTGCATTTTCTGACTATGTTGGTGAACTTAGATGTTGCTCTAAATGAATTAGTCTGAGAACAAATTTATGCTTGTGATCATTAGCCTGGCTTTCTTAAATTATATATACTGTGCCATTCCTGGATTTTGTATCCATGGTTGATTTGGTTTTCTTCTCCACTTGTAAATTAAGTTAGTAATGGCCTGACCAAATGAAAGCTTTTGACAGCATATTTCGTTTTCCAATGGGCACAAAATCTTTTGGTCTTATTTTGCAATCTCAACTGCATTAATTGCTGTTGACTCCACACAAGCATGCTCAAACTTCGTTATGAGGATCCAGTTTGTGTTTTGCAAGTTTGAAACTTTGAATGCTGTTCAAGCTTGAGTTTATGTAAAGTTCGAATGCATGCATGAAGAAGCTCATCTTGCCTCAATTTGCATAACTTAAATGGGCCAACTTTTGTTGTAGCTTAGTTGTGGGTAACAACTCATCATCTGATATATGTGTAAGTGGGAACTATTGGCTGGTAAAGGAAGAACTACGTAGAGTATAAGAGCAATAGGGTTCAGAAGCAATGGATAAGACTCGGATAAATACCACATTATACATATACTAGGAGAATGCGGGGAGGAGAAATACTGTATATTTCCTGTACGTTTCAAGCTGCTTCAGGTGCCCTCGTCTTCTTGTTTTTGGAGCTAGGACCGACACAGATTCAATTTCAGTTGGGCTTAGTAGAGAATACTTAAATATGAAACAACCATAATAAGAATCTGGGACATCAAAAGGAGGAAAATGATGAAAATGGAGTGAAATTTGCCTGCTTGAAAATCCATGCATCCAAATATGTCTGCTAGTATGGGTGACATACCAAGCAGGCATGTACTTTTAGTGTGTTTCATTCGCTGCATGCGAAGCATCAAAATGGCTGTTATTTCCTATCTTGTTTTTCTTATCTTTTTTCAATATTTGCTTTTAAACTGCTGTTTTTATTGCTATCGAATTTATTACTAGTCATTCATGCATAGGGAGTGCCTGTCCGTTGCTTCTGCTCCTTTTTTGTTGGATGGCACATTTATGATCTTTCATTTGACGGTTTGTAGGTTTTGAGGGAAATAGAAGAGAAAGCTGAAATAGTTCTGGAGGAACGAGGTGGGTCTTTAATCCACTAGCAACATAAGATTTTTGCCCTTCAATTTTGCATTTGCTTCTCTTTTTTTAATTGTGGCTTCTGTTGCCTTTCTGTTGTAGCCAAGGGTTTAGCTGACTGACTAACGTGACAGAGCTTTTACTATTGTGGTCTGATACAACTATTTGCTTCCACTTTTTGTTTCTTAGCTTGTTCGGATATCTGTTTGTTAGGGGCAATTGTTTGTCTTATACTTCGTGACTTTCCAAAATGTGGTATGTCATTTGGTGTCTGGTAAAATATTAGTCGTCTCTGATGGAAAGGCATTTTTAGTTTGGCGCTCAATGCCGTTTATGAGTGGGTATCTTTTTGGTACAAGTGGTGTTGATGAATAAACTTTGAATTCATCCTTTTTCCAGTTTTTTTCACTCATTGAGTGAAATTTTATATGATGCCATGGTGCAAGTGTAGATGCGGGTGTAAGGGAGGCAAAACAACGACTTGACAGGTGCAGGACATGACATTATAGTATATCTTACACACACATATTTATATATATGTACATATCTACATATGTATGTGTTAAAGTGTAACCGTTGATAGTTCACAGGCCCTTGGCCTGGCCCAGGTACTAACCATTGGGGGCCAGCAGCTGCCCCCCATTGGGCTCTTCTCTTCTCTCTCTCACTTCTTCACTAAAGCTGCTGTAAATTTAATTTTTTTGCTCTATAAATAAAGCCTCTTACCTCATTAATAAACATCCTTGTTTTGAGGAACCATCTTGGTTATGGTTATTTGTTTGATTTGTTGGTTCTTTGTTTGACCTGGTTTGTGTGTTTGAACACAAAGTGTTCGGTGTATTTGGCATATTGATCTTGTGATTTGGCGTAGACTCTTCAAGTAAGTTGAAGAGTTATTCTTTATAGTATGTATATATAAACACACAGGACTCATGAAGGAATCACCGACTTCTTTGAGGTTAATATTGGGTTACATCAATGATCAACTTTAAGTCCATACTTATTTATAATGGTGATTAATGAGTTAACAAAACATATTAAAGATGAAGTACCTTGGTATATGTTATTTGCAGATGACATTGTGTTAGTGGAGGAGTCTAAGGAAAAAGTTAATAGAAAATTGGAACTATGGAGAGAAACATTAGAAAGCAAAGGCCTCTGACTTAGTAGAACAAAAGCAAAGTATATGGAATGTAAGTTTGATCATTTGGTTACTTTAGAGGACATAGAAATTAAAATTGGCACACATTGCATCCCCAAAAGGAAAGTTTTAAATACCTAGGGTCAATTTTGCATAGAGATGGAAGAATTGATGGGGATGTTATGCATAGAATTAATGCTGGTTGGGTAAAATGGAGAGGAGCATCAGGTATTCTTTGTGATAAGAAGATACCATTAAGGTTAAAAGGTAAATATTGTAGAGCAGCAATTAGACCTGCCATGTTTTATGGTTATGAGTGTTGGGCAGTTAATCATTAACATGTACACAAGATGTCTGTGACAGAAATGAAGATGTTAAGATAGATGAGTGGTCATACAAGAAAAGACCGTATACATAATGAGGTTATTAGAAACAAATTAGGAGTGACACCAATAGAGGATAAAATGAGAGAATATCGTTTAAGATGGTTTGGACATATAGAAAGAAGATCAAAAGAAGAACCTGTAAGAATGTATGAAAAACTAAATTTGGAAAGTATTAAAAGAGGTAGAGGACGACTACAAAAGTGTTGGAAAAAAACAATAAAGAATGATCTAGCTTATTGTGAGTTAACTGCCAACATGGCACATGATAGGGCTCTGTGGAAACGAAGAATCCATGTAGAGGGAACAGAGGGGGAGAGGAGAGCAAGCGAAATGAGAGCAACAAGATGGTGAGCAAGATGAGAGAGAGGGATGTGATAGACGAGAGAGATCATTGTCAAGAGACTCAAGACTAGGGGAAAAGAGGATGACAAATAGGCCAAAGAATAGAGGGAGAAGAGGGAGATAAAGGAGGCTAGAATCCTTTCACTGTCTGTCTTTTCAAAGTAGCTTGGATGAAAATAATCTCCAGTATGTTGATAAAGTCCATTTTCTGGTCCAAATAGGCCTAGACACCCAACATGGCTGACTGTTGGTTCAGCTGTTTTTGACTGTGTGAGTTTCAATGTTATATCGTGTCGCTGTCTTATGGAATACTTCACTGTTCATTATGTGAAATTTCCTGTCAGATAACTTTCAGGAAGTGGATTCTTAGTGGTCTGTTCTGCATATGTTGTGTGGTATTTTAGGCGCATTTACCATACTGAATCTGATTTTCATTGGCATTCATTTTCTGGAATGCTCAAGTTTTGAAACTTGTCATTCCAAGCCACGTGGTGTTATCTTTAATTTTCTGCCTCCATGGTTGCAGCTCACCGTGTGATGTCCCTTCACAGTTATTGTTGCATTGTCTCCTGAGGTTTTGAATAAAGGAGTATTGGATTTATGAGTATCCTAGCCTGCTTTCCTCTACATAGCTTTCTCCTTTGCATGGTTGAAGACTGATATAGCCGTTGAATTCCATGATCATTAATTCTTGTGGAGAGAATAGGATAACAATAGAGGTAGGTTGGAAGTGCCAATGCATATTGGGTGACTCTATGCGGCCATCTTTTCTTTTTCCCTGTAAAGTTGACTTCTTGTGTGCTAAGTGAAAAAAATCTTGTGATGCTAAGGTGACAAGTTTGGAACATAATTGTTGACTAGGTGTGTGTGCTAGATTGGCTTCCATGTAACTGAACAGCACAATGTTTTGTAAAGAGAGCTAAGACTAGAACCTGGCTGGTTCCAGTTGCCCCAAAACCTGGAACCGAAACCATGACCGGTTTGGTTCCAACCCAGTTCAGAACCAGAATATATTCTATTGTATACAATATATTAGAATTTCAGTTTTTTTCAAGATATTGTTATTATTATGTTTTATATATATATATAATATATTAAATATAATTAAATTATATATAAGAGAGAGACTGAGTTGACAGAAATGGTGGCATATGCATTTTATATATGAGTGTTGTTATTTTGTGGCTCAATGATGTGGCATAGCTGTTGATAGACTCGATGCAGCTAAAATTGTTCTAAATATATGCTACTGTTGTTATAAATTCTTATAAATTCTTGTCTGCATGACTGCTTGTAGTTGCCAAATAGTCGTCAACAACAATTCATTTTTAGTGGGCCAAGTTGATCCACCAGTTCTTTCATTCTAATTCTTGTCGTCGTTTTCTTTCTTCCCCACAGTGGAGCATGAAAAAATGGTCGATGCATATAACCTTTTGGAAGAAAAGTTGCAACAGTCACTTTCGGACCAGGCCATTCTTGAGAACAACATTAGAGAGTTAAAGGTAATTGGTTATTGTTATAGTGGATTTATCCGATCATGCTTTATGTCCCAGTCCCACAATTTTTTGAAGCATATTTCATTGGAAAAAATATCGATCACTTAGAATTTTTCTAATAGGTTCTTATTTCTGCTCTTTCACATGTGCTGTGAAAATCGGGCAAAACAGAATGAATTAGATGAATTTTATCATGTTTTCTAATAAAGTTTAAGAAATTATCAGCGTTTAGTTAACCTTAAAGAAAATTTTTGGATGCATCACTGTGGTGCTTTTATATGCACTTATCTTATTTATCACAAAAGGTTTACATGCATGCCATAATTCCTAGGGACGAGCATCAACCTTGTGTTTTATTATGTTAGAGCTGCAACTAAGACTTACTTCCTCATTAGTATTTCCCCAGTACCAAACAATAAAGAATCATGTATATGGTAATTTTGCCTGTATGTATTTGGACATATAGAAAGAAGATCAAAAGAAGAACCTGTAAGAAGGTTAGAAAAACTAAATTTGGAAAGTATTAAAAGAGGTAGAGGACGACCACAAAAGTGTTGGAAAGAAACAATAAAGAATGATCTAGCTTATTGGGAGTTAACTGCTAACATGGCACATGATAGGGATCTGTGGAAACAAAGAATCCATGTAGCCGACCCCGTCTAGTATGGGAAAAGGCTTAGTTGTTGTTGTTGTTGTATAGATATATTGAGGTCTTGACCAACATTGTTTGGAGAATCTTTGAGAAGAAAGGGATGCCTATATGTCTGCTTGTCAAGGGCGCATGTGATGGAGCAACATAGTGTAATGACTCTTAATGAGGTAATTAAGTACTTTGATATTAATACCGATTGCCACTAAGGGTTAGCACTGAGCTTATCTCTTTATGTTGGTTATAGTGGACTGATGAAGGTGTGAAACATATTCAAGATGGGTTGCCTGGTTCATGATCGAGAAGTGGATTAGATGAAGAAAGGAGTCAGCATGAAACTTGATCAATGAAGAGAAACTGTAGAAGTTAAGGGCTTGCAAGTTAGTAGAACGAAGATTTGAGACATCTAATGTGATTTTGTTATAGCGGGTAAGACAATTGATAGAGAAGTTAAAACATAAAACTTTTGCCTCCACACATGGCATGCTGGTTAGGTGGTAAAAATAGTCTTTTGCATGGAGAGAATCACACTGTTAAGGATCTGGATATCAATAGCTTGAAATGTCTAGTTGAAAGTTGTTTTTGATTTTCTTGGCTCGACAATTGGCCTTGGTGTATGTTATTTGCAGATGACATTGTGTTAGTGAAGAGTCTAAGGAAAAAGTTAATAGAAAATTGGAACTATGGAGAGAAGCATTAGAAAGTAAAGGCCTTCGACTTAGTAGAACAAAGACAGAATATATGGAATGTAAGTTTGATCATTTGGTTACTTTAGAGGACATAGAAATTAAAATTGGCACACATTGCATCCCCCAAAAGGAAAGTTTTAAATACCTAGGGTCAATTTTGCATAGAGATGGAAGAATTGATGGGGATGTTATGCATAGAATTAATGCTGGTTGGGTAAAATGGAGAGGAGCATCAGGTATTCTTTGTGATAAGAAGATACCATTAAGGTTAAAAGGTAAATATTGTAGAGCAGCAATTAGACCTGCCATGTTTTATGGTTATGAGTGTTGGGCAGTTAATCATTAACATGTACACAAGATGTCTGTGACAGAAATGAAGATGTTAAGATAGATGAGTGGTCATACAAGAAAAGACCGTATACATAATGAGGTTATTAGAAACAAATTAGGAGTGACACCAATAGAGGATAAAATGAGAGAATATCGTTTAAGATGGTTTGGACATATAGAAAGAAGATCAAAAGAAGAACCTGTAAGAATGTATGCAAAACTAAATTTGGAAAGTATTAAAAGAGGTAGAGGACGACCACAAAAGTGTTGGAAAGAAACAATAAAGAATGATCTAGCTTATTGTGAGTTAACTGCCAACATGGCACATGATAGAGCTCTGTGGAAACAAAGAATCCATGTAGCCGACCCCGGCTAGTATGGGAAAAGGCTTAGTTGTTGTTGTTGTTGTTGACAATTGGCTATTCTTTTAGATCTTTCTGTAACTGATTTGTTCTGCTTTAGGTCTACCACTGTGGTCCTGGTTTGCTGGGGCCGCCAATGGTTTCTAGATTCCCTTTTTGCGGGTAAATACATTATTTGTTAACCCAAAAAGGTACACATTATAAATCAGGAATTATATTTTTTGAAATAATTACTTTAATGTTTCATCTAAGGTCGGGTATTGATGGAGGTGTCAGACAGCATTAATGCAGATTGGTTAATTTTAGTGAAAAGAAAATGCCACGGAAAGTGAAAAGCGAATGTTGTGAAATAGTGATGTGACCAGAAAAGTTATTGGCATCAAATGGTTGGTGGTCAATTAAGATTCATATGTCATGACAAAATTGGTGATCCGTAGAGTGGATATGTGGCCATATAAGGAAAAACTTGATTCATATTGAGACTATTAGGAAAAAATTGGTGTGACAAGTAAAAGAGTAAACAGTTACATGATTAAGGGGATTCCAACATACAAAAACACAATTAGTTGGAGTTCCCTTGCAATATCATTTTAAGTTAGATGTAGCAGAGTGAGTGAGGCTAAGGGTAGCGTAAAAGGCATTGTAAGGAAACCACATATTATGATACTGGCTTTTTTGGTGTAGATGCTGGTACAACCCAAGATGACCATAGACACAACATTGTGTGGGCAAAGGCTTGTGTTTGTTTTTGTCAGATACATCTATGGAGCTGTTCATGTAGATCTCTGGTTTAGTGCCTTGCATGTGTAAATAATTGTCAATGAACGAAGTTTGAAGTTGCACGAATTAAGATCACCAAGTCGCCAAGAGTCAAATGGCATTCAATCACGAATGTCGATATTCAAGAATAATGAAGAGCGGAAGCACATACAAAACAAGTCAAAAAGCAGTGCTAGACTGCATACTTTATTCATAGTGTGATAGGATATTTATAGAGGTTACATATGTACATGAGAAGCCATGAAAGAAGAACAAAAGAAGGCACTAGAGACTAGTGCTGGCCAGGCATAACCGTTGGCCAGCACTAGCCGTTGAGGCTTCCAACAGCTATGGCCAGGACCCTAGTGGCCCTGGCCATATCCAAGTGGTGCACGGGCCCTGATGGCCCGTGCCACCCTATTACATTAACACCCCCCCTCAAACTTACGGGGGATACAATGGAAGTTTGTCCAACATAAATCAAATACAACTCAATTTTCAATGAACTTGTTACAAAAATTTCTACAAAATTAGTATCTAAGTTGCCACAGCTTCCTTTGAAACAACTTTGAATCATCGTTCCATAATCAATGTGTCACTGCATGAAAATCAACGAAGTATCAATACATACATTTGCTCAATCTTAATGAAATCATAAAGACAATGTACAATATCTAATCCAAAGAGTAAACTAAAAACATAAGTTGATGTTCTCAAGAAACTCATTTGAAAGAAAACATTCATATCATTCAAATAGTATTGTCTATAATAACTAGATTCATAAATCACTACAAACTTGTGATATTATAAGGGGACCTTGTATATCAAACAAACATTTTAAGGTTATGTTCAAAACCCAAGTTTTAAGGACAAACTTGAACCCAAACAAGCTTTTTAAGGCAAAGCTCAAAACCTTCAAATCAAACAAGCTTTTTAAGGTTAAGCTCAAAACCCGTCAAGTCAAACAAGCTTTTTAAGGTTCAAAACCCGTCAAGTCAAACAAGCTTTCGAAGGTTAAGCTCAAAACCCACCAAGTCAAACAAGCTTTTTAAGTTTAAGCTCAAAACCCACCAAGTCAAACAAGCTTTTTAAGGTTAAGCTCAAAACCCGCTAAGTCAAACAAGCTTTAAGGCTAAGCTCAAACCCAAGTTTTGAGAAAAAACTCGAACCCAATCAAGCTTTTTAAGGCAAAACTCAAAACCTTCAAATCAAACATACAATTCCCAAGGCCCTTAAATATCCTTTAAACTCAAAAGTGATTATATGGTTCCAAAGGTAAGATAATCTATTTGAATGATTAAAACAAGTCAAAGGAATCAACTTCATGCTTTTCAAAAGGTCTCACAAGGTTTGTTAAAATCATAACATCTGTAGACACCCAAAATTTTCTTTTAAAATTCTTACCTTTTTAGGAAAGTGGCCATTTTTAGCAATTTTGGGGGTTTTTGAAGGAAAAGGCACTAAACGAGTTTGTTTTGGTACCAAAATTTTATGGAAGCTTTAAAATGATGAAAGGATGCTTTCCGTTCTGAAAGTTTTGAATTTTGACAAAATTGAGAAAAATGATGATTTTGCCCTTAACACGGGAAAAACAGGATTTCGTTTCCTTAAAAGATTTATGATGGAAAGTACCTTGAAAGTTTGCCTTTTTAAAAGATAAAGGTATGAAAAAGACAAGTTGATACCTGAAAAGGATGTTGGGCGCCCAAAAAAGGAAAATGGGCGTTAAAAAGGAAAAGTGAAGCTTCCCAGAAAAGAAAAGCTCATATTTGGAAAGAAATCAATTTCCAGATGGTAAAGTTGGTATTACCAAGAGAAAGGAAAGATTGATGCAAGAACAATGGCTTCCGAAGAGAAAAGTTTGGTATCGAATGCATTTGATAACATATCCATGTTATGTTTGGTTCCTAAAAGAAGGCAATTGGTGTACTTATATGCATCAGCTTTACATTATCACCTGTTGCTATCATGTTAATTTGGTGTTGAAAATAAGGTTAATGTTCCAACACTCATGGAGGAAATCCGGCAAGCATGAAAGTTGGTTTTCGAAAACGTAACATGGGCCTTACTTAACAATTTCATAATAGGTAGGCATGAACATAATTACTTTCACAGCAGATGTGTAGATAATGGGGGATTGTTTGATCAATGTTCGGTTGTTTAAAATGCTAAGTTGTCATCAGGATCAAACTGTATAACTGAAGTGGAAAGGGTGGAACAATGTCAACCATCATGTGAACTGATGAAACACTTGTCTGCTCGAGATGTTGTCAATGGGCACTCTTTCCTGCTGCAAGGGGGACCTTTGATATCTTTGTTTAAAGTAACGAGGAGATTCACATGCTGGGAATAAACTTCCAACTGGGATGGGATGCTGTAGTTAAAGCATAGTATCTCAACAATTTCTGTGTGTGAATAGGAGTGGAACAGTTAGTATCAAAAGCTCAAGATTGTGCTATGCTATGAATGCAGTAAAATGATTGTTATATTCATGTCTTGGACTTCTTTTATGATCTTAGTTGTTATATTTTGAGAGTTCATCGAACTGGTATCAATCTGGTATGTATGATTGATCAAGGCGAGAAGCGTTGAACCCCTTTGAAAAGAATTGAAATGTTTATGAGCGGGACTTGGTTTGAATTTCTACATAACTATACTTAGTGTTATGGGGAAGGCAAGAAAACACTTGCTGATGTTAGCAAGGCGGTGGTGACTCGATAGTCCTGCAGATCCTCACAAAGAGCATATTTTGTTGTTGAGGAGCACGATCAATCCCTGTTCAAGATACCAGACTCATTATCAACGTGATAGAATTAGGAGCAGCAATAGTTCAGAAAGTGACTCAGATTCAGATGAAGATGTTATACCTGCTGTGCAAGCTCTATGGATAACGTTACTACTGATTTATTGATAGACAGCATCCAACTATCTCGATTTTCATCAACAAGAGGAGCAGCTACTCAAAGACAGAAGGAAGCGATTGAACCACAAAATATCGAGCCGCCATCTGCACAAACAGGTACGTTTCTTCTGTGCCTCACCAGATAACGTCCAATTCGTTATCTGAAATCAAGGCATCATGAGGCGTAAAGTCTTCAACGACCCCTAGCTGTGTTCCTATCCACTACCTCAACAACTTCAACAAACCTGCAGCAAAACATGCTATCAAATCGAATTACAGATAACGCTCAAAAACTCAATTCTACAGATAATGTTCATCAACTCAGATGGAACCAAATACAGAAAATCAGGCTTATCAGATCAGGCAGTACTCAAGGCTTATCCAACACAGATAAAATCAAAAGAAGATCCTGTGAAGATCACGTTCCAAATCGGATGATATCAGGTAGCAAATCGATCCTATCAAAACAACTAAGTTCAGGCCTATCCAAATCGCAGCAAGCAGGCATCCGTGAGCCTATAAAAGGGCTCTCCCAGGTCCTGCAGAGGGCATCAACCAACGAGCATCAAGAGGGAACCAAAAAAAAAAGAGAGGAACATTCAGTCCGAAAACTCAGAGAAATAGAGAGAGAGAGAGAGAAAGGAAGAGAAGAAGAAGAAAAAAGGGAGGCCGGACTGGTTCCGATGTCCGACGATCATCCGACGAAGCTCTTCTACGTTCCCTCTCTCACACAGGTTCGAATCCGTGCACAAATTTGTTTTAATTCATGAGAATCTGAAGAAGCACAGATTCTGGAAATTTGTATATGAATCAAGGCCTTGAGCTCATGTTCTTCATTTATATCGATACAAACACACATGATTCCTTCATTAACGAAATTAAAATCCATGTTTAGATGATTCCCATGCATCATTAGGACTGATACAGGTTGAATTTCGTTTTAGAATCACGTTAGGAACATTCTGAAATTTTCTGTAAAACTGGTTTCTGAAATTGTCTGTGCACACATGTCTGATCACGAAATTTTTATAGACAAACGGATAAGCCAATTGCTTCGAAATTTTGCATGAATAATCTAGACATATCAGACGTTCTTATATAAAATTTTGAGGAATTGTTATGAACTGTTGCCTAGCCAATTAGATCCGTGAAGTTTATACAAAATCCAGATTGCGTTTTACAGAAACAGAACGTTCAGTAACAAACCTCTGTTCTTTTGCCCATATCTCTGCAACCACTGAATGAAATTGGATGAAATTTGATTCTTTTGAAACCTAACATCCGTATCTTTCTAACACAACAAATTTTATCGAAATTGGATGACTGAGTGCTGAGATATTGCTGTTTTTCTGAGCTTCTGATTCACAAAAACAGGACTGTTCCGAATTTTATAACAGTTTCTGATTCTTTATTTAATTCTCAGAAAATAAAGAACTAAATTATAAAATAAAAATATATTCTGATTCTACACACACGTGTCTCTATTCTATAAAAGTTTTAGAATTTTTGGAGAATCAAAAGTATTTTAAAAAAATTTGGAGAACATGTCTTTTGAACTGAGCAGATTCTGCAACTTTCAGAATATGAAAATTTTCAGAAATCAAGAACTTAAACACAAATCTGAAACTTTGGAAAATCTGGTTTTTCCTTTTCTCGAATTAACGGATTCAAACAAATTTCAAGCGTCTAGGCTGACCCTTGAGCGCCGGTTCAAGAAGGCCTAAGTCGAAAAGATCTCACTTGTCCACAATCGTTCTTAGAAGTCAGAAAATCAGAATTTGTTAGTTTTGATAAACTAACTGGCACACTCGCGCAACCCGACGTAGTTCGAGGGTTTGATTTTGAATCCCACGATTTGAAATAAAATCACGTCTACAACATCAAGATAACTATAAGTCTTTTTCAATATTGATTACTCTCCAACCAAAAGGCCAACGACATGGAACATCTTAATCACAAAGATTTTCAACAAAAGGCCAACAAACGGAGATCGTAATCTCATAAGAAGAACAACCTTAAAGTTATCAAGATCACAAATTTTCAAATAATAATTTGTTAAAACACTTCTATCACTTACAAGTTAATCAAGATAACTATAAGTCTTTTTCAATATTGATTACTCTCGAACCAAAAGGCCAACAACATGGAATATCTTAATCACAAAGATTTCCAACAAAAGGCCAACAAACGGAGACGATAATCTCATGAAAAAGCAACCTTAAAGTTATCAAGATTACAAATCTTCAAATAAGTGCATCTTCAATTTTCAAGTAATTTCCAACCGAAGGCCAAAAATATGAATCTCCGTCATACATGGACATTCAACTCATTATCAACAAACATTTTTCCAAATGTTTCAAAGAACAATAAGTATATCTTCAAGCATTAATTGATTTCCAACAAAAGGCCACCAACATAAAGCACCTTAATCACAAAGGTCTTCAACAAAAGGCCAACAACATGGATCTCAATTATACAAGAAGATACCCCTTATTGTTTTATAATAAATACATTTTCGAACTTATCAATAAACAAGTTTGAAATCATTCAATTGTCACAACACATTTTTCTTTTGAACATGCTATCAAACAATTTGATTTAACTCCATAAGTACATAATCAAGATTACATATAACCAAGTTGGAAGGAACACACTTGGATGGGCTTAAGTTTGAATACCATGTGTAGCGGAATCGGGTCGAATTGCCAAATCTGTTCATTTAACTCAACTCAAAAATGCAAATACTATACAAACATGCAATAATATTAAGTGCAATAGAAAATATTTATGTTTTTCATGAGAAGGGAATGCAGTAAACCACTAAAATGTTCCAATAATCAAACTAAACCCATGTTTCTCATCAATAAGTCCATCTAAAACACGTAGAGCTTAATATTTTCAAATCAAGGATAAGAAAAGTGGTTCTCACAAAAACAAACTGATATTATTGGAATATTGAATATCCCAACCATCACCACAAGACAAATTGAATCCAAGAAATTATGAAAGCAACCACCATAACAAAAGAATGCAAGACTAGCCGAATTCACATGGCAAACAAAGAATGACAGTTGATATCATGATAAGTAAACAAACCAAACAAGACCACATATAGAGAATCAACGATTAATTAAGTACTCAATCTTTATTAAACCAATTTTCAAGGACAAAAGGGCAAAGCTATTTCAACCCTTATGAAGTCACTAAAATGCCAAAACCCAAACAGAACTACATAAGAGAAACCAAGGAGAGATACCGAAAACACACCAAGAAACAAACAATCGCAACCAACAAAGGACAATTAGCACTAAAAAACACAGTGATTTCTTCAAAAATCCAAGTAATTATTTAATGACCATTTCAAAAATATGCTTCAAGAAATCTTAAGTTATCATATTTGCACCGAACAACATAGGATTTTTCAAAGAAAGAGGAGATAAACTAATAAACCATCCTTAATCCAAAAATAGATCGCATAATGTTCTTATAACAACCATGAACTAAGAAACCAAGTAACAACCACTATTAAGATTCATAGCAAAAGAAAGCAAATTTCTACATAAAACGAAGATATGGGTAACAAGACTATTGTTCATGGACAAACAGAAGATGAGATTTGATAAATGAAGCAATGCAACGCGAATGAACTAATCTATCGTCTTCTTCAAACTCATTAAGGGCAAGATATGGATCAATAACAAATACTATATATATATATAATTTTTTTTTGAAAAACGAGAATGTTAAAAATATTATTACTATCCCATTGTCTTTGATAAACAACAACTAAGTTTTCAAATGTTTCGAACATATCAAACATAGCCACAATTTTACTTTAGTCAAAAATCGTTTGTTAAAATCAAAAGTTCAATTTCAAAAACATAAGCATTTATACAAGAAAACCATAATCATATATTTCTAAGAAAGTTATATTTTCAAACACATTGTTATTCCAAAATTTCTACGAAAATAACGTAATCGATTGAGAACTTCATTATTTTCCTTCAATTTTCAAGATAAACATATTTTCTAAAGTTACCTTGAACTTTGAAATGTCAAAAACCAAGAACCGTAGAATTTTCAAAGTTGGCACGCTTCCCAATGCACTCAATATCTTTAATCCGAGGCTCTGATACCATGTAAATAATTGTCAATGAACGAATGTTGAAGTTGCACGAATCAAGATCACCAAGTCGCCAAGTGTCAAATGACATTCAATGACGAATGCCGATCTTCAAGAATAATCAACAAAAGCGGAAACACATACAAAACAAGTCAAAAAGCAGTGCTAGACTGCATACTTTATTCATAGTGTGATAGGGTATTTATAGAGGTTACATATGTACATGAGAGGCCATGAAGGAAGAACAAAAGAAGCCACTAGTGACTAGTGCTGGCTGGCGCCTTGGCCAGCACTAGCCGTTGGAGTCCAGCACTAGAAATATATCGTGTGCATGCATGATGATGAATGAGCGAGTAACTTCCATTATGTAGAGTAAATTTTTTCTGGTTTGCCTATTGTGTCATGAAACAGCTGCCTCTCACTACTACCTATATGCTTCAGTCAGATTACTGGGACCCATATAGACCAATATTTATTCTCAGTGTGTATTGGTTGATTTTTCTGTTTCTTCCTTTTACTTATCTTCCTTTTTTGCCTAGTCCATTGATCTTTACAGCGTGCATGGCAGATATCCTTTGTCAGGCAGGCAACTGTGGAACTCCATCATATCAATTTTTTGAAACATGTTTGGCTTGATGTACCAATTACTATATAGATAGATAGATAGACAGACAGATAGGTAGTGATTCTATTATGTATACCTGTGAAACATGCATTCCCTTTGCTTTTTGGAGGGCATGCATGTTATTTGGAATGTTATAAGGGTGGTTGGAAAAAAATCTAAAAGACAAGTTTGAGTATGCATTTATCAGGGGTTGCAGCCGCAGGATCCAGTTTTCCTACACACACATACGTGACTAGAGTACACGATGGTGGTCCACTGGACCACTGGATACTGGAATTCTTCACTATCATTTCAGGACATCAAGCGGTGGCCTATACTGAGATAAGTGTTGTATACTCCAAAATAGCTGATAAATGCGAGAACACTAACCAGATTTCTAATTGGAGAATACAAATGAAGTGATTATTAGAAATACAAAATTCTAAGATGGGAAGCAAATATTAAGTGGCGCCATAAGGGGCTTTAGAGTTAGGATTCTTGAAGACAATGGTGGGGATTCCTACCTGAAGTACTTGAGTTCTTTGGTGCTTCCATTTCTTGCATCTCAGGAATCATGTACTCCATTATTAAAGCGGTTCCTGCCCCCCATGGTATAGAGTCATAGACCTTCCATAAGGAGATATTAGTACCATAATATCATATTAGATGACAAATATTGGGCATTAAGGTTTTTATTTGTTTGGTGGTTGCTTTAAAGTAGTGTTGTTTGTACCCTACCCTACCGTATCGTATCATATTGTAACCTTTTAAAAACAATTTTAAAATAAAAAATAGAGAAAAATCAGGAAAAATCAAGACAATTCCTATAAATCAAAATCTGAGTAATAAACATTATCATTGAACATTAATTCAAATTATAAGCAAGACAAGTATACGACTTTTTGATTAAACAACTACAACAACTAATTCCATACTAGATAAGGTTGACTACATGTCCATACTAGATAATGTTGACTACATGAATTCTTTGTTTCCACATAGCCCTATCATGTACCATGCTAGCATTTAACTCAATATAAACTAGATCATTCTTTATTGTTTCTTTCCAACACTTTTGTGGTTGTCCTCTTCCTCTTTTGACATTTTCACAATCTAGTTTTTCATATTTTCTTACGGGAGCGTCCTTGGGTCATCTTTCTACACGTACGGACCATCTTAAACGATTTTTTCTCATTTTATCCACTGTTGGTGCTACTCCCTATTTCTTTCCAATAACCTCATTATGTATACAGTCTCTTCTTGTGTGACCACTCATCCATGTCAACATCTTCATTTATGCTATAAACATCTTTCGTACATGTTGAAGATTAACTGCCCAACACTCATAGCCATAAAATATAGCAGGTCTAATTGATGGTCTATAGTATTTATCTTTCAACTTATGATATCTTCTTATCACATAGAATACCTGATGCCCCTCACCATTTTAACCAATCAACATTAATTCTACGTGTAACATCTTTACAATTTTTTTTCACTTGGAAAAATTGACTATGTATTTAAAACTTTTCGTGTGAGATGCAATGCATGTCAATCTTGATTTCTATGTCCTCTTAAGTGTTCTGCTAAGTTAGAAGCCTTTACTATAACGGATCTCTCCATAGTTCCAATTTCCTATTAACTTTTTTCTTATACTCATCCACTAACACAATGTCATTAATGACCAACGATATATAAATCCTGACAAATTTTGGCTTTTGCTTCACTAACGACCTTTTTTTCTTGCTTTCTTTTAAGCCTCTCAAGTTTCACTAGTCTTCTTGGTATAATGCATTTTGTAACATACCTTCTTTGCCTTGATTTTATCTTACACAACTTCACTCTACCACAAAGCTTTTTTTTTGTGTTGGTACGCCTAACTTAGTTTCGCCTAACACATCTTTTGCCACTTATCTAATATGTATAGCCATATTGTTCCAAATATCAGAAGGTGTACTTACATAATTCGAAGCATCTCCTTGAAGAACTTTATGATGAAATCTATCTTCTTTCTCATGTTTGAGGTTCCACCATGTACTCCGAATAGCTCTATTTACTCTATTGTTCTTTGTCCACTTTTGTACCTACAAATCTATTACTAAAAGTCGATGTTGAATAGTTTAACTTTCTCCTTGAATTACCTTGCAATCTTTATAACACGATCTATCTTTTTTCCTACAAACAAAATAATCAATTTGTGTTTGTGACAAGCCAACCTTATAAGTAATTAAATGTTTATCTCGTTTTTTAAAAATTGTATTGGCTATAAAGAGATCAAAAGCTATAGCAAAATTTAAAATCTTAGTACTTTCCTCATTTATATTCCCAAAACTATAGTTTCAAAGAATACCTTGATATCCTAATGCCTCTTTACCGACATTTCCATTTAAGTACCCTCTCGAACTAATCATCTCTATTTGTTGAATTCTTTGCATTACCTTATCTAATTCCTCCCAAAAAATCTTCTTTTATACTATCTTCTAATCCTACTTGGGTGCATAAAAAAAATATTCAAAGCCTTTACTCTTAACTCTAATTTAACTATCATAATTCTATCACCATATCATTGTATATGTACTACACTATCCTTTAAATCTTTATTTATAATAATACAAACTCGATTTTGAGCCTTTTTCTTTCATGAGTACCATAACTTAAAACCTACATTTTGAATCTCCTTTGTTTTTTCTCGAGCCCACTTTGTCTCTTGTAAACATAAAATGTGAATCTTTCTCCGAATCATAGTATCTACCATCTCCATTAACTTGTCGGTCAATGTTCCAATATTGAAAGTAGCAATACAAATCTTTTTATTTAGGACTAACTTTCTTACTCATTGCATTCGTTCTTGCTGAAAATGTGGAGACTCTCATTGTAACTTATTTACTGCATTCGGGTGACATTGTGACAATGTAGCGGGACTAACTTCTTTGCTCACACTCGTCCATGATGTGGGAACCCTCCTTATAATTGATTTACTATATCGGGCAAAGATATAGAGACCTTTGCTTACTTTCACTGCATTCGGGAGATGAAGTGCGTCGTTAAGAGGGAACACCCCAACGCGAGGCTCATAATCTGTAGAATCCATAATAGATAAGTCTGACAAAGTTTTACATTGATTTTCAAAAGCCTAACGCAACCCTCCTCCTTTATCCAGGCTTGTAATCGACCATGCAAGGATGATCCTTTATATGGGTAGAGTTACTCCACCTAACATCTAACAAAGAAAATAAACATAATATTTAATAAACTTAAATATTAAGATAAATGATTCATATGTTTACTTGGATTTATATTATTACAGTCGCAAATGACTACATGAAGTCCATCAAGTGAAGAAAATTATCGTAGGTGTCCATCTCATGATGTACAACATCTGCTCTACCTTCATCAGGGGCCAATTTTAATGTCTATGCAATCACTAATACCTCTATTAACATAATTGTCCCTTTTAAATGTTTGCAGAATACCTATATATTGGATTTATGTGGTAAGTTGCTTCATGAATATGTTGATGCAAGTGGTTGTTCCATCTATTATCAATATTCCTTCACAGGGGCACTTAATCACTCTTTTTTTCATTAAAATTACTCCACATAGCCTCTTTAGCCCTATCCATGGCTTTATAAAGATAGCCCATAGATGACCTTTTCTCACTATCATACAATCTCAAAATTTTTACCAAAGGACATGTGATCTTTAATAACCTAATACAAGAATTCCAAAATATATTCTTAAAGACCCTCTCTGATATCTGGTTAGGTTTTCTATTTCTCCTATTTTGTGACAAATCTTCAAATTGCTGTCACTCATCTAAGGTAAACATTCTCTTCAAGGCTTGCCTTTGTTTAAAAATGCTTTGTGGTAACAAAAAATTAGTTGCAAACCGTGTAACATCTGTCGAAGGAGGTTTGCACTATGAGGATAAAATGAGCGAATATCATTGAAGATGGTTTGGACATATAGAAAAAAGATCAAAAGAAGAACCTGTAAGAAGGTATGAAAAACTAAATTTGGAAAGTATTAAAAGAGCTAGAGGACGACCATAAAAGTGTTGGAAAGAAACGAAAGAATGATCTAGCTTATTGGGAGTTAACTGCTAACATGGCACACGATAGGGATCCCTCGAAACAATGAATCCATGTAGCCGACCTCGTCTAGTATGGGAAAAGGCTTAGTTGTTATTGTAGTTGTTGTTGTTTGTATTATAAGAAGTCATATTATACACTGGACCAATGTTAGCAATGACATTTGCTATTGCTTGACAATGAAAGGAATTTTTTGTATTAAATAGAATGCATGTATCATTAAAGCATCTCTCCATTGTAAGGTCTGTCTGCTCATTAAATTGCTCTGAACCCATAGTAGCATGAATTGCAGGCTAAGCACCATGTTATAGTAGTACAAGGAAAAAATGACATTTTCTACTTCTTTCTCTTTTATCACTTACATCCTCTTTAAGAACCTTTTTTCTCTTTGTTAGTCGAGAACTATTACTACCAAGTATCAACCTCTGTCCTAGCATAATAAGTTATGCTATCATCACCACCATGACTAAGTTCAACATCCTCTTCCTCAAACATCCTTTAATCTTTTTTTTTTTCTTGTCTCTTCTCAACCATACTTTCAATCACTCTAATAACTCTACTCGTGGAAGGAGCAACCTCTTTCCTAGTCATTGCTAAGCGATATTTTAATCGAGAAACTCCACCACGCATGACTTTCTTGCAAAAATTATATTTTACTTTCAATTTGCTTCCCTCAATTGAAGTACCCCACTACCATTTCATATCATATGATCGAGATTGAGACTGTGTAGCACCTCTTCTTTCCATCTTAATTGACTATCTTCTTAAACCTAAAAACAAAAACACTTCATAAATTGCGATACACTTCATACATCTCCAATCTCCACTTCATAAACCACCAAAATACTCAAAGAGTGTCTCTCACTTCGTAGGTTACCATAAATTTAAGAAAAAGATATATCCACTCGCTTTATATATTGTCATTCAAAAAAGAAAAAACAAATAACATAATAGATAGAAAATAAACATAACAAAAAGAACAAAAAGTCTTATTCCACAAGGAAATTGCCATATTGCTGACATTGTCATTGTCGGAGTGATGGTGCTGTTGGAGGTCGAACCGTCAGAGATGGTTCTCTCTAGTTGAAAGTTGCAGAAACACGTGATTTCTGTTTGGGTTGGTGGATGGGTTATAACTTAAAGGGCGTATCACTTGTATCGTGCGACACAACATGTGTCATGCGACACGATACACAGTATCTAACGATACAATATAGATTTCTCATGATATGATACGCCTCATATCGTACGATACATGGCGATACATATAATACTACTTTAAAGTCTTCTGTTGAAAGTATTTTGAGTGATTGTTTTGTGGATGGTGCTGCTCACAGAAAAATTCACCCTTTTGTCCATTTGTTTGAGGATTCATCCTTGTATGTATTTTACATTATTCTTGTGTGATATTTACAGGCTGAGCTGAGGAGGCGTGACAGAGATTTTGTGGCTGCTGAGAAAGAGATTAGGGACCTTGAAGATCAGGTGGCCAGAGTTGCATTATATTTGTGTCAAATTTCTTGTTCTTAATGGTTGCAGTTTTGATCTTGTGGTTTTAGCACTGTTCCTTGTTCATTTGTTCTTTTTGTTTGAGTACTATTAAACATCCTGATAATATTATGTTCCATGTGATGTTTTTTCTCTAGGTCACTGTTCTCCTGAAAGAATGCCAAGATGTACAAATTCACTGTGGTAATACTACTTTTAAGGGTAGCATTGTTGGATATCAGACTAACGCAGTAAGGATGGAGGCAGATAGTTCGGCTCATCTTGTGAGTGATGCCTTTTGGTTTAAATCTATTGGACTGATACTATTTCTTGAATCTGAACAAACCTCAATTGTTGTTGCAGTTGGCTTTTAAGGATATCCATGGATTAGTGGAGCAGAATGTGCGGCTTCGTGGTTTGGTTCACTCTTTGGAGCTCCAAAGAGATCAAAGGGAACCAGAGCTTAAGGTTTAGCATTGTTTGTCATGTATCTCAATTCAATCGGTAGTGAAAAATGTAAAAAGACAGTCCATGTTGCATAAGTATACAATCTGATGATCATGATGGGAATTTAAAAGATAAACAAGTTTGCATGTGCATGCAGAATAGACATGCACATGGTTATGCATTTGTGTCACGTGAGTCAGCAAAGAGTTGTATTCAGTAACTGGATGAGATTACAGTTACATCAGGTGTATATTATTATTGTTTGCTTTCTGTTGTTTGAACATTATAATGAGTTCCCAATCTGAAGGTGCTAACTGAACGGTATATGTATCTTTTTCCTTTTGCTTATTCTTGTAGAAATGATGGTAGTTCAGTGTTGATGGCATGATGTTTCCCAGGCTGAGCTTGAGATGGAAATAAAGAAGCATGAGGACGCAGCAGCCTCAAAAGTTGAAGTTGTGTTAAGGCGGTGTGAAGAACAGAGCTGCATGATAGAATCGCTACACACCTCTGTGAGTCATTATGTTCTTATTGTTCTGCCTTAGCTTCCTTTCTATTTATTCACCTGCCTGGGTGTCCAACTTGAAAGAATGCAAGCAAAAACTTTGAAGGACGAAGTGATTTAACATGAAAATGTTGTTTTGCATTCAATGTTTCTTATCAACTTATGATAGCCCGTTAGGTCAACTGTTTTTGACAGAGGTGACAATGAACACTACTTTTAGGCTAAGTCACACAGACACTTCTAAGGGGTGGAGTGTCGACCCCGACACTGGTGCGACACCGACACCGACACCAACACCAACACCGTGTCGGTGGGGCATGTCAAAAAAAAAAAATTTCAATTTTTTTTTGTAACTCATGGATAAATGGGTCTGGATATTGAAGATTGATTTGTGTATTATGATGAAATTAGTAGTTTTTTACCATTTATATGTTTTGCTTTAATATAAAGTTGTGTACTTATTATTATAGCTTTATACAATATAAAGTTGCTTGAATGATTTTGGGTGCGAACAATTGGACTCAGAATAATCTCTGTCACCAAACACATTTAAAGACCAGGAACATTGTCAGATCAATAGAACAGAAGAGTATGACATCACTAGTGGATCCTAGCACAAATACTAGTATATGTTATATCCTACAAAAGATCTTGAAACTCTTTGAATCCATAACTTAGATATTTTGCAGCTCGTAAAATCACTGTAAGTTTCAGATCATTATGAGGGAACTTGCTAATTGATACCTATTGCACCCAAAATTAGCAAATACTAGTTGTATTATGATTGATTTATGTAGCTTGAATATTATATATAATATATAATATTATATACCCTAGCCGTGTCGCCGCACCCAAAATTTTTGAAATTTGCCGTATCCCGCACCCGCACCCATGTGACATAGCTTGTAGGTGAGTTGGGTTGCTTGGTTTGAAGATAATCGTAGTTGGGCTTGTCTAAAGCCTATGTATTCATTGTTGTCTATTGATGTGTAGGTGGCAGAAGGGCTATTGATGTATTTCCAGTAAATATGCATTATTTAATTTGGCAGTTCAACTGTGCTTATTGTTGAAAATGATCAGATTTAGGTATTATCTGTCGTATTGGATTCAATCAAATTTGAGTACAGACATAACAGCCTAATGAATTCAGATCTATGTTAAATGTAAAACATGACCTTGGGAACCAGTGTAAAACACGACTTTTGGTTTATCGGCTTGTTGATTATTTTGTAAGTATTTTGGATTCACGTTAGTGCGTAGTTTCTGATTCATCTGGTCTTGTGTGTACTTGGGGATCTGCGTTATCTTCATTCTTCACTCTTCACTCTTCACTCTTCACTCTTCTGTTATATGGATCTGTTAGGGATGATGATTGTGCTAATTGTCACAAAGAAAATTTTGTGGACAACAAGAAGTTTGATGTTTCAGATACAGCAGTCATTACAAAATATAAGACATTGCCTTTCTCTGAAATGCTAAATCTTTTCAAGTACACCAGTTGCACTACTATGCCAACTCAGGCTGTATTTTCTGTGCGACATGCTAGGTTTGTGGACCAAAGCTTACTATAAGTTCTTTCTAATAGTTTCATTATGTTGGCTTGACATAGGTAGGAATGTACAAGATATTATATGAAGAGGAACTCAGAAGGCGTGGCTCAACCTCGAGTATTCATACAATAGAATATGTACCAGGTTGAGATATAGTTTTTTGATTGAACTTGTTTTATTAAAGATCAAGGTGGTATTTTGTTTGCTTTGCACCTATCTCTGCTTTATTGAAAGCTATAAATTTCCGTAAGATGACATTATAATTCTTGCAGAAGATGGCAGAAGGGACAACCTTTTGGTTTTTGAAAGGTCTCAGGTAAAAGTGTTGAATCCCAGAAAAATTCAATACAACAACAACTAAGCCTTTTCCCATACTAGACGGGGTCGGCTCCCAGAAAAAATCATTATCAGAGTAATTTTGTCCTTGCTGATAAATTGTTTTCTGTGGTTGCACTTATACAGAGCGGTTTTGTGTGTTTGTTTTCTGAAAGGATGATGGTAGAAGGGCCGGTATTGAAACAGAACCTTTCCGTGTTAAAGAGCTTGAAGAGGATTTGCTTAATGCAAGGTTGCACAGACTGGACTTTGTATTATAGATTAGTTTTTACTACACTTCAAGAATTACAGATCTTGTTTGATTTGAAAAGCAAATTCTCAGTGTTCATTCACTAGTTGATATTTTTTGGCCAGAGTTGTATCCCATTATCATGCTGATGCTTGTATCAGAAAGGTTGTTGACTTAGAAACTGCATAGGGAGACTTCAGTTGGCCTTTTTGGGTTAAATATGCTTGGCTTTCTGCTCTTTGTGGCGTTTCATGTCTCACATGTTTTAATGGTTTCCGGATGGGATCCCACATTGATAAAATCTGATATTCTTTATTGAATAACAAGAAAGAACTTACAGAATGGGGCAGAATACAGACATCTGCCCCTTATGGCATCGGCACATCATTTCCTTCCTGGCTGCTGCTGCCTTATTTTCTAAACAGAACCCCAACTCTAATTTATAGCTCTAATCTAACTTGAATGACCAAAACACCCTTAATAGAAAACAGAAATACAAATGGAGCAGAAAAGCTGTACGGGTCCAGTTTATACGTAATGCTGTGACCCGATTTATATTAGATGCTCTAACACACATACGGTCTAACTTTTTTCCTAATGGCTCACTGGTACAGGCGAGCAAAGGGATGGTGCTATAGATTTTGTTTTTTCACATATAAAAGATTGGTCCAGATTGGTTAATTAGGACTGGCTTGATGAAATAAAAAATTGCGAAGCCTTTATCTGTTAGCTTTTAAACTGTCAATCATGTACTAACCATGTAAAAGGGGATAAAATAACACTGTTCAACATTCTGCACCCTTTGATATAAAGACAATGATGCCTTTGGAGATTCTGCTGGTATTTTATGTGCAGCCTTTGTTGGAGATAGCCATGTGAAAGTAGGGGCTGGATAATTACATGGGATTGTGTTATTAGCTAAAATTAGAGACATCCATGTTTTGGTTCACACAGTTTTTTAATTCTCTTTCATTAGTTAATTGTAGAAGCACTACCATTTAAACATTTAAAGTTCTCATGGTCATTGAAGTTATACTTATGAGTGATAGGTAGTGTATTGTGGTGTCAAAGTAGGCATTGCTTTCTGAATGCTATTTCTACGGTAAGATACTGCATTTCCATGTCGTGAATCTTTCAGAGTTAGTCACCTATATATTGTGGAGACATACATACTTTTATGTTCCTATTTGCTTTTTAGTCCTGATGCATTTTGTCCGTTCATTTTCTACACTGAATTTGAGCTATTACCAGGTTCATTTCTCTTCGATTTCTGAATTTTCTTAGAAACTCATCTTATGGGAAGTTTCCCTCCACGTACTGTGAATTCCAATTTTAGTAACGAGCAAATAGATCCTGTTTCTTTTGTCCCTCTAGTTGCATTCATCTTCTCCTGTCTGTATTTTTACATGTAAACATGGGTATATATGTGTACTTAAAAATGCTCTATCTATCTGTCTGTCTGTGTCAGTCAATCAATCTCTGTCTCTGAGACTATATCATCTGTCTCACACCATCTATCTAGGTTCTACATGTGTGCGCCTGCATGTGGCCATGCACGGTAGAAGGTCTGTACCCTTTGAAGATGGTGGTGGTAGAAATGGACAGTTTTCTAGTCATTGACACTGAGGACCCTTGTACAAATAGTGGTTGCTTTTCTCTTAAAGTAGCTTTCTTTGCTGCCCTTCTGGGTGGTCAAGTTCATATGATTTTAAATTAGCTATGCAGTTAAAATTCATACAGTTTTAATTAATGTATAGTAACTGGTTATTCATATTCAAGATGAGTCAAGGTAGTCTACTATTTTATAGAGATTGAGTGTGTATCCATTTGACTTTGTTCATCCCGTGAATCAGGAAGGAAGTTGCTTCTTTGCAAATGGAGCGTGATAAATTAGTAATGGAGTTAAAATTTGGGCAAGAGCGTCTTGACAGGTTTCTAAATGAATTTGAAGACTTGGTAAGTTGTAATTTTTTTTGCACTTTTTAATGCACATGAGAGAAGCATTTGTCTTATCCATGTTCAAATTTGACCAAGTATTTGCTGACAACTTGCAACAGAGAAAAGAAGCTACTGGTGTGCGATCCCGGAATGTTGAGTTATCACAATTGATAATTGATTATCAGAGAAGGCTTCGTGAAAGTTCACAATCTGTTCAATCATCAGAAGAGATGTCCCGAAATCTGTCCATGCAGGTATTGAAGTTACGTGATAACCAGTTCTCTCTAACTCTCCTTTCCGATTAGTTTATGAATTTGGACAATTGCCACACATCTGAGCCTTTCACATTCTGAATGAGAAGTCATTTTCCCTTAGGTATCTACTTTGCAGCATGAGAAGGATCTGTTGGTGAATTCTGAGAAGAGGGCTCTTGATGAAGTTCGTGTTTTATCTGAAAGGGCTCATCAGCTACAGGTGAGTATTATGGTTTTCTATAGGCTGTTTTTCTGGGTTCCAGTTTTCTCTTGTGTTGCTTTGTTGCGATTGCTTTCTTTAGTGCACTTCCCCATGCAGGCTAGCTTGGATACATTCCACAGTATTGAGGAGGTCCGTGATGTATGTTCTCTAATCATGCTTCTTCTTTCTTGCTTAATGTTTTCATGTTGCTGTTGTATCGCTGGACTGTCATAGCCTGTTGCATTCGTTTAGATGAATCATAATCTTTTGTACTTGTACTCATGGTTGCTTCTTTTGAATTATAGAATGCCAGAGCAGCTGAAAGGAGAAAACTGGAGGCTGATTTACAAAGGCTGCAGGTGAAGCATTGTTAATGCATTTTGGGCAAATCATTTCTCATCATATTTGAATACTTTTTCCATGTCTTGATCTTAGTTTGCTTGTCTCCTGAACATAATATCTTACAGTTGTAGTGTGTTACCTCTGCTTTCTTTTAATTCCCTGCCAGTGCTTTACTTTTTGCAACCATTGTTGTGCTTAACATTTTTGGAGGATTTCTAGATTTAGAACAAATAGTGTAAGAACTTTTCTGTAAGTTTTTCTGTAAATGTTGTAACTTGTAAGCTAAGCTGATGTACCTAATTGTTCACCACTTCCCTAATTGTGCTGTGATGCGTTTACTGCATCTGTGAAAATTTCTGCTCTGAGTAGCCACCTCAATTGAGTTCCTGTAAGACTATCTGTTCCATGAATTTTTAAGGGCCATTTTATGTGTCACTATCTGTAGAACTGATGGGCGTTCTTTTTCTTCTCGGAAATTGTTTTGCTGACATATATGACCTCTTAATTCGAGTTGTTTTATGCGCTCTTGATAAAATGAGCATTCAAAAAGACCTTATCAGGAAAGCCATGGAAAGCAATCAAATGTATTGCTTCAGCTGAGGTGGTATTTTATCTCAGTTCATGTTTTTCTTTTTTTGTGATTCTAGAATGTGTTGGCATCATATTCTCCTATTTCTGTCCATGCTTTTCTGCCATTCTAGAAGAAATTCAGAGGTTATATCCTTTCACAATTGGCTGTTGTTGCTGTAGATTGATATGTTATTGCAATAAAAACATATTGATCTTTTTATGACATGGGTTTCTTTACAATAATTAGGGCTCTCCGGTCGGCCTTTTATTCCTAAATACACATTAGATGCATCTAGTTGGCTACAACAAATGTGCGTATCGTGTTATCCTTCTAAAATTCGCGAGTATCTAGTATGTCTCGGTGTTGTTTCATTACTTGTATTGTCAAGGAAGAAATGGAGGCAACATGGGTGCAGGTGCGGGTCACAAGCATTTTTGAAAATCATCTGTGTGGGGACATGGCTATCTAAATATATTTTCTATATATTCTTTTGTAATTCATAATATCCCATAATCCAAAAGAAGAAAATGTTTCATAAGGTTTGTTACTATAAAATAATACCAGTCAATACTTAGAGTAGATTGTACTGAGTCGGACATGGGAGGATTTCGGGTGTCTTGTATGGGAGTTTCCTGTATAGGTTTGGCTCTGTGTTAGAAGTGTCTTTCTGATACTGAAATATGTAAGGTAGCATATTGTTTGTTATTGAAAAAGCATATTGAAAAAATTTAAAACATAAATTTGAATATTCAGTGATACCTGTTGCATAAGGATTTATCAATAAAGCCATGCTAGATCTGTGAAGCACATTCTGAAATTGTAACACAGAGAAACATAGGAGTGCCAAGAGATCACTTAGGTTTTTGCGCATTATCATATAGAAGAGGTTCATAACCCAGATGTTTGAAACATAAGCTAAAAGTCAATGTTTCTCGTAGAAAACAGTAAAGAGTGTGACCAAGTACAATATAGAAACTTTCTCTAGAAAGAAACTCCAGATAAACAAAAGGAGGATATGGGGTTTTGTCCACACACTTCCAAGATCATGTCAAAAGAGCTTAATAGCTTCCCTCGTAAATAACATGCAGGTTCTTTTTGTTTCCACTTATAATGTACTGTGCAAACAGTGCAATGTAGTATGTTCAAGTGGTACGTGAATCCAGTGTTGTTTGTACCAAATGCAGCTTCCTTTTGTCTCCACGAGACAAATGTATCGTATCATACTGTAATTTTTAAAAATCAAGAAAACAAAAAAACAGTAAAAATAAAGAATTATTCTAAGTTAGACTAGTTTTCTAATTTGTGTGTTGGCTCGGCTGGGACTGTCCTTGGAGTTGCCAAATTCCGACAACCAAAATTGTGTTGTGCAACCAATTAATACTGGACGTGGATATAATTGGCAAGTTGGTGAAGGAAATTGCCTTTTTCGTTATTGAGAACTTTGAAAACTGCTTATTTTTATGGTCTTTATTGTTATTCTTGTGAGGTTTAAGGTTAGATAGTTGTGTTGTGCAACCTACCAATGCTGGACATGATCATAATTGGTAAGTTGCTTAAAGAAATTGTCTTTCTCATTCTTGAGAACTTTGGAAATTACTTACTTTTGTGGTCATTATTATTCTTGGGAGGTCATCCTTTAAGGTAAGATTATCAATTCTTGCCCATTTCAAAATGGAAAGAATTTTTAAAAAATAGGGTGTATCGCCCATATCGAACGATACAGGCGATACAAGCCGACACACTGCATCTTACAATACAATGTAGTGTAGAGAATCGTGATTCCTCACGATACGATACAATGCGTCCCATATTGTACGATACGGGGCGATACACATAACACTGCATGAATCACAAAATTGCATCCCATGGTACACATTCTTTGGATCATGCATGATGAGGATGTACAATATAAATTGTGTAATGATGAATTATATCGTACACCCCAATAGTAATGGTATATATTGGTCCATACTGTTGTATGGGCTGATGCCTATAAGTTGTACCACTGGTTTGGTTAATTTTAGGTTTTGTAGAATACACGGGCATTCATGAATATTATGACATTGGCAAAAACCTGTTTTGCAGGATTAGGATATTTTGGATCAAGACATGCGGGGCATTAAGTGACTAAAAGATTTATTGTAAGAACTAAGAACAAGGAGCAAGTATCCTTATACTCGATCTCTTTGGTGCAGCACATACTTCCTTAGATTTGTGCATACACGGTTTGATGACAAATGTAGCTTTTGATTAAATTTCTAAAATGCTGCATGCATCAACATGTACAAAAGATGTCGGTGACAGAAATAAAGATGTTGAGATGGATGAGTGGTCATACAAGAAAAGGCCGTATACATAATGAGGTTGTTAGAAACAAATTAGGAGTGGCACCAATAGAGGATAAAATGAGAGAATATCGGTTAAGATGGTTTGGACATATAGAAAGAAGATCAAAAGAAGAACCTGTAAGAAGGTATGAAAAACTAAATTTGGAAAGTATTAAAAGAGGTAGAGGACGACCACAAAAGTGTTGGAAAGAAACAATAAAGAATGATCTAGCTTATTGTGAGTTAACTATAGGGTTCTGTGGAAAGTGGAAACAAAGAATCCATGTTGCCGACCCCATTTAGTATGGGAAAATGCTTAGTTGTTGTTGCTGCTGCTGCACACTCTCTCTCTCTGTCCTCCATATGTACGTATATATGTATATGTATGCATATATGTATATTATGGGGCTGCTTATAGGAACCCCATTGTAGGAAGTCCCTTTATTATGCAAACTCTTCGGCGGGGGCATTGAATCGAATTTAGATGCCTCATTTTTTGATGGAACCCTAATATAAAACCTTCTTTCTTTGTTCCTTCCTTTCTCCCTTTAGGAAGTAGTCGATCAACCTCCTCCACCCCAAAACCCTGATATCCTCACCATCATTTTCATCGTTTGCCAGAGCTCGAATTCAAGAGAAGGTTGTTTGAACCTTAAATGTATAAATGTGTATCAATTTGCTTGGGGCTTAGAACAACTTCAACGAAATTCTTCTAGTTATGCCAATATGTTTATCTAAATGTTTGAACACACTGCATGTCGTCTTTAGCGATCATAGGATTAAAAGTCATAGTATCCGGCTTTGAAAGGCACATCTAATATCATATCTTGGGTATGCTACGTACACTATAGGATTAAAAGTCATAGTATTCGGCTTTGAAAGGCACATCTAATATCATATCTTGGGTATGCTACGTACACTATATACCTATGTTATCAATAGCGCGCTATAACGTTTTAGCGGTGCTAAAAACGCTATAGCGGGTGACTCTTAGTGGGCGACCCACCAGGGTCGCTATAGCGGTCCGCTATAGCACAGTTAGCGCACAACATTGATAACACTATTTTGGATCAACCCGATCCAAATGGAAGAAAATAACTTAACGACATAGACTCTCTCTCTCTCTCCCGTGGCCCACCTTTGTTGTCCCTCTCCCACCTCTCGCCATCGCCACTGCTCTCTTTGCCAACCCCCGCACGGCCACCCCCCATCGCCCGCCACAGTCTGCAGGTACTCCCTTTCTCTCTTCTCTCTTCCTGTCTCTCTCTTTCTCCGCCTTCGTCGCCTATCTCCGCCTTACTCGGCCATACTCCCTCTCCCTTCTCTCTTCTCTTGAAAAAGAAGTAATGCTTTCCATGAAGTACATAGCCTAAACATGTGGTTGTATGTCTATCGTTTAAATTTATTAACAAGTTTAACAATTTATTTGTGTGGGCCTGCAATCTCATTTTCTGGGTAGATTGTACCTTCTGAGAAATTTAACTCATCGTGATTGGTGCCAATTTCAATTCTCAACTGAAGTAAATTTAGGTTGTCCAGAAAATGGTATCGGTTGTGGGTAGGATACCGAGTGGCAAGGACATGATCCTGATCCTCTTTTCAGTGGATGAAAACTTGTAGGCAAGTTTGTCAAATCGAGGCATCAAGGAACTGGATAATAATGTCGATTGGGAGTAATGAACTAATAACATTATAGAAACGATTAAAAGAGTGTGTTTCTGTTTTACGATGAATGCATGATTTTAGAAATGACAGATGAGCCCAAATTGACTTATAAGGCACATGAAACCAAATAAGCAACTACGCATAAAATCTTGACAGTACTCATAAAAAGAATCCTTCCAAAAGGCCATGATGCTGACATGAAATATGGACAATACTGATATAATTCATGTTTAGCTTTCTTATCCGCTCGATTATTTTTAGGCATCATTGGCTGCCCGCTGCAAATGGGTCAATTTATTACCAAAAGCTAAAGCATATGGTATGACGCTTTGCTTCTTGTAATATGTGAAGATCGGTTTACTCCTACAGTGCATTTGAATTTAGCTGAATTAATTCTTCCTTCCACTCTTTGAATTTATGCTTGATATGATAAGTTTATGTTGAGTGAGTTCTTCTCATATGTACCATCTTCGTAACTCATAAAATGTGAAATTACACTCCTTTTTTATTTTAAAATTGCTTTGTATTTGTTGAGTTTCACCATCCTAGGACTTTCTTTCTGACGTCTGGATATTTTCTTTTGACACTTTTTGTTGAGCCATCCTCTCCCATGTTTGGGTTGAACTCCAGTATCGGGCTCACGTTTGGTGCTGGGGATGGTTTATGAAAAATTGCAAACTCAAGTTTATTAGGATCCAAAATGAAAGGACTTCTCACCTTTTATTCTTTTCGCTTTGATCTTGCTGGACATCATCATGTATGGTCTAACCAATGCACGCTTATGTGTGTACATGCACACATACTCATAAGATCCTTGGCTTCTAAGTCATTCTTTGAGTAGCTTTATGCTTCTAAATTGTTCCTCGAAGATTTTATTCCTTCTATTCCAATACATGATGAAATGTAGAGATTTTTGACACATAAAAGCAAAATAGGCTTCTTTAGAAGTTAAAAATAGAATTTATTTATTTAGTTTGATTCATATTTATGAAACAAATTGTTGTGTTTCTTGATATTTCTTAGAAATTAGAGAACCCATTATATATATAATTTTTTAATCGTAAATAAAACTATACCGCTAAATCCGCTATATCCTCTCTATCACTATATCAGTGTCAACTGCTGACAACCCGATAACCGCTATTGATAACATAGCTATATAATCAATGTCTACAATCGGTGGATGACTCTTAAATATATAGGAGAGTATTTGGTTTTGTTCCTCTCTTGGTAAGCTGTGAATTTTGTTAAGAAAGGCATCCACTATTGGATCCTGGGGTGTCCAATTGGTAGTGTGACTAATTAAGGGTAGATTAGTCATTCAAGTCAGTATTGTCTGACGTGTATCATATCACGTATGATTGAGCTCCACCATACAGGCGTATCGTATCATATTTTAATATTAAAAAATAGAAAAATATTTAAAAAATCAGAAAATATTAGGAAAATTTTGGTAATTGCTTTGAATTCATATAATGCAAAGTTTAATACATATTGAGCATTCAACATTGAATAATTGCATCGAAATTTACATATTTTGAAGCAAAAAATGAAATACATTTACATTTTACATGTCCTTAATTTGTATCAGGATCATTAACTAAATAATCTTCTATCTTCTCCTTGATGAAGATTCAAAGTTTCTCATCACCTTCTGCTTCAAAATAAGAATATTCATCTCCTTCATGATGTTGTTGCACTCCTTTCAAATTAATCTATGCAATGTCTTCTTCGGTTAGGAGTGCATTTTCTTCGTTATCTTCCATAATCCTCTCATCTAATATATCAAAATTAACAAACTGCTATCTTTGTACATGTAGTTGTCATATTTGATAATTTTTATATGTGAGCAAGAGGATGAGCTCCATTTCTTTGATTATGGAGTCTATGACACCTCAATGATGATATTATTACTTGATGATATCCCCTTTTTCTCTTATTGGAGACTAGCTTTTTAACTAATGCTTGAGCTCCATTTTTCACTTCACAGACTGAGTTAAGCCTCACACATGTTATCATGTTCAACTCAATGGAAGTCATGTAAGGTGAACCCTAAAATAGTGAAGTTGTGAAATGCTCACTCAATGAACCGAGACAATCAAATTGTTCTTCATTGTTTGCGATTTCATGAAATTAGAAACTGGTAGGAGAAATATACCTAAAAGTTGGCAACATATAGGGAAATGATTTTGTCACAATTTTATTTCTTCATAAATTATTCTTACTCAATAAATGAAATTATAAACCCGAATTTACATGTTACATACACAACTTGCAATCCCAAACAAGCATATTAGAGGAGAGAAGTGAAGAGAGGCCAGAAACCTAAAAAAAATTGGAAAACAAATTTTGAAAAAAAAAAGATTTTTTTTGGGCGTATTGCCCGCATCGTACGATATGGTATCGTATAGTACGATAGTGCACGATAACCTGAATCATACGATACGTGTTATCGTATCGTATCATGGCTTCCCACGATACGTATTGCATCGTGGCTTCCCATGATACGGATAACTCTAATTCAAGTTATAAGAGAGTATAAGTAGTAGGTATAGATGGGGTTTAAAAGAAGTAATCAGCAGTGGCGAAGGAGGTGGGGGGTAGTCGACTATGGAGTCTGTGGTGGAGAGATTACCCCTATATGTATGATTTGTAAATCAGTGAATAAATAAAGTTTAACATGGTATCAGAGTCTACTGGCAACACATTCAATGTCTTTTTGGAGTGGCAGCGTGGGTGATTTGACATAATTAAAGGTAAGGGTTGGTCGATGTTCCGAGGGAATCTGCAACCTCGTTAGCTGCATATCACGATAAAAGAAGAGCTTCTCTCCATTAGTCAAGAAAGCTATCTAGCTTTTGTGATTTCTCTTACAAATCTACAACTAATAGTTGCTGTGCCTCAAGCCTTCATTTGGCTCGTCAATCTGCCAAGGTTAATCTCACAATATATCTTGGCACGATTTGGTGATGTTGAATATCATCTCAATAAACAAGAAAATCAATAAACTGCAAATCAGCAACACATCTGGAGACGAGGGCCAACGACTTCTGTTGCCGATGTGCTCCTTTTCAACACGCCCCCTCAAGTTGGGTCCTGAATATTGGAAACACCCAACTTGCAGAGAGCTTTCTTTAGTTCACTTGCAACAATATGTTTTGTAAGTATATCGGCTAATTGGTCTTGAGAACGAGCATATATGATGTTGAAAATCCCTTCACTAATCTTCTCTCTAATAAAATAACAATAAACTTTAATATGTTTTGTTCTTTTATGGAATACAGTGTTCTGTGAAAAAATTAATGAGAGTAGTCTTTCTCAGTCCAATTTCATCCAATAGAGATATAATCCATAAGCCTTCACACATGCCAATGGTTATTGCTCGATATTCAGCTTCTGCACTAGATCTGGTCACTACCGTTTATTTTTTACTCTTCCATGAAACAACATTACCTCCTACACATACTATGTACCCTGAAGTGTAACTTCTATCTTCTGTTAAACCTACCCAATTCGCATCTGAATAACTTTCAATGTTCAAGGATGAATGTGGAATGAATACTAATCCGAGAGTGATGGATATATGATAATATGGAACACCATGATGTTCATATGATGTCTAGATGGTGAGTGCATCCATCTACTCACATAACTTATTGCAAAACTAATATCTGGCATTGTGATTGTAAGATATATTAGCTTTCCCACTAATCTCTGATATCTGCCCACATCTTCATATGGTTCTTAAGAATGTTCAGTAGCTTTCTTTTGTACTTCAGTAGGAACGATACATATCCGACAATCTTCCATCTTGGTTTCTTTGAATAGATCTAGAATATATTTGCACTTACTTAAAAATAAGCAATCATTATATCTAACAATTTCTATTCCAAGGAAATAATGGAGTTTTCCCAAGTCTTTCAAGTCAAATAAAGTATGCAACTCATTTTCTAATGAAATAATTTCTTCCACATCATTACCAGGAAGAATGATATCATTAACATACACAATCAAGAAAATTATTTTCTTTCCCCGCTTAACAAACAATGTGTGATAGCTAATGCTGTGTTTGAAACCCAAGCTAAGTATTCCATCACTAAATTTCTTAAACCACGCTCTAAGAGATTGCTTTAAACCATATATAAATTTCTTTAGTTTGCCTTTTTGAGGTCATAACCCGAAGGTAAGTCCATAAAAATTTCCTCTGTAAGATCTCCTTAGAGAAAACATTCTTCACATCCCGTTACCATAAATCCCATCTTCGTGATTAACTGATATTACAACTAGAGTGAAGGTTTCCGTATAATCAATATCATAAGATTGACTATAACCTTTTGCTACCAACTTTGCCTGTACCGTTCTATGTAAGAGACTGATGGAAATATTTGGGACATGTAAAACATTTTTAAGGGTCCCAAAACTAGTGACTATACTCCATTTTCTCACAATAGGGGTGTTGGACCCATCAACCAACTTGATTCCAATCCCTTCCTGAATTGCTGGATAGTCGTAGAACAAGTCTTTCATGCCCACCATGTGGTCTGTTGTACCAAAATCAATCATCCATATTCTAAAATCAGTTGAAGGATTATTACCGAATGCCATAAACGAGAATGGATATGTCGTGGTATCCTTTAAATCACCAGCATAAGACGTAGATGCAGTGTTTGATTCATTTAATTTAGCTCTAAGTTCTTCAATTTCTTGCATCATATCGGCCAAAACATTAGTCTCCATAGTCTGTATCTCAACATGATCACTGAAATAAGCTTTGTTTTGTCAGTTTTGATTATAATTATGTTTGCACACTAATTCCCAACACGTCTCTTTCGTATGTCCGGTCTTGCCGCAATGTGAACAGGTTAGTTTATCTTTTTTGTTTGTATTAAACTGAAATCTGCCTCTGTCGGTTCCACCAAAACTATCTTTTTCTTTAAATCATGTAGTAGAAGTTGATTTTTGTCCCATTGTAATTGTATCTTGGTGGATCTTAACTTCTTTTTCTAATTGCTTTTGATCCTCTTTTCGTAGGAGCATGATATAAACTGTACTCAACGATAAAAACTTTTCTCTGCTTAGAATATTGTTTTTACTACCTCATACTCCGAAGAGATTTCCCACAAAAGTTTGAACACTTTTCGTTCTTCAAATTCATCGATCATTTCCTTAATACAATTTTGGCATTTAGTTTTAGAATAATGTTGTAACTCTTCTCATAAACCACGGAGTTCAGCATAATAATCACTAACTGACCTTTCGTCTTGTCGACCTTTTCTAATCTTTTTATAATCTCATACTTCTTTGCTATGTTTTTTCATTGAGCATATGCATCCTGCACAGGCAACCAAATATCTTTCACAGAATTGAAGAACATAAACGTGCTGCCAATTGATGGTGTCATGGATTGAATGAGCCAAGCACTAACCAATGCATTTTTTTTATGTCATTTGGGGTACAAAGGATCATTTACATCAAGCGTGAGAATATCTCTAACCAAATATTCTCATCGCTCTCTTGCCATCACGGCTGATTCTAGAGATCTAGCCCATTGAAGGTAAATTCTCCCATCTAGCTTTAAGCTAGTGATTTGAAATCCTACATCTTTATCTGAAGAGGGATTTCCCCCACTTTCTACACACTTCTCTTTATCCGACATGGTAATCGCCCCCTGTTTTTAGGGTTGAGATATTGATTTTTCTGGTTTTGAGAAGAAAACCTTTCAAATTTGGTGCAAATTCTTTTTCAGAATGAAAGATCATTGAAATATCACTCACCTGAACCAATGATTCTTAGGTGGCACCTGATAAACTCTGCTTTAATCCCGTTTTGCTCTTGTAGATGGCTGCAAACACTTGTTAATCTTGCACACAAGGCTCTGATACCATGTTGATACCATGTTGAATATTATCTCTAATATACAAGAAAATCAATAAACTATAAATCAACACATTTGGAAACGAGGGCCAACGACTTCTCTTGTTGCCGTGCTCCTCTTCTCTCTTATTTCATTCCATTACTTAAAACTGATTACAATTAGGGTGTTTTAAGTACATAATTATAACTTGAAAGATGAAAATACTCTTATGACAGAAACATAAATACGATAACAAAAAAATTAATTTGTCTTCAAAAGGTGCACATCCTTGTGTGTAGAACAACAGGTGTGCTGAGGGATCATAATGGCATTTAAAGGTAAATCTATTGAATTCCCATTTGTGAAATCGAGGTTCACTGAGGAGAGAAAATAGATTCATTTCAAATAATGAATGTCAAGTTTCTAAGCAAGTTGGGTGTAATGAACATCTTCCACTTAACTTAAGGGATCCTTAGGAAAGGCTATCGAGTCCAATATTTGGATCCCTAAGTGAGTGTCTAATTGTTAGTGTGACTAATTATGGGTAGATTAGTCATTCAAGTTATAAGAGAGTATAAGTAATAGTATTAGTTAGGGTTTAAAAGAAGAAGTAATTGACAGTAGCCAATGAGGCGCAGAGAAGCCGACTATGGAGCCTTTGGTGGAGAGATTACCTCCAACCAAATAGATGTATGATTTGTAAGTTAGTGAATCAATAAAAAAGCTTTTTTATGTTTAAGGAATCTAATACAGATAACTTGCTATGTTTTCCTTTGGATCTATTTATTTATACATATTTGGATATTTCTTTGAATTTGGCAAGTTATTTGCAAATAAGCACCAAGTAAATAATGCCAATCCTCGTAAGAACTATAAGTACTTGAGGTAGTCCTTGATTTTCTTTTAGATTTGGGAAAGTTTCACGAAACTATCCTGTGGTATTCACTTGGAGACCTAAATGGATCACGAAATAAAACAATTTTGCCGTTAATGAAGAAAGGACCTCTCATCTAATGTCATTTGTCTTATCCTACGTATAGCATTCGTTGACACATTAATGTGGCAGGTGAGCCTACTCAGCTGCCACATCAACCCAATTTAGATTGAATTGAGAAATAAAATTGGATCTGAGAACCAGAATCCAATTTAGAAGAAGTACCAACCTGATAAGGTCCCTAAATTGTAAACCACAAGTCTTTTTGATTATATACAATTACTCGAGGTATCATTTCCTTTCCATGACCGTAGCCACTATGATGATAACCACTTCGGTAACCACGACAATGAAAGCATGAAAGTGAGGGTGGACGTGGGGGAAAAGAATGATGGTTACTTAAAAAGCCCCTTGTGGAGGAGGATGGTGGTGGAAGAGGAGGACGTTGAGGAGGAGGGCGATGATGGAATGTTAGGGAGGAAGATGTGGAGATGGAAATGACGTGGATGCTGACAAATACATTGTTGGAGGAATGGTTTGATAGGGTGGAGGAAGAGCAGTGGCTTTATGATTTGGGGGTTTAGTTTTTCTCTAATTTGTGTTTTTGATTTGGATTGAATAATATATTATGATTTTATTTTATTTTTGGATCTAATCCAGGTTGGATCAACATGGCAATTGAATGAACATGTCATGTAAGGTTTGTTGCGTCAAATAATCTACCCCATGATAAAACAAACGGCATTAGGCATGAGGTTCTTTTTGATTAATGGTGAAAACGTTAGGTCACGGTTTTATTGCATATGGAACTTTGGTGCCAAAGTGGAAATAGCACATGGTAGTTTTGTGTACTTTCCCGCGTTTATTTTGAAGGAAATCCCAATTGAGATGGTTAGATCTTCATAATATATCAAAAATATATCAATCTTATGTTCCAGTTCAAGCAGCCTCCTTGCATCAGAGCTAATGGGTCAATGATGAAATTTCCCGCTTTTATTTTGAAGGAAACCCTAATCGGTACATCAAAAATATATTAATCGTATGTTCCAGTTGTTCCAATTCAAGTAGCCTCCTTGCATTAGAGTTAATTGGTCGACGATGAAAGAGATGGTGAGGAGGTTAGGCTTTTGGAGGAGAAGGTTCAATGACTTTCTTAGAGAGTGAAAGAAAATGAAAAAGAAAAAGATTTTATTTTAGGGTTGTATCTAATGAGACAGTCCAGCTTAAATCTGGTGGTCCTCATGGAGAGTTCTTATCATAGAGTGCGGTCCTACTTGATTGCAGTCCTTATACATAATATAGATATTTATATGTGTGTGTATGTATCAACAACAACTACAACAACAACTAAGCCTTCTCCCATACTAGACGGGGTCGGCTAATGTGTGTGTATGTATGCATATATAAAATGTATTCATTACTACATATATATCCGTGTGTTCATGTGTGTATATATATATTCATATGGCTGTCTGTAGGTATGTCTATGATATTAATTTTTTTGTATTATTATTGCTATGTTGTGTTGTAACTTTGAGTGGACTAGAGTAAACTGGCTTTGGGGAGGAGAACGTTGTCTGTCCTTAGGCATGTCTATGATATTAATTTTTTTGTATTATTATGCTATGTTGTGGAGCAACTTTGAGTGGACTAGAGTAAACTTGTTTTGGGGAGGAGGAGGTTGGACTGCTGCTTCCTAGAGAGAGAGAAAGAAAGGGGAAAACCAAAAAGCGGTTTTATATTAGGGTTCCATCAAATGTGAGCCATCTAGATTAAATTCGATAGCTCTAATGGGGGGTTCTTATCATGAAAGGGGTTAGGGGGTTCCTACTTGAGCAGCGCAATATATATATATATATATATATATATATATATATATATATATATATATACACACACACACACACACACACACACACACATACACGTATATATACCTGTATATGAGGTATGCGTTTGGTATTTCTCGGTTTTCTATGTGATCATTGTGATGTTGCAGAGCAATTCAAGTGGATTAGAATAAACCGGCTGGATATTCTCATTGTTTACTTACTCACTTGCTTCCTGGATGATTGTTTCTGAGCTGGATGTTAATCCTGGTTGCGTGCAGAAGGAATGGGCTGAAGCCAAGCAGGAACTTCAAGATGAACGGAAACATGCACAGAATCTTGCACTTGATCGAGAACAGACTTTAAGAAATGCCATTCAACAAGTAGAGGGTATAAGGAAAGAATTGGCAGATGCTTTGCAAGCTGTGGCTACTGCAGAGGCCAGAGCTGCTGTTTCTGAGGTTTACACTTCTATAGCAAAACATCTGCTCTCTGTGCCCCTTTCGATGTTGTTTACTTGTTCATCTTGATATCCTTTTGAATTATTTCTGTATTGTAGTCTCGTTGTGCAGATTTGGAGTCAAAGTTTAAACGTTTTGAAAGTGGGGTGAGTACGACTCATTGTTTTTTAGCTTTGTTAATGATGATCCTGGCATATCTTTCTTTATTTTTTGTTATTGTATGTTTAAGCGTTCTGATTTTCATTTCTCAGCTCCCTGATGCTGTATTGAGTTTGTAGCATGGAAATTGTCATAAGATTAAAATGTGAGTTGCGTTAGTGATCCAACCATGCCTTGATTTGTCTATGTGTGCATTTTTGTGTGGGGACATGCATGTATATATATATGTATGTGCATCTATTTATGTAAACAGATATAAACAACTTACATGTTAGGCTCCTAAGAATTTTGGAAGGTGGCTTAGAATCTACCTTTTCTTCAAGCTTAATATTTGTTTTGCAGACTGAAGCTCCTGAATTTGTTGGTGGTTTGCGGACATGCACACAGCACACAGCATGTTTGGCTATTATGAGTTTTGGGAAATTCCAAGTGTAATGATTGTCATGCAGATTGAAGCCCCTAAATTTGCTCTTGAGATTACTGCCAAAAGAACATTTTTAATTTGATAATTCTGAATGCATCAGTTAGCTGGACAACTAAGAAAAGATTCAGTGTCTGACTTTCAGCTAGTATATCCATGTCTGTTCCTGTGTGTGTATGCATGTAGTTGTCCGCATGTGTGCCTAAGAAAAGATTTTAGGCACACATGCATGCTTTTGTGCGTAAAATCATGCAACTTTGGCTTATATAAAGTAGCAAAACGATCAAAGCAGATCACTGAGAAAAGAGGCAGTATAACTTTATAAGAATGCTAGACTCTTATTGCCACACTAAAAATTTGAATTAGCTAGCATGGAACATAAACAAAGATGACAACTGAAGGGGCAATAGGAGGGAGAAACACTTTAAAAACTTCTCAATAATATACATAATAATAAACTTATCATAAAGCTCCATCTCAACTTCCTTCAAACCATGATATAAAAACTAAAACTCATGGCCTATTCGGTCACAAATTTCCTATCTACCATTTCATAGTTATGAAACTTGGTCATGGAATACTTTTCAATATCAAGGTCTTCACTGTTGTATTTTTTATTGAAGATAGTCTAGAGATCTTTCATTGTAGTGAAATGGGAAGACCTATATACATTGAATAAAACATTCAATACTATCGATAAAATATAACAGCGGCACAATGTGTCATTATCCCTTCACTAAGTGATTTTATCTGTGCTTTTTGGGTCAGTATCATCGGGTTGGGGACAAATGCAACCTTAACATGATTAACCAAATTTTTATACGTTGTTTGCAGTGTTTATAATGAGAACTGACAAACTTTTGTGGCATTAGGGTTAAGTATACCTTAGGTTAGAGGATAGAAGAGTTGAAGACATATTTACTACAGAAAATAGTTATTTATATAAGATTGCTGGCAAAATTCATAAAAATACATGCATGATAAACCAATATGCAACAAATATAAATGCATAACAACAGTCATAGATCCAAAGTAAGTAATAAACAAATCGTATAGAAAACAATAGCAAAATCAATAATCAGAAGAAAAACTTATCTTTGTGAGTCGCCCTTGCAAACTTTTCTTAGAGTTATCGGTGTCCCGATAAATACGTATGGGTACATATGCCTTCCTCACAGGATAAAATGCACATACAACTCAAAGGCATGTACATGACTTCGAGTCGACTTTGATCACGCCTCAATCGCTTATGGTTGAATGGGAAGGATGGATGGGAGCAATCACACCACAGGAAATACCATGGATGGAAGGGAGCAAAGAAGAAAGTCGGAGGAGATGGTCTTAATGCATAAGTACTCTAATTAGGAAACCCTAATCATATATTTATATATTGCATGTTTGTTCATGAAACATGAATCCAATCCAAATGATACACCTTTTCGTCCCATAACCATTCTCGCATAAACACCCTTGATTGTTAGATCAAAAGTTTTTCGTGTTAAAAGATAGACCGAGAACAACAAAGGCAGGAGGAGAGAGAGTGTTAACGCAAAACTATGATCCCTAATCACATATTAATAGATCTGCATACCAGTTACTAAGCATGATCCTGTATAACTGTTTCCAATAGATCTAATACACCTAAGAGTATGTACAACTTTTGTGCGTAATTCAATAATAAGTAAGAGATATAGTGGCCTTGCTGGTAATGCTTACTGTGTACGGTTTACGTACTTGGGATGGATGTTTCCAGACATTTAATGAAAAAAAGATGTCTTCAATGGCTTGTATATATAAAGCAATCTATATCTGATATTTGATCTAGGGTATGTTTGCGACGTCATGTTCTATGCAATGTAAGGATGCCATCTTGAGTTGGTTGCTTAAACTAAATTAGAGAACGACTTCTCTAAGAGTAAACATTACTAATTGGAAGTAGAGATTGGTATGACATGATCTTTTTAAGATATATATTTACTTCATGCATTGGTATATAAGGGAAATCAGTCTATGAACATAAAACTATAAATAACTATTGCTTATGCAGATGATGTGTAACATGTAATTAGTTATACCATATATCATTGGAATGTATATCTTAAATTTGTTATAAATATGGTCGATAGTTAACTATGTATCAGTACTACCTAATACATTGTTGTATTTAAAGTAAATACGTCTCTACGCGAAACGTACATTCTGCTCATGTCATATTATCAGCAGTATGTTTATATGTATACACCTATGAGGATGGACTTATTTTCTGTTGGTATACTAGTTTATTGTTAGAGCAGCGACCATAGCTTGGGTTCCTCATGCTTTCATCCTGTTTTACTCCTGCCGTTGACAATATTTCTTGGTGCAGGTGGATGTGGATGCTAGTGGTCAGATGCATTTGATATCTTCTCCTGGCAATGTTTGTCCTCTTAACCAAATTTCTTTGCATTTTAGACTGATAGATACTTCAATTTTTTATGTTTTACATGGTATACCTTTGGCGGTTTCAGTTATTAGCCAATATCAAGTGCGGTAATATTTGGCATTCCCCATGTACTTCCTCGTATGCTTCTGATGAAATTACTTGGTTGCTTTTTAGACGAAATTACTGCTGTCCTGACCTTTAGCATTCGTGTTTCAGGCCTTGCCAGTTTTTGTTCCATAATTTCACCCATGTTAATATATCCTACTTAATTTCATACTTCGTTGGCCAAATACTATCTGGTGCTTTATCATTTGGCTGAAACTCTAGCCTATAAAAAATATGGTGTTCAATTTTTGGCTTCTGAATCTTCGTTACCATGTTGTTAGATAATCTGTGTTTTTTAACTGTACTATCTGGTTTGTCTGACCTCATTTGTTCATGCGGTGTCCTGATGATATGAAATGACCCAAAATATTATCTTGTATCGTGTTTCTCTGAGGTCAACTTGTTCTCTCGAGTTTCCTAAAGCAAAAGTCGTTATCTAAAAATATCAATATTCGAAGAGTTGGAGATAAAGGAAAATTTTGTATGTATTACAGGGAAGAACATATTCTTTTTACAATATTATTCTTTTTGATCTTTAGTTGCTGTGAGGACTTTGCAGTTATTATATTTTACCATGGATTTGTTTGTTTCCTTCATCGTCATCTTGATCCCTTGAGTTTGTGCTTTGCAATTTCTAGAGTGTACACTCTTATCTTTGCTTCCATTGACAAGAAGATCAACGGATAGTTGCATACGATTATTTTTATGAAGACACCTAATCTCTCTTTTTCTTATCTCTCTCTCAAGTTAATGATATCATCATCTTACTCGTAGATTAAAATTTTCCATCCAAGTCAATTTTTTCTCCATATTGTGTCACAGTCTTCCTTACGTGCTGATTACTCTTGTTTTGACTTGTTTGTTTTTCTCATTTGTTGGTTATTGACTGGCTTGTTTCAACGCACTATGCTTTTACCGGTATTGTTAAAATGTCTTGTTGATCAGTGCCTCTCTTACCAGTGATTTTGGCTCCCTGAAATGACAGAATTTTGTCATGTTTTTTAATTCCCATAGATTTTTCTTTCTTTGTTTAATTACTTCCAGAACTAGTTTTCTTTATGCAGTCTAATTTTTGAGCAATATAATGCCAGGGTTCCCTGGATCTTGAGAGGCTCAACGAAGAAATGAAATCTTTAAAGGAAGAAGCTCAATCCTCTAGAGAGCACATGCTTCAGGTGCTAACGATCACTGAGTGGGTCTTTTCTTATCTTGTTTCTGTTACCAAATTGCTAAGCGCATACTTCTTATCTATAGTTCAAGAACATTGCTCAGGTTAATGAAGAAGCACTTAGACAAATTGAGTGTGCTCATGAATCTTTCAAGGCCGAGGTGACGTGCTATCTTTTTCTAAATATACAAGTAGAGATTTCCTACAATATTTCATATGCTTAATGTTTTTGCTCATGTTATGCAGGCCGACAAAATGAAGATGTCTCTAGTATCCGAAATTACTTCACTGAAGGAACACATTTCTCAACTAGAAAGCACTTCAATGGCGAAGGGGTTGGAGTTTGCATCGGCGATTTCTGAGAAAGAAGCAGCCCTCTCTTTGGCATTGTGCGAAATTTCTTCTTTAAGGGAACAAGATTCTCTCATAAGGTCCGTGCAAGATGGTGTATTCTTTTAGTGGGTCCATGATCCATATGCTTCTTATGTTACTGGTTTAGTTTCAGAAAAACTACCAGAAGTAAGTCTTTTTTCCATATTAGGGTTTGACTACATGAATTCTTTGTTTCCATAGTGCTCAATCAGGTGTCATGTTAATAACTTAATAGTTAACTCATAAGCTAGTTCATTCTTTATTGTTTCCTTCTAATACTTTTGTGATCTTCCTCTTTCTTATTTAATATTTTCACCTAGTGTTGTTTGTAGCTTGTACCATATTTTTTTCGCGTATTTTTTTTCCCATTAGATGGGTGTACCATATCATATTTTTTTAATATTAAAAAATCAAGAAAAACAAAGAAATTAGTAAAAATTAAGAACTATTCTAAGTTAGAATAGTTTCCTGATTCATGGGATGACTTGGTTGGTAAGGTATTGATCTGCCCTTCGAGTTGCCAAACTCGGGCAGAGACAATTGTGTTGTCCAACACGTGATCATAATTGGTTAGTTACTCAAGGAAATTGTCTTTCTCATTCATGACAACTTTGAAAATTGCTTATTCTTATAAGCTTGATTGCTATTCTTGGGAGGTCACCCTTCAAGAAGCCTCTGTTGCCAAAAAGAAAAAGAAGAAATCAATTCTTGCCCATTCCAAGTAAGAAAAGTCTGGTTTTTATAAAAATAGGATGTTGTATGGTACGGGCGATATATGCCGTATTGTGTGATATGCCCTGTATCGCACGATACTATTCAATATATTGTATTTTCGATACAATGTATCCTATCGTGATTCCTTACGAGATGATACACATAACATTGTTTTCATCATCTAGTCCTCATACCTTCTTACCAAAACTTCTTTTGATGGCCTTTCCATGTGTCTCGCGTTAAACGATTTTCCATCTTTTTGTCATTTGTTGGTGTACTCCTAATTTATTTCTAATAACATCTTTATGTATATGTTTTTTTGTGTGATCACACTTACATCTTAATTGTTAACTTATAATAGAGGTGGTCCATTGGGTCCTAGCAGACTCCTTACGCGGGCCTCCTTGGACTGGCGCTTAAGAGCTAGTCAACACCCAACCGCTACACTACTAGCCGTTGGACCCAATGTCTAGTAGTATTGCCGTTGGGAGCAGTTGCTCCTACTTGTCTCTCTCTCTCCTCACTTATAATAACCTATATAAATGGAGGATAATGTGAAATGAATAATTAAAGCTTTTTGTGATTACTTGACTTGTTTGGTATTATACTCAATTGGTTTATCTTGCGCATAAGTGGTTGGTGATTTGGCTTGTTGAAGAGCTTATGAGATCATTGTATTTTTGTTTGTGGACATCATTGGCGAGATTGTGGTGTTATTTTTGCATAGTATCAGAGCCGGAATGGTTCATTTAGAGATGCATTGGTATTCGTGCTGAATGTGAGAAGATTGTCAAATTTGGGTATTGTTTGAATAAGTCGAGGAAATCAAGGTATTTTTCACATTTCTTGTTATTATTAAGAAAAATGGAAGAAAAAAGTGAAACATTTCATTGTTTATTGGTTTCCAACTTTTATCCATTATGCACATATAATGAAAAAATATTTTATCTCTAAAGACTATTGAAACTATATTGATGATACGATGAAAGAGCCTAAATGGATAGAAGAAGGGTTTGATGGGAATGCATTTCTCAAAACACGAGAAATTCAAGTAAGAGTAAAAAATGATAAAAGTATAATGCCACAATCATATGAATTATTGGCCAAAATATGGATAAAAAACTTCGAAGTAGAATTAGCATGTTTGATAATGCCTTTGAAACTTGGGAATACTTTAGCAAAACCTATTCTCAAGATGATTTTGTCTTCAAAATAAATTTGATGGAGACAATGATAATGCTCAAACAAGGTTCTATAAGGATTAAAGATGATCACATTGAGTTTTTCGATATTTGGAACCAACTTAAAACTTTTGACAAATTTTGAAAACTTTAAAATATGAATGAATTTCAAGAATACATTGATAACCAATACTTCTTATTTATACAGGGATTACGAGATGAGTTTGAGGACGTAAGATCAAATTTGATACATAGAAACCCGAAATCCAAAAGCTATGAGATCTTGGCCGATTTAGTTATAGAAGAGACTATATTGGGAAACATGAGACAACAAAGAAGCGGTGCATTTTACATCTAGACCCAAAAATTATTTGATGATGTATAGGACTCCGTACGCCAAAAATTGTGAGGAGAACGAGCAATTCAAGGGTAATGTTGTGCCTTGGCCAAACAAGAGTACGATTTGCCATTATTGCAAGGAGAGCGGACATATCAAAACCACTTGTCTTCTCTTGTTAAGGAGTTTTCCTTATGTGGCTGTGATTGACATGATATGTGATGGTTTTTAGATTTCAGTGTTTCTTTTCATATAACAAGTTAATATAAATTTTTAGACAAATGCATGGGAGTTAGAGCACAAGCGTTTACGGCCGATGAAACTAAGCTTGATGTTAAAAGACTTGATAACTTAGAAAATAATTCTTTTAAAATACCTAAAGTATGTTTTATACTAAAATTAAATTTTAATCTTCTCTAAGTTTCTCAAATTTGTGATAATGATTGCATTGCTACCTTCTTACCAAATGGATGTGTGTTGGAGAACCATCTATTGAAGAAGGAAATAGGGCAAGTACATAAAATGGTGGTCCTTACGCCATGGATAATTTGGTTATGACAAATTTTGAAACATGTGAATTTGTTTGTAATGTGTTTGGTCTTTGGCTTGTATGACCGGTCTCAAGCCCAAATAAAGGAGGAGGGTTGCATTAGGCTTCCGATAGTCGGTGTAAAACTTTATCAAGCTTAACATGGATGCTACAGAAAAACAAAAAATCCATGTGGCCGACCCCATATAGTATAGGAAAAGACTCGGAGATGCTTGCCACCTCATTGAATATTGGTCTTTGGCATCCATGTAAAACTTTCTAGTTTGGTTTCCTCATGTGGTTGTCATTGACAAGGAGGAAGTGCTACTATTGAAAATATGACATAAATTGAAGAGATATTCAAAGAGGTGGCAAGCATCTTCTGGTTGACATTGCGATCTTCTTTCAAAACATGATGAACTATATGTGACAATCTTTAAAAAACTTTCGTATATTGATAAACAAGATGCCATCAATCTAACTAGAAAAATGTTCTATTTACAAATTGTATTCAAATAAACCTAGTTATGATCGATTGAAAGTTTTTGGATGTAAGTGCTATATTTATACGGATAAGAATGAAAAGTTAGGTCCCAAAGCTATTAAATGTATCTTTCTTGGGTATGATATTAATAAAAAGGGGTATAGATTGTACAACCAAAAGAAGACAAACTTTATGTGTCTAGAGATGTTAAAATTCATCGAAGATAATGTTATTATCGAGATGGAGTAATAAAATACCTAAGATAGTATACATTTTTGGATGAAATCACGCACAAAAAGTTAGATGACAATGAGGAAATTATGTTTCAACTAGAGTATGAACCTAGAAATCCCCAAACAAGAGAAGAAATCATAAGACCTTTTTAACATGATTATGTAAGGAGGAATAAAGAAAATGACAATGTCTGTAGCAAAAAAATCATAAAACCTGCTTAAAGATTTGTCTTATAAAACATTTCAACCTCAACGTAGCAATCATATCGAGTATTATTAAAGCAAATCATTATGACCCAACAAAAAATAACTTAGAACGAAGAAAAATTATGAATGATGAATTAAAAGCAATGGAAATGAATAACACTTCAGACATTGTTTTGAAACGTAAAGATAAGAAAATTATTGGTTGTAGGTGTGTCTATAAGGTTAAAACCCATGACAATATTGTTCGATGTGTAACTTTGTGTGTATGGTTTTAGTCCACGATACGATACATATTGTATCATATCGCCTCTTGTTGTAATTTAATACTAGAAAATTGATAAAAATTTAGAAAAATAGGAATAAATATGATAATTGTAATGCAAAAACTTAAAAATAAAAAGACTTCATAAATCCCCAATCTTCATGCAAATAGTGTCTCCCACTTTACAAATACAATAAAAATCATACCCGCACACTTCATAACTTTATATTTTGTTATTAAAAAAACACAAATAACAATAAAAAAATAAATATAAAAAAAATTGGAAAACTCAAAAAGTATACTTAAAACGTAGTTTGAGAGCCTTGTGTAAAGCACTTTTGGTGCTACACCAGGGGAGCCACTGAGACACACTTGGGACCCTTGAACAGATGCCAGAAACCCGCGAGAACCTGGGTTCGTGTTCGGCTAGGAACCCTTATAGAGGGTCTCTGTGTAAGAAATCATCAATATTCATATTTGGAAGCCACCCGATCACATATCATCAAATGTCAAACCAACAAGTCAATACAAACGCACCTGAGAATGGGTGTTTTGTGTTAAGAACAAGCCAACAACACAAATAAAATTGCAGTCTAAGAACAACTCAATTTATTGATGGAGTGAGGCTCAATTTGCAACAAGTGAGAGAGAGGAGTAAGGAGTGGGCCATCACTAACCTTTGGGGATTAGGTCTTCCTAACGGCTATATTAACTAGTCGCTGGGGAGCCCTTAACCCCAATGACTAACTGGAATGCCTAGGGCCCTAATGGCCTTGGCTATCCAGTACCCAAACATGGGTCGGGCTATAATGGCCCACCCTATTACATGTTAACACTCTCCTCAAAACAAGTTTGTCTAACAGAAAACCAAATCTAGGAGTCGATAATGACTTGGTGAAGTCTGCCAGTTGTATTTCAGGTGGTAAATAAAATAAAGTCAACTTTTACTTCAAGCATTCCTCTCGAAAAGTTATAGTCTATCTCAATATGCTTTGTTCTTTCATGAAAATTGTTGTTAGATGCGATATATGTGATACTCTTGTTGTCGTAAAATAGAGTGGATGGTTGTTCACGGATGACCCCCATGTCTATCAACACCTTTGTAATCCATGAGATCTCAGTAGTAGTGGTCGTTATGGTTCGATATTCCACTTCTATGTATGAAAGGGACACTCTAATGCTTTTTGCATATACAAGAGATGAAGGATTCACCTAAAAATATGTAAAAACTAGTGGTGAAACGTCGATTATTGACATCTCCACGCAATCTGCATCAATATATGTAGTCAAATCAAGTGAAGAGGAAGAAGTCAGAAGTGCTCCCTTACTAGTAGAGTGCTTGAAGTATGTGATGATTCTAATAACCACACTCACATGAACACTAGTAGGAGCTTGTTGAAATTGGCTTGTAATGTGTACAACATGTGATATGTTTGAACGAGTGATAGTGAGATATGTAAATGCTCCTATTAGCCCCTTGTATGGGATAGGATCATTCAATTTCTCTTAATCTGTTGCTCTCAATTTTGTTCCAAGAACCTCTAGTGTATCCACCTTTTTTTCGTCGGTTAGACCTGATCTGTCAACAATTTCACGTAAAGTATCTTATATCATTATGTACAATTTCAATTCTCAAAAAATAAGTAAGCAAATAAAGGTCTTTTTATTTCAAATTCCTTGTGAAGATCATTTTTAACTTATAAGATGCCAACTTTATCACTTCCAGTGACGATCATATCATCCACATATAAGAGTGAAATTACTATACTTGCATTTAATTTCCTTAAAAATAATGCAGTCAGTATAACAGGAGACAAAATTATGCATATGTATCAAGTCTTCAAAACGATCAAACCAAACTTTGGGAGCTTGTTTAAGACAATTATGCTTACGTTTAAGAACATGATCTTGATGAATATCAAATTTGGGAGGAGTCATATAAACATCTTCATGCAATTTTCTATTAACAAAAGCATTTTTGACATCAAGTTGAAAAATATTGCAATTTTTAATAGCTCTAAGAGTTATGAAAATCTTTATAGTGGTCAATTTAACAATAGGAGCAAACATTTCATCATAATAATTCCATGTTGTTGAGCATAACCCTTGGCTATCAATATCTTCTTATATTATCATTACTATGAGTTTTAATTTAATTTTCTTATCCTTGGGTTTGTGAACAATGGACCAAGTTTGAGCTTTATCCAATACATTGAACTCTTCTTGCATGACATCCTCGTTCCGAAATTCCCTTGGCTTTATGGTAGAGCTAGATTCTTTTACGTGTAAATGGGTGGTAATCAAGTTTTTTCATTGAGGTCTAGAAGATTCATAAGATACAAAACGTATAGGAGGTTTTGAAATTCTAGGTTCTAATCGTGTGGTATTTTGTTCCCTATGTCTTTTAGTGTATTACGGAGGAAAGGGTCAAGAATATGTTTTACTACTCATTTGAAAATAGTAGGGTTTGGTCCCTAAACATCGAAATGTAATAATTCAAAAGATTTATGTGTTAAAAAATTTCTTTCACCAAAAGGTGGATGATGCATTTTTCCAAGATTACATTCTTTACAATAAAAATTACGAATCTCATTTTTCTTTAACAAAAGAAAATTGCAGTCTATGTTTATTCAATTGACCTAGTCGTTTATGCCAAAGAGTAGTATCATGAACTGCATTAAAATATTCAAAATTTGGCATAACTAAACTATCCATTCTGTATAGTCCACTTTCTCTATGGCCTTGACTAAATACCTTCTTCGATTGGTGATCCTCCACCACACAATTTTTAGATGAGAAAGTGATTACACAAACATTATCACAAATCTGAGTAACCTGAGAGAGGATTAAGATTTTACTTAGGTATAAAACTTATATTTTGAATTTTGAAATCTTCTTTTTCAAAGTTTCCAATCTTTTCAAGTTGAAGTTTCGTACCATCGAATATAAAAACATGTTTACCAAAAATATTTTAAAGATTTTTCATCATGAGCAATATAAAAAGTACGTGAATCCAAAAACAAGACATACATTGAGAAGTGGATAGAGCGTTTTCGAAAATGATTGCCTTCACTTTTCTTCTATATAAGCCTTAATGTTTCAAGGTAAGGCTTCTCCATCTTTGTCTTCTGCGACTCCCACGTTTTCATATCTTTTTTGAAGAAGGGGACAAGTGGTCTTAATGTGACTACTTTCCTTATAGTAATGACAAATAATATCTTTGTTTCATCATTTACCATTGGCTTCTTGCCTGAACTATCACCACCTTTTTATCCTTCAAAATTTTTAACATGGGGAGGTTTGGATATCTAAATGTTTCCTCATGGCTTCAAAGTGACAAGAACGACTTCTTTCGAAACACTTAGATTTTCTATTCTAGTCTCTTTCATAACTAGGTCAGATAAGAAAGTTTCTCCTTTTGATCTAGGTTTCCTTTGAATTAAGTTTGATATAATGTTTTTGAATTCATCCTAAGACCCCTCGTAAGTAAAAAAATTTTAATTACTAAATTTTTTTTGAAATTCATCCAGTTTTTGAAGTTTTCCAAATTTATCAAAGCTTCGAAGTTGAGTCCACAATTCAAAAAACTCATTGGGGTACTTTCTAATGCCTTACTTAAGCATTATCATTCTTTCTATTAAATCTATTTGAAACAGAAAATCTCTTTAGAATGATTTTTTTTCAAATATTCTCAAGTTTATCATCAATATTTTGACAAATAATCAAAGATGTTTTCGCATTCATTTTTTCTCAAGTTTTTAAATCTTATTGGAATTTTTCTTAGGCTTTCAAAGTATCATTATCGTCTAAATTTTTAAAATCTAACTTTAGTTTTTGAATCGTCGCATATATGTAATCTCAATAGTCTTTTAGTGAGAAGTATTTTTTCATAGTTCTTCCCCAACTTTGATAGCATTTTGAGTACAAAATACACGTAAAAGACTCATTTTTACTATCCATTTCAAGAAACAAACAGTAATTTTGATGTTACCTCAAGTTTGAAACGTCAAACATGCAATATCATGAACTTTCCAGTTTTGGCACGCTTCTTGATGTACTTGATTTTTTCAAAACGATGCTTTGATACCATATACAAAATTGTCGATACTCATATTTGGAAGTTGCCCGATCACGTATCATCAAAAGTCAAATACAAACAAACCCGAGAATGGGTGTTTCGAGTTAAGAACAAGCCCGCAACAAAAATCAAAGTGTTGTCCAAAAACAACTAAATTTATTGATGGGGTGTGACTCTATTTATGGAGCAATATTTACAAGTGAGAGAGAAGAGAGGAGTAAACAGAGGGTCAACATTCAGCCTTTGGGGACCAGGTCTCCCCAACGGCTAATTGGAATGGCCATGGCTATCCGACACCCAAACATGGCCCAGGCCCTAGTGACTCACCCGATTACATGTTAACACCCTAACCGTATCGTACAATAGGGCCTGTATCACACAATATAGGCCGATAACTTGGCATATGTGATACAATTGGGTGTATCATATCGTGTAGCTCTACGATACATATTGTACGATACGATGCGAAACAGATGACACTGATCCATAGTGATAATCTATTGCAAGGTACACAGAAAGACTTTATATGCATATATTAGATTTTTGATAGATTTGAATTTTTTATGCATACAGTGGATTTTCTCTCTTATTTTGCTTGACACTTCTTTGTTTATAAAGAAAATTGATTTTAGTATTGTGGTTCTACTTCTGTATCTAGATGATATGATCATAATTGAAAGTGATTATAATGAGATATTACATATCAAAAGAGGTATGCATGAAGAATTTGAAATGAAAGATCTAAGTCTACTTAGTTACTTTTTGGGAAGAAAAGTAACCGTTAATAACAGAGGTTATTTTATGTCACAAACAAAATTTGTTGGTGATATTCTTAACAGGTCGACAGATGAGAAAAAGGTGATTATGCCGGAGGTGATTGGGGTTATGACATATCTACATACAAATGATAGGAGCCTTGACATATCTTATCATCACTTGACCAGACATAACACATGAAATACATGTGAGAAGTCAATTTCAACAAGCTCCCACTAGTATACACATAAGTGCGGTTATGCGGATTGTGAGATATATAAAGGATACACTTGAAAGGGAGATCGTTTTAACTTGATTATCTTCTCTTAAATTAATTGTCTACATGTTGATTGAGGTTGTCAACGATAGACATTTCACCCATGAATTTTGTGTATTTTTAGGTGACTCACTAATCTCTTAGAGATGAAAAAATTAATAGAAGGTGTCTATATCATCTACGAAGGTAGAATATAAAACCATGTCTACTATAATAGCGGAGATATCTTGGATCACTGAACTTTTAGCAGACGTGGAGGTCACATTGGAGGACTCTACAGGATTGCTTTGTGATAACAAAAGTGTGATGTATATTTCTTCAAATAATACATTATATGAACAAACCTAGCATGTTGTGATGAACTTCTACTATATTCGGGAGGAATGCTTGAAGAAAACACTGACCTTATGTTATGCTCCTTTAGAACTACAATTAGTAGGTTTATTCATAAAGTCTTTGTCAACCCCTAAATTTACGTTTTTGTTAAAAAAACTTTTGATATATCCATCACAAGTTTGAGGAGGGGTGTTAACTTATAATAGAGTTGGGCCATTAGGGCCCAACAGGCTCCTGATGTAGTTCTCCTTGGACTGTCCCTCAAGAGCCAGTAACACCCAATGATTACACTACTAGCTGTTGGGAACTCCGAACGGCTAGTAGTGTAGCCGTTCGGAGCAACTGCTCCCACTTGTCTCTCTCTCTCTCTTCTCACTTATAATAACATATATAAATAGATGATGCGTACATGTTGATATTAACTATCTTAACATCTTCATTTCTACCATGAATGTGTTCTGTACATGTTGATTAATGGCTAACACTCAAATCCATAAAGTAGGTCTAATTGGCCAAATATTCATATCTATATAACATAGTGGGTCTAATTGTTGCTTTGTAACATTTGTCCTTGCCTTTAATTATGTTTCTTGTCACGTAGGATACCCGATGTACCTATATGTTTTAACCAACCTATATTAATTCGATCTATGACATCTTCGTCAATTTTTCCATCGCTATGAAAAACTGATCTTAGGTACTTAAAACTTTCCTTACGAGGGATGCAATGTGTGCCAATCTTAACTTCTTTGTTATTTAGGGTAACCAAATGATTTGCATTCTAATGTATTTTGTTTTTGTTCTATTAAGTCGAAAGGCTTTACTTTCTAATGTTTCTCTATATAGTTTCAATTTCCTATTGACTTTTTCCTTTGATTCATCCACTAACAAATCTCATCCACAACAAACGTATATGAAGTTACTTCATCTTCAATACATTTTGTGAACTCGTCGATAAATAAACATGGACTTAAAGCTGATCTTTGATGTAATCCAATATTATCTTCAAAAGATATTGATGTAATTCATCATAGTACATTCATGATATATTTTTCTTTTTTCAAGATTCTCCAAAGCATATCTCTTGGTTCCTTATCGTGAGTTTTTTCTAAACCAATAAATACAATGTGAAGGTTCTTTTTTCTCTAAAATGGGAAGTCTTAGTAGTAGATCTCCCTTGTATGAATCTAAAGACAGTATATTGGATTCGTCGTGGTCTGTCCAATCCCGGATGTGAAAGGAGGGTTGTGTTAGTCTTTTGACAGCCAACGTTTGCATTTACCACCGGAGCTTCTTAGTTTCAGTAAGGCTAATGAGGAATATCTGTCATGACGTTTTTTTGTAGATCTCAAAATGAAGAAATGGCAATTAAGGTTTCTTCTTTGAAGGACGATTTGGAGAAGGAGCACAAACATTGGCGCTCTGCTCAGGACAACTATGAAAGACAGGTGCAATATACTATCTTCACCTGCTGTTTTCTTGCAAATCAAACCAAAACCCAGCCTTGTTTTACATGTATTCTTAGTTCCTTTGTGTATATTAGACCATGTTGTTTTCTATGCATTGAGATTTTCTACTGTGGTCATTAAAACATTGTTGTTTTCCTAACTGGCATCATATTGTCACTCTAGTCAGCATTTTATTTGGTGTTGATGGTGTAAATTGTAATGCTGCTGGGGCTCATTCATAACTCTTGCCCTGTATTAATGAGACAATGCTGATGTATGCATGGGATACATAACTGCACATCATGGTGAACAGGATACGTGTTTTGAGATGCCAACACCACCTCCTAACTTTATCTGTTTCTCTAATGAGTAGTAATGAAGTTTTGCTATGATTACCATCTTTTAATCTTTCTTTTGTTGCACAAATTCCAGTTTTAAGTATGTTTTATGCTTAATGATTCTTACCACAGCATCACCCTCAAATTTCACCTTCTTGTTTGATGTTACCATATTTATGTGCTTCCGCATTGTCTCTATGAAATATGGTGTCTTGAAAAATGAGATGAACACAATGAGGAAACTTTGTTTCTGTGTCTTTCCAAAGTGACAAAGGAAACTGCTGGATAGTCTCCGGATTGATCTATTTTGACACCAACAGGAAATGACATAATGGAAAACATAAAATTTAATTGCTGACAAGCGCAAAAACCTGACACAAGAGTTGGTGTTTGAGTCCATTTGAAGTGTGACCCAGGAAATTATTGGGTCGTGTTCAGTTTCACGTGTTTTTACATCAGCAAACAGGGCTGCAACATGAAACTGCCATCTTTCCAGCAACTATGCACTTATTTTATTTGCATATATGATATATGATTAGGAATGATATTTTATACTCCAGTGGAATGCATTCTAGTTTAAAAACACAAATGACTCTAGTTTCTTCATAGGCAGTCATGGTGCGACTCCTGTGGTCTCAAGGACTAATCCCAATTCCCAACCGAAACAAGAGGTGGTTTTTTACCAACTTGAATGTTATTGAGTTTAGGTCTCTTTCATCAAGTTGATAACTGGTAGGCTTAGGGATGAATATCCTGACCTCATAGTTTTACTTTTTTGGATTATTCCATCCTTTTGAAAATGGCTTCTGCAAACAAACTATTTGAGTATGTTTTGTGTGAAACTAAAAGTACGAAAAAACCCATTTAATAAACTATTTATAGATGTTTTTGCTAATGCGTTGGAAGCCCGGATAAAGGAGGAGGGTTGTGTTAGGCTTGTGACAGTTAGAGTAAAATTTTGTCGGATTTTTATACCATGATTTACACAAATTATGAGCATTACTTTGGGGCGTTCCCGCTTAGCGATGTGCTACAGAGCCCAAATACAGTGAATAGTAAACAAGAGCTACTACATTTTTGCCTAGATATAGCGAATCAATTGCAGATAGGGTTCTCACATCATGGACGGGTGTGGGTAAAGAAGTTATGGCATTTGGCTTTTGATATAAATGAGGAAGGTAGGGAGATTTAAAATTTTGTTATGGCATTTGATCTCTTTATAATCAATACAATCTTAAAAAAAACAAGAAGACATTTAATTACTTATAAGAGTGGCTTATAACAAACACAAATTGTTACTTTATTTATAGAGAAAAAGATAGAGCATGTTGTAAAGATTGCAAGGTAATTTTAGGAGAGCTTAACCACCCAACATCGACTTTTAGTTATGGATTTACAAATTAAAAAATGGACAAAGAAGAAAAGAGTGCATCAAGCTAATCAGGAGAAGTAGAAATCACTTGGCTTACAAGACTATTTAATGAAATTTGGAGAAACCAAAAGATGCCCATGGAATGTAGAGCGAGTACATTTATACCCATATATAAGAATAAAGGGGACATTCAGAACTATGCGAATTATCGAGGTATCAAGTTAATGAGCCATACTATGAAATTGTGGGATAGAATTATCAAAAGTTGGTTAGGACAAGTATCGAGTAGAACTGAGAACCAATTTGGATTCATGTGAGGCAGATATACTGTTAAAGCGATTCACCTTTTGAGACGTGTTATGGAACATTTTAGAGCAAAAAAGAAAGACCTTCACATGATATTTATTAATGTAGAAAAAGCTTACGATAGGGTACCGAGGGAGGTTGTTTGGAGAACCTTAGAAAAAAAGAGATATCCCATTGACATGCATTAGCCTTATACGAGACATGTACGATGGTGCAAAAACATGTACCATTGACATGCATTAGCCTTAATATTGGGTTACATTAAGGATCAACTTTAAGTCCATACTTATTTATAATGGTGATTGATGAGTCAACCAAATATATTCAAGATGAAGTACCTTGGTGTATGTTATTTGCATATGACATTGTGTTAGTGGAGGAGTCTAAGGAAAAAGTTGATAGAAAATTGGAACTATGGAGAGAAACATTAGAAAGCAAAGGCCTCTGACTTAGTAGAACAAAAACAAAATATATGGAATGTAAGTTTGATCATTTGGTTACTTTAGAGGACATAGAAATTAAAATTGGCACACATTACATCCCCAAAAGGAAAGTTTACATACCTAGGGTCAATTTTGCATAGAGATAGAAGAATTGATGGGGATGTTATGCATAAAATTAATGCTGGTTGGTTAAAATGGAGAGGAGCATCAGGTATTCTTTGTGATAAGAAGATACCATTAAGGTTACCATGTTTTATGGTTATGAGTGTTGGGCAGTTAATCATCAACATGTACAAAAGATGTTTGTGACAGAAATGAAGATATTGAGATGGATGAGTGGTCATACAAGAAAAGATCGTATAGATAATGAGGTTATTAGAAACAAATTTGGAGTAACACCTATAGAGGATAAAATGAGAGAATATCGTTTAAGATGGTTTGGACATATAGAAAGAATATCGGAAGAACTTGTAAGAAGATATGAAAAACTAAATTTGGAAAGTATTAAAAGAGGTAGAGGACGACCACAAAGGTGTTGGAAAGAAACAATAAAAAATGATCTAGCTTATTGTGAGTTAACTGCTAATATGGCACATGATAGGGCTATGTGGAATTTCAAGGTTGAAACACCACCTAGCAGGGACTGGGAAAGAAGTTGTTCCTTGTAAAGACAGAGTTAAAAGTTTGCCAGAAGGTATTAAATGACAATGTCTGCAGATGATTGAGAATATACAAGAAAGGAGACAATAAAAGAATGATTTGGAGATGTTTGAAGAAGATGATGATGCTATTGGATTCACTGATAGTTTGCCTTCAGATGCAGAACAGAGATTGGTAGTTGCAGTTGACAAGCACCTAGCAGGAGAAAGAGGGTTGCTGAAGACTTTGAAGGTGGTAGAAGAGGAAGTTCAAGGAGTAGAGGAAGAGTTTCTTCTAGCATAGATTCATTTTTTCCCTCATACTATTACACCTGGTACTCAACCTGGAATTCGTGTAGCTATGGTTTCATAACATTTGCATGATTAGGCAAACCTTGTAGTGGGCAGATGGTTTTGTTTTATGATGCATGAATTCCATTCAATGTAGCAAATAGTTTTCATTTTCAAGCAATGGGAGATACAATTTCTAAGATCGATACATGATACAAGATGCCCTTCTATCAGAAGTTGAGAGGAAAGATCTTAGATAAGACCGTCATTGAGAGAGTCATATAAGGAGACACGTTGCACTATCATGGCAGATGGATGAAAAGATAGGCGAGGAAGGACCTTGCTAAACTTTCTTGTCTACTATCCTAAATGACTTATGTTTTTGAGATCTTTAGATATGTCAGAGGAGAAACACACTGCGAATATCTTACGACAAGAATTTGATAAGGTTATACAAGAAGTTGGGCTATAGAATGTAGTCCAATTGATTACAGATAATGCAGCTAAGTACAAAGCAGCTGGGAAGGAGTTAGCTGATATTTATGTGACTTTTTACTGGACACCATGTATAGCCCATTGTTTAGATCTCATCCTTAGGACATTGGTGAGATGGATGAAATAAAGGCAGCAACTGAGTGTTGTCAAGATATCATAAAATTCATTTACAACCACGCATTTGTTTTGTGTATGATAAGGAAATATACAAAAGGTGCAGAGCTTCTTCGAACAGCTGCAACTCAGTTTGCGACAAACTTCTTATCTGTACAAAGTATTATGATACAGAAGCAAGCATTGAAGATAATGTTCTCCTTAGATGAGTGGCAACAATTTGCAGAGTTGCCTAAAAACGGAAAGTTGAATGAGATTTTTGATACAGTCTTCAGGAGTACATTTTGGAATGCATGTGTTAGACCATTGAGGATTACATGCCCTTTAGTAAAGGTTTTGACATTGGCTGACAACGAGGAGAAACCATCTATAGGCTACCTTTATGAAGCGATGGATGGGGCAAAAGAAGGTATCAGATATAATTTTAATGGAAAAAAGAGAGATTATGTGCTCGTGCGGAAAATCATTGATAATAGATGAAATAAACAATTGCATCACCCTATTCATGCAACATGTTATCTAAACCCATCATTCAGGTACTTAGCAACCTTCAAAAGGGATGGTGAGGTTAATTGAGGCATCATTGACTGTATTGATAGATTAGTCCCTTATGAGAGCATAGCAGATGCTATACATCGAGAGATGGATGGGTTTACCTGTAGCAATTCGCAACCGCACTATGATGCGTGCAGGTAAATTATTTATCTTCGTATTTAAGTTTCTTAAATCAATACATCTTATATTACTGTGGATTATGTCTCTAATGTTGGAGTGAGAGTTCTGAGCCAAACCTGTAGTGCAACGGGTTGTGAAAGGAATTGGAGTGTCTTTGAACACATCCATACAAAAAAGCACAATAGGTTGGAACATAAGAGACTAAATGATTTAGTTTTTATTCGTTGTAACATGCGCCTTCGTAAAAGGTAATGTTGTATTACTTAAATGTTCAATTCAAGAAATTGTTTAATTTCAATTGTTAATATTATTTACTAATTGTTTATCTTTGTTTGTTGTAGGCAATTAAAAAAAATAAATAGATAAGAAAGCCAATTTGATCCAATAAGTTTGGATAATTTTGATATGTTAGAAGACTGGATTATAGTGTTGCTTAGTTGTTCGTTGTATAAAAATTAAACTTTTTTTGTATGGGAAAATGCGATACACGATACGATACCCGTGAGACAACACTATGGGAAAATGCTTAGTTGTTCGTTGTATAAAAATTAAACTTTTTTTACCTTATACAATTTAAGTTTTATGATTGTGAATTGTTTTGATTACAAGTTGGCAACAGACTTAGCACTGCACAAATCCCTAAAGTTACCTTTTATTTTTTTCTTAAAATTTTCAATGCAATTAATCTTGTTTATTCGCAGAGTAAATCTTACGCTTTCTTTAGTGTTGCTTTGTTAACCAAGTGGCTGTGGAGGTTATTGTTTAGAAGTGGTATCTGATCCGGTATTGGATCCCTATGTATTCTATTATTGAGTATAACTAAGTAGGGGAAGATTAGTCATTTAAGTTATAAGATAGTGCAAGTAAGAGTATTAGTTAGGGTTAAACTAAGGGAAGAATTGGTATCAATGAAGGAGGTGTAAACAATTATTGATAATCGAGGATTGAATTGCCAATGTTACAATTTGTCACATTGCGAAGATCTGAAAACATCCGAATATGGATGTCACACGTAAAGAACACACTAGGAGCCAACCAGAGTCCAACAAATCACAAAAATGGTTGTTCAAGACAACATCATTTATTTATAAGTGAATGCACTATTTATAGGGGAAGATACATGGCAAGAAAGAGGGAAATGGGACAGCCAAGTGGTTGTTGCAAGTGCTGGCCAGGTTGTTTAGCACTAGCCGTTGTTTTTCAACGGCTACTTGCTGGCCAGGCGAGTAGCCGTTGGAGGCACTGCTGGCCAGTGCCTCCAAAAGCTATGGTTGGTCCCTAGTGGCTCATGCCATCCACATCAAATGCACGGGCCCTAATGGCCCGTGCGCCTATTACATTTAACACCCCTCCCTCAAACTTACGGGGTATATACCGAAAGTTTATCCACCAAAAATTTAAAACGAGTGGCCGAGAGAGATTTGGTAAAGAAATTCGTAACTGCATCCGGAAGCTAAGTTAACACAAAGGTGTACAGAATAAGCTGCCATGTGCTTGAGATGAAGGTGACGAAGTAAGGTGCGATAATCGATCTCAATGCCAGCTTAGGCCTCGCTCCGCTTAAAATCGAGTCATGTGAGCACCCTAATAGAACCCATTGTCACAATACATAGGAGTGGAATGAGAAAGAGAAACTCTCATATCTCGTAAGTAATCAACGTAACCAAAACAATCTCTTTGGTAGTAGATGTCATAAATGATATTCTCGCTCGCTTGGGTCAAGATTGAGAAACAATAGACGTGTTTCTTGCCTCTTCCAAGAAATAAGAGAATCACCCAAAAAATATACGTAAAACCAAGAATGTACTCATGCGACCGTGGATCACCGCCATAATGTATCGACGTAGTATGCACGCAACTCTAAGGAAGAGGTTGATGGAAATAAAAGACTATGAAAGACTCAGTACTCGAAGATATCGCAAAATACTTCAAGCACGCTCTACCCAATGAACTGTAGGAGAAGCATACAATCCGACTAACAACATGAACAAAGATATGCAATATCTCGGATTTGTGTAATAGTAAGGTATACCAAGCTCCGCAACAAGATATAACCGTATAAAGTAGTAGATCCGACAAAGGTAAACCATCGAAGAAGGGGGCCCTTGCATTAACTCTCAATGGGAGTGTCTATGGGCTTCCATTATCAGCAAGCTTCAGCTCGCTCAAGAAAATCCTGAACATATTTCGATTGAGAGCAAGAAGTATAATCCTCTGGGTGAGTGAGAAATACCTCAATACCTAAGAAATATCGTAGAGAACCCCAAATCCTTCATTTCAAACTGCCGTTTCCATTAACTCGTCGTCTTCAAATAAAATACCATGAAGAATGTCGCTGCCAATGATAATCATGTCATCAACATATAAAGACAAAATGATACGACCTCCGTATCAAGGCACTTAACAAAAGAGAGGCAGTAATCATGACTTACTTGAAGCAAATCCATGGAAGAGATAACAAATAGTAAAAATTTTGAAAACCAAGCATAGGAAAGTGCTTGTTTGAGACCATATAATGCTTTCTCGAGCTTGCGTACATACCTTAATCATGTAAAACACTGTAGAGTGGGGCGCTATATAAACTTCTCTTCTTGAAGATCTCCATTCAAGAAGACAGCATTTTTAACATCAAGTTGATATATGTCTCAGTTTTGCATACCACTAAGGGTCTATGTTACACGGGTGCGGGATACGGAAAATTTCAAAAAATTTGGGTGCGGCGACACGACTAGGGTATATAATATTATATATTATATATAATATTCAAGCTACAGAAATCAATCATAATACAACTAGTATTTGCTAATTTTCGGTGCACGTAGGTATCAATTAGCAAGTTCCCTCATAATGATCTGAAACTTAGAATGATTTTACGAGCTGCAAAATATCCAAGTTATGGATTTAAAGAGTTTCCAGATCTTTTCTAAGATATAACATATACTAGTATTTGTACTAGGATCCACTAGTGATGTCATACTCTTCTCTTCTATTGATCTAGCAATGTTCTTGGTCTTCAAATGTGTTTTGTGACAGAGATTATTCTATGCAAAGGCATACAATATTTTATCTACAGCTACAATAGCAAGTACACAACTATATATTAAAGCAAAACACATAAATGGTAAACAACTACTAATTTCATCATAATACACAAATCAATCTTCGTTATCCGGACCCATTTATCCGTGAGTTACAAAAAAAAATTACATTTTTTTTTTTGCCTTGCCGCACCGACACGGTGTCGGTGTCGCACCAGTGTCGAGGTCGACACTCCACCCCTTAGAAGTGTCTGTGTGACTTAGCTAAGGGTGATTAGAATTATAATAGTAGTCATTTTAGCAATAGGAGCAAAAGTTTCATCCTAATCAATTCCATGCTCTTGAGCATATCTCTTACTAATCTAGCCTTATATCTTTCAATATTACCATTACTATGAGTTTTGATTTTATAAACCCATCGACATCAAATAACCTTCTTATTTTTAGGTGTATGTACAATGATCTAAGTTTGAGCTTTGTCTAGGGTTCCAAGTTCATCACTCATAGCGGCTTGCCATTCTGGAATACCCTTAGCTTGGTGATAAAACATAGGTTCTTTGATTTCGTGAAGAATTGCAATCAAATTTTTGCATTGAGGTTCCAAAGTTTCATAGGAAATAAAATGTTGAGGAGGCTTTGAAATTCTATATTCTAGACATGTGTTATCAGATTCTCTATGACGTCGTGTATAATGTAATGGAAAGGGTTCAAGATGGGTTAATGATCAACAGTTTCATTTTGGACACTATCACATTCTAGAGGACTATCTTGATGATCTTCAGGGTCACAATCATCGTCTTCTTCTAGATCAAAGAAGTCTTGAGATATAGATGATTCAGAACTTTCTGAAGATTTAGACTTATAGTAAGCATCATTTTCAAAGAATTTTACATTCTTATAAACTTACAATTTATCATTTACACGATCAAAACTTCTATAACCTTTTTCGTCTATACCATAACCAAGAAATACACATTCAATGGCCCTAGGAGATAATTTATCATTTTTATCTGTATAAATAAAGTATCTGCACCAAAAAACTCTGAGTCTTTCATAAGGAGGAAGATTGTATAGTTTTTCAAGGGAAGAAATATTTTCAAGTTTGGATGAACGCATTCTATTAATAAGATATACCGTTTTAAGAGTAGCTTTTACCCATAAAAACTTAGGAACATTGCTGGCAATTAACAGAATGCGACATGTTTCTATGATATGTCTATGCTTTCTCTCAAAACAATAGGAGCAAGAACCCAAACATCAGAGTGTATTAATTCAAAAGCTTTGTTTGGTACATAATTTCTTTCACCAAAAGGAAGATAATGCATTTTTCTAAGCACACAACACTCTTTACATTCAAACTTTTGTTCCCTAATTTTTTTCAACAAATGAAAATTACACAATTTATGTATATCTAAATGTCCAAGTCGTTTATGCCAAAGGGTAACATCTTAAGCTACATTATAAGATTCAAAATTTGGCATAACTAAATAATCCATTTTGTATAGTCAGCTTTCTCTATGGCCTTGACGAATCACATTCTTCGATAGGTGATATTGCACCACACAATGCTTGGAGGAGAAAGTGACTATACAATCATTATCACAAATTTGAGCAACCGAAAGTAAGTTTAAATTGAGTTTAGGTATAAAGCTTATATTTTGGATTTTAAAATTTCCTTTTTCGAAATTTCCTATTTTTTCAATTTTAAGTTTTGCACCATCGACCGTAAATACATGTTTTTCAACGATATCTTGAGATTCATTTAAGGATTTTTCATAATGAGTCATATGAAAAGAAGCACCTAAACCTAAAAATCAAGACATACCTTGAGAGGTAGAGAAAGCGTTTCTGGAGATGCTTGCTTTTTCTTTAAACATTTACTCTATATATGCTTTGATGTTGGTAGGCAAGATTCCTCCTTTATCTTCCACGACTCCCATATTTCCAAATTTCCTTCGAAGAAGCGGACAAGTGGTTTTGATGTGCTTGGGTTTCTTGTTTGTTTTGCAGGGTTCCCATATCTGGGCTATTCAAGTTCCTTCAAATTGTCAAACAAAGAGGTTTGCTTTCCAACTATTATATGCCAACTATTATGCATCTTGTTTCCTTGACCTTTTTTTATTTTAAGAAAGAAAGTTGAACACTGCAGAGAAGATGCATAAGAAAGTTGGACCTAATGAAATCACTGCAAAGTTTGAGCTGAAGCCGCCACCATATCCACTGGTAAAGTTTGTTCATTACTCCATTTACCTGTTACAATTAATTGTCCTTCCAGTTGGCTAATTTTCATGGGGACCTATGCTATGCTTCTAATGAAACATGCCAATTGCCAAAAATTAGATTCGGCCAAACTTTATCATTTTCAAATTTATGGCATTTTCAAACTTTGGTATGTAGTCTTTTATCAACGCAAGAAACTTAAAACATTTGAAAGAATGCAGGCATCTCAGATTTATTGTGATCAACGCAGAAACTACAAAGGCTTGTAACCTATGGAATACTGATATATAATTAAAAATTTAAGAAAAAATTCATAATTCAAAATATATATATATCTAAAAGCTTTAAGATTTATAATATCTTGATATATGTCCCATGTGTTAATATTTACTACTTAGAAAGCCCTTCCCAAAAAACATGGAGCATCATTTCTACCGATATTTTTTCTAAAAATCTCTTAAACCAACTTGTCTTAGTAGATTTAGTCATGTACAAGTATATGTATAACAAAAAAATTAACTAGAAGCGAGTAAGTGGTAACTAAGTAATTGGGCTTAAGTAATGGGTAATTGAGAATATTACTATTTTTACTTTTTAAAAAAAATTTCAATGGTAATTGAGTTTTTTTTTTTTAATTTTAAATTGGTTGTGTGCCGTGTCTTGGTGTGTCTCCACGTGTTTAATTATTTTTAATTGGACACGTACGACATGCTTGTCGTAGTGTGTCATTCGAGTGTGACGTACACGTGTCCATTGGTGTGAACACGTGTCATGTTGAACACATGTTAAAAAACCACGGCACCAAAATGGTGTGTCCGTGCTTCATAGCGTGTAACTCACCAAACATGTGCATTGTTAGAATGTAAATAAGGAAACGAAAGAGTTTCATGCAATTATGCTTTTTCTTGGTGCTACCGTAGTAGGGTTATGTTTAAGATTTTTGAACCTGTGTTGAACTTAATTACTTCTCAATTTTATTTTACTCAACTAGTACTTTGTGCACAGATCTTTAGTCTTGGTCGACTAGCCTTGAAGAGGTTGAGCATTATTATGAACTTGAATGCCTCATTAGAAGTTTTGGCACTATGATTTGATAGTTGTTGAGATAGAAAAAGAAAAGCGAGAGATTGTGATTAGAAACCGTGTGTTTGAACTACACAACGGAGTTTGAATTATATAGACTTGTTACAATAAATACAAAGACCTTAATTACCATAATTAATTTTGTTATGATTTGGTTAGCCTATACAATGAATCGAAATACTATTTACATAGTTTTCAACGCTCTCTCTCAAGCTAGAGCATATAGGTTATATGTACTAAGCATTGCAAATATAGGTTATCCAAGGATCTCTCAAAGACTTAGTGAAAACATCACATAAAGTTAATCATTTGAATTATTGCGAAGCTAGTGGTGGTGTCTCGAGATAGGATCTTTTCTCTAATAAAATGACAATATATCTCAATATGTTTGGTCTTTTCATGAAACATTGGATTAGAGGCTAGATATACAGCCAACTTGATTATCACAAATGAGCATCATTTGCATAATCTCCCAAATCGAAGTTCTTTAAGTAGTTATTTTAACCAAATGAGTTTACAAGTAGCTAAAGTCATGGCTTGATATTAACTTCTGCACTTGATCTTGCAATCACATTTTGTTTCTTACTCTTTCTCCATTATGTGATTATTGGATTATTGATTCAGGAGCTACTCATCGTATGATTGGCAACAAGTGTAGTTTTTGTATGAAATGCATTAACATTGAATAAACTCACTGACTGTAGATAAAAGATAGAATGAAAGTGCAAGTTGGCCCATCTCTGGTTGTCGTCTCTTGTCTTTTTCTTTATTCACTTACCCTAATTACAGACTTAAGGCTTTATATAAGTACCAATCTAACTTAAATGACATAAGTACCCTTAATTAGTGACTAATCTTTCGTGATTCTCAATGGTTCAGATCCTGATCCATTGGGATCCGAACCACTTATAACCATAAACACAATTACAACTACATAACTTAAACTTAAACTTAAAATCTAAGAATTTAAACTTCAACTTGATCTCCAACAGCAACGAGTGCTTATTTGATTATCAAAATGCTCAGAATCATAGTCAAGTACGACTTGCAAATGGATCTTATGCATCTATGGTTGGAAAATTGAGTATTATGACATCCTTGGAAGCTCTTCATTTTGAGTTTTATGTGTTTAGTTTCTCTATTAAATTACTATTTATAAGTACACTTATGAAGACTATGAATTGTTCAATAATTATTCCTCATCTGGATGAGATATGCATATAAAACCTCATACAACTTCATGAGTCTTGGTTAGTAAAGAAGAGGTACTTCGATTATGGCATTTGCGACTGGGACACCTCCCACCTTCAAAACTTAACAGGATTTCTCCTTAGACATTTAGTATTTTACTTTCTTCTATTTCTATTGAATGTGATATATGCCAAAAGGCAAAACATCTTCGTGATTCTTTTGTAATAAGTGAACACTGGTCTTCTATTCCATTTGAGTTAGTCCATTCTGATGTATGGGGTTCAAGTTTTTGTCAATCTTTTAATGGATATGAGTATTTTATGTCATTTACTAATGATTGCACACGTTTCACCTTCGTATATTTGTTGAAATCTAAGAATGATGTGTCACATATATTTCCTATCTTCCATAAATTTGCATTAACTCAATTCAATGCAAATATTAAAAAACTCCACTCCGATAATGGGGGGGAGTATCTTTCTAGGACTCTGACTAATTATCTATAACACCATGGCATTTTGCATCAAACCACTTGCCTATACACTACTCAACAAAACGGGGTAGTTGAGAGGAAAAATAGATATATTCTATAGATTGGTTGAGCATTGCTTATTGAAGTAAATACTCTTAAATCTTTGTGGGGGAAGCTGTCTTGATATATTTATTCTTAATAAATCGTATGCCCAATAGATTATTAAATGATAAGTCTTCCTTTCAAATACTTTTACTTCGCCAAAGAATATTTTCTTTAACACCTCGTGTATTTGGTTGTTTCTTATGTTCACATTCATACCCAAGTGTATCCTTATTGGTTACTCTCTCTCAAAAAGGGTTTCACTTGATGTCTCATTCTTTGAGTCCCACTAATATTATGATAATCATGAATAAACACAATTTGATTTTGTTACTATTGAGCATTGCTGCCTATTATTCCAAGTTATACTGAAAAATACTCAGAAAGTGATACAGTTGACTTAACAAGGAGATTCAAGAGAAGAGTGATTAAAAGGTTTATCATCATGGTACCCTAAATATATTTTGTCCCCCCTGAACAAACAATCATGCCCGAATGCTCCAATCCACCTTCCAATCCATCTATAGAGGAGCTAGAGTTGCCAATTCTAATCGGAAAAGAAAAGAGAACATTTGTACATCCTATCTCTCACTATGTCTCATATTAAGGTTAAATGCTAGTGTTAATCTGTACCCTAAAGTGTAAAACAAGGGATGATGGATCCGAAATGGAGGGCAATCATGAAAGAAGAATTAATTGCTCTTATAAAACACGACACATGGGAATTGGTGACACTAACAGAAAACCAGTGGGATGTAAATGAATGTATACCATAAAATATCGAGCAGATGGGAGCGTTGAAAGATCACGCTTGGTGGCAAAAAGATACAATCAATCTTATGGAATATACTATAATGAAACTTTTGTACCAGTGTAAAAATAACTACCATCCATGTGATTATGAGTTTGGCAGCAAACAAAGAATCGGATATGTGACAATTATATGGTTAAAGTGTTTTTCTTCAAGGCAACTTGAACGAAGAGATCTATATTACTTTACCACCTGGAATTGATTATGGCTAAATTCAACATATAGTATGTCATCTTAAAAATGCTCTATATGGACTAAAACAGTCCCCACAGGCATGGTTCGAGAAATTTAGTGAGGGAGTATTGAAACTTGGTTACAAAAAGTGCACGAGTGATCACACTTTATTTATAAGGAAAAATAAAGAAATTTTTATTCTTATTGTCTATGTATATGATATAGTCATTACATGAGATGATAAAGAAGAGATTACATGGCTTAAAGACAAATTGCATCATATGTTTGATCTTAAGGACCTTGGAAAATTACATTACTTTCTTGGTATTGAAGTTTTGCGGTCTAAGGCTAATATTTTTCTTATCTAGAGAAAGTACACTCTTGATTTGTTAAAGGATACTAATATGGTTTATTGCGAGCCTAATGAACTTCTAATGGAAGTTAATCATCATTTAAATTCACATGGATTCGAAATATTCAAAGACATTCGGAGGTATCAATGGTTAATTGGGAAACTTATCTATTTAACTATTGCACGTCCTGATATCGCGTATGCTGTGAGTATTGTAAGATTTATGCATCAACCGTCAAAGTATCATATGAAAGGTGTGTATAGAATTCCAAAATACCTAAAGTCAACCCGAGGATATGGAATATTTTACTCTAAGGAAGGACATCTAAACATTTAAATATTTAAAGATATAGATGGGGCATGATCTAAAGAAGATAGAAAGTCCACCTCAGCATAAAAAATGACAGTGGTTGAAAGATCTAGTGCAAAAGCTGAGTATGGAGTCATGACAAAAGGCATGAGTGAAGATCTCCGGTTGAAATCGTTATTAATAGAACTGATAATTCAGTGTGAACATCTTATTATCTTATTCAGTGACAAAAAGACAACTATTCTGATTGCTTCAAATCAAGTTCAACATGAGAGGACAAAAATATAGACATTGACTATCATTTATGCAAGAAAAAGTGAACAATAGAGAATTGCAGTTAACATATGTGAGATCATGTGATCAAATCGGCAGATATATTAACTAAGGCAGTACTTAAAGGAATCCTATAATCCATGTTTAGCAAGATGAGAATTATGAGTATATTTCTCTTAACTTGAGGGAGAGTGTTGAAGAAGTTGAGTAATATCAGATCTTTGATGTTGGATCATTCCCTTTTATTTTTGGTTTAATTATCAAGTATGCTTAAGTAAGGGCATATTAGTCCTTTAAATTATAAGAGGTCTATAAGTGTCTGGTTTTAATTTAGGGTTTACGGAGTGTGAGAAAAGCAACAGTCAAGAAGGCTGCCGAGTCACACCAACGTGTGGTTGTGTGTGCAGTTCCAAGATAAAAGTTGTAATTCTTTGTTTTTTGTTACTTATGTGTTGAATAGAATTTTTTCCAGGGCTTGGTACCTTTTGTGATTCTTTTGGCTTGTTTGGAGCGAAATGAATACAAGGGTTTATGATAAGAGAAGAGATTTTTTACCATGTTGTTGGGAAGGTGTCATAGTACTATATTGGATTTTTAAGAGTTTATAAAGTCTTGCACTATTTCATATTGATGTAGATGGTGCATCTCCTTGATGCTTAATTTGCAAACACTTATATTAAATATTCCTAGACTTACCTTTTAAAAGATGATCTTTAATTTAAGCATGCTATATTCAGTCTCACAGGCAGGTTTGAGTCTGATCCTAACTACCTGCTAAAAAATACAACAACAACAACAACTAAGCCTTTTCCCATACTAGACGGGGTCGACTACATGGATTCTTTGTTTCCACAGATCCCTATCATGTGCCATGTTAGCAGTTCACTCACAATAAGCTAGATCATTCTTTATTGTTTCTTTCCAACACTTTTGTGGTCATCCTCTACCTCTTTTAATACTTTCCAAATTTAGTTTTTTGTACCTTTTTACAGGTTCTTCTTTTGATCTTCTTTCTATATGTCCAATCCATCTTAAAGGATATTCTCTCATTTATCCTCTATTGGTGCCACTCCTAATTTGTTTCTAATAACCTCATTATGTATACGGTCTTTTCTTGTATGACCACTCATCCATCTCAACATCTTCATTTCTGTTACAAACATCTTTTTTACATGTTGATGATTAACTGCCCAATACTCATAACCATAAAACATGGCAGGCCTAATTGCTGCTCTATAATATTTACCTTTTAACTTTAATGGTATCTTCTTGTCACAAAGAATACATGATGCTCCTCTCCATTTTAACCAACCAGCATTAATTCTATGTGTAACATTTCCATCAAATTGGTTCTCAATTATACTTGATACTTATCTTAACCTACGTTCGATAATTCTTTCCCATAATTTCATAGTATGGCTCATTAACTTATACCTCGATAATTTGCACAATTTTGGATGTCTCCCTTGTTCTTATATATGGGTATTAGTGTACTTGCTCTCCATTCTTCGGGCATGTTTTGGTTTTTCCATATTTCATTAAATAGTCTTGTGAGCCAAGTGATTGCTCTTTCTCCTAGTATTTTCCAAACTTCTATAGGAATATTATCTGGTCCTACCGATTTACCACCCTTCATATGTTTAAGAGCCTCTTTGACTTCATCCTTTTGAATACGTCGGTAGAAATTGTGGTTTATATACTTTTATGATTTGGCTAACTCTCCTAAGCTAATACTAACATCTTTATTTTCATTAAAAAGATTATAAAAACATTTTTTCATCTATTTCTTATATCATCATTTGCCACTAGAATTTTTTCATCCTCATCTTTGATGCATCTAACATAATTAAGATCTTTAGTTTTCTTATCTCTAGCCCTAGCTATCCTAAAAATATCTCTTTCACCCTCTTTTGAGTTGAGTTTTTTATATAAGTCCTCCCAAATTTTAGCTTTTGCTTCACTCACGGCCTTTTTCACTTCCTTCTTTGTTTTCCTTTAAGCCTCTAAAGTTTCACTAGTTTTCTTGGCATAATGTAATTTGTAACATGTCCTCTTTGCCTTATTTTATTTTGTACTACTTCACTCCACCACCAAGCTTCTTTTTGTGTTGGTACACCTCCCTTAGATATCCCTAACACATCTTTTGCCACTTTCCTAATATGTATAGCCATATTGTTCCACATATCACAGGGTGTACCAACATAATTCCAAACATCTCCTTGGACTTTCTGTTTAAATATATCTTCTTTCTCGCTTTTAAGGTTCCACCATTTAGTCCGAATAGCTCGATGCACTCTTTTCTTCTTTGTCCGTTTTTTTATTTGTAAATCCATAACTAAAAGTCGATGTTGGGTGGTTAAGCTTTCTCCTGGAATTACCTTGCAATCTTTACAACACGCTCTATCTTTTTTTTACAAATAAAATAATCAATTTGTGTTTGTGATAAGACACTCTTATAAGTAATTAAATGTTCATCTCGTTTTTTGAAGATTGTATTGACTATAAAGAGATCATATGCCATAGCAAAATTTAAAATCTCCCTATCTTCCTCATTTATATCCTCAAAACCAAAGTTTCCATGAATCCCTTGATATCCTAATGACTCTTTACCGACATGTCCATTTAAGTCACCTCCTAAACAAATCATCTCCCTTTGTGAAATCTTTTGAATCACCTTATCTAACTCTTCCCAAAAAACTGTCTTTACACTATCTTCTAGTCCTATATTCAAAACCTCTGCTCCTAACACTAATTTCAACGTCATGATTCAGTCACCATATCGTTGTATGTCTAGAACACTATCCTTTAAATGTTTATTTATGATAATACCAATTATGTTTCGAGCCTTTTCTTTACCTGAGTACCATAATTTAAAACTTGTATCCTCTATCTCCTTTGCTTTTTCTCGAACCCATTTTGTCTCTTATAAACATAGAATATGAATCTTTCTCCGAATCATAGTATCTACCATCTCCATTAGCTTACCGGATAATGTTCTGATATTTCAAGAACCAATACGAATCTTATTATCTAGGACTAGCTTCCTTACCCCTCCCACATCCGTCCATAATCAAAATGCGGAGGCCCTGTCTAAAAAAATTTCACTACATTTGGGCGGCAATGTAACGGGACTAACTTTTTTATCCACACCCGTCTATGATAAGACAACCCTCTCTGCAATTGATTCACTACATTTGGGCGAAAATGTAGTGGCCCTTGCTTACTTATTACTGCATTCGGGCTTTGCAGTACGTTGCTAGGCGGGGACGCCCCAAAGCAATGCTCACAATTTTTGTAATCCATGTTATAAAAATCCGACGAAGTTTTACGATGGTTTCGAAAGCCTAACACAACCCTCCTCCTTTATCCGGGCTTGGGACCGACAATGCATGGGTGATGCCTTACATGGGCGGACCTGCTAAAAAATGGTGGAAAAAAAACGTTCTTGCTAAGGGTGTAGGCCAAGTAAGTTCATGTCTGATTACCATTTTAAGATACCAGCACCAGAACTAGTTTGGGTGTAATCAGATCCACCACGGGGTAAACAGTACTCGCATAAGAGAGGTCAAAACCATAACCAAATATCTTTTATAAATGGCTTGACATTGTAGTTGAAGGTTCTTACCAGACATGGCTATCGTACAAACTGTCATTAAGCATACTTTGGTTCCATAAATTAGTCAGCTCTTGGAGGTTTGATCCCCACAGCGGAATGGACGACCAATGCAGGTTGGGTTAGATTTTTTTTAGTTTAGTACATGCACACATATACATATATATGTGCACTTGTGCTTTCTTGCATGCGCACTTCATTTTATGAGTCAATGCTCACAAGTTTTGTGTTTATTTGCCTAGATTTAGATCTTCTTTCATGATCTCTCAATCTTGGTGGTTGTTTGCTCATTTGCTTTTGATAAAGTTCCTTGGATTTTTTTCTAGATGCATTCTTGTTAAAGGTTTCAACTCCTTAACCATTACACAAATCTGTTTATTAGTGAAAAACTGACCATGACTTTTGAAAGAAATGTTTTGATCTGTTTGTAAGGGATATATCCATGATGTTTTTTTTATGAGTCGTTTCTGCCGCTTGCTTATAATCATGCCAGAGAGAGCTTCTCTGATTAGTTTTTGGAAATATTCTTCTCCACTAAACAATTGAATATATTGCCAAAATCTTAGTGCTCTTATGATCCAGATTGTTTTCCCTCTTTCCTTGTCTTTCTGCAGGTAGTCCTTCAGTCAGAAGCCATTCAGGAACTAAAGAGAACCTCTGATGCACTTTCTATCCTGCAAGAAGAAGCATCAGAGTTGCGCAAGCAAGCAGGTTCACTCAAAAACGAAAATGTAAGATTTTTTGAGAAAATGTATTTGATTATGCTCCTATAAAAGTGAATATCTTCATTTAATTGGGTAATGAGTATGATATGGCAAAGTTATTTCAAAGTTTTTAGCATGCAGTTGTCCTCTGGAGATGATTTTTCAAGCACTGTTGTATGAACTTGATCACTGCATCAAATCAAAACCAGCTTTGTCTTCCTTTTGTATGCTGTTGGCTTTATGGAACTTGCTAGGTTTTTATGGAAGGAATCAATAAAGAAGTATCTAGCTTTTGTTAACTATTTGCATGGCATATGATCGAGCTCTATGAAAACAAAGAATCGTTTTAGTCAACCCCATCTAGTATGGGAGAAGGCTTAGTTGTTATTGTTATATGGGATATTTCTTTGTATGTAGCCTTTCAGCATGTGAATGCACATGCATGTGGACAAATGTTTGTTACATCCATATTTGAAGAGCGCCAGATTTTTTCCTTTCCCTACTGTGTGCTTGTGTATGTTTTGTGTGCGTGTGCATGTGTTCTTCAGTACTTTTCTGGAGAAATTCTCCTTCTGGGAGCATTTTCCTTTGTAAAATCATAGCATGGTAAAAGAAATGGAAGAAGTTGCTACCATGGATAAATTATATGTTTTGATTTCTAACAATGGTAACTATGTTTTCCTGGAGAACCATGGTTGGTGGTTATTACCATGCCATTGAGATGTCATGGTCCATGTATATGACAATGGCGTTATTGATGTGAAGGAAATGCGAGACCTTAGTCTGAGAGTGCAGCAGCATCGATCAGGTTATGAGGAGGATAACCACCGCCCAGCTATTCACGAAAATCAAATGGCATGTACCGAAGTTCAAGTCTATGTTATGTGGCCTTAATTAACCTCTTAGGAAACGAAGCAAAAACCTGAAACAATCGCATGATCACACAAGAAACAAGATTTACAAGGTTTGGAGAGACTCCTGCTGTAGGCCTGCCACTGAGGAAAATTTCACTGATGATCAGAATTGGCAATTACAAGGGGGGAGTTGCTTTATATATCTATTGGCATCCCTCAAATCAAGAAACTTGCAATGATACTCTATTAGGATCAGGTGGCATTTGGTGCCAGTTGAAGAAAGCCCTTTAGGTTATTATATTGTGTCCTATCCAGTGTTACAGTGGAAAACAGCAAAACTAAATATATTGTTATTTTGAAAATATTGCATTATGTGCACTGAGAAATGCAACGCTTTCATTTCTGTATTTTTTTGCCTGGAATCCAATATGTTCTGTGTGTATGTATAATGTCATTATCTTATGTTGCATACGAGGTCATGCACTAAAGTACTCTTTTTAGGCAAATCTTTTAGAGGACCTACTAAAACTATGTCATAGTACACTAAAATTTATGGCAACAAAAAGGACAGTTTTTAGTCAATTATTGTGAACTTAGTCAACGGTGGCTCAATCTGTTAAATAACCAAATGAGCATGCTTGAGCATTTGCTCAAGTTTCTAGGGTAAACCCTGAGAAAGGCCAATTAGCTCAATCAGAGCTCGAGAAAGTTTATGGAAATACATTTCAATTAATTGTTAAGAGTCTGATTAAATTTGATTTTGAGTAATCTCAGGATACGCATTATAAGTGGGGCTTCTGTTGTTACAGTTGTTATCCTCTGAATTTGTAATTTTCTTTTTAATTTGTTAGTTTGTCCTGATAATTTCTGGCCATTAGTTATCATACTCGGCTCAAGCTTAAATATGAGTGCCTATGTTCGAAGTTCAATTTTCTGTTCACTCTAAGCTTGATGTTAATCGTGAACTGTGCTTAGAATTCTATTTTTACATTCAACTGTCTTTACTTTTACCACTTGTACAGAATCGATGTTCCAAGCATTTAATTATTTCCCCCCTTTAATTTTGCTGTTCTGATGCATTCTGTAGGATACATTGCGCACAACATGGGAGAAGGAAAAGGCACAACTACAACAATTGAGAGATGAGGCTGAACGAAAGTATAATGAGATCAATGAACAGGTCCAGATATCCCACTTCTTACTTATAGTTGGACTAGACTTGGATCATGTTGGCAATGTATAATTATTGATATCCTACTTCTGATGTTATCTTTTCTTCTCCATCTAGGATGGCCTTAGCAGTACAACGTAAAACACATGTTCTTAACAGGTGTTGCTTTTTGAGTTGTGAATATATATAAATAACTACAGAGACTTGTCCGGATGTCACAGTATTCTTGGTCTTCTGTTAACCCAATAATTGAGATAAGCGTCTACCTGAATGATGCTTTTTTCCAAATTGATGGCAGGCGAACATTATTATCTCATTTGTCGCGCACCTTCTTCGTACTTCATAATGATGGTCTTTCACTGCGTGATTCAAGTGTTTGAAGTTTTGCGGTTAGGCATTAACTATGTATGGTGCTTCTGTTCTGATCTTTCATTGCTTCCAAGAAGAATCTCATTAAAAATATGTTGATAATCAACTTTTACATGACAATTAATTCTTGAAAACAGAATTGATCTATTGGAAGTTGGAACTACGGATGGCAAGGGGTGTGCTGGTTTCACCCGCCATCCCTGTACCACTTTTTTACTACCTTCCTACAGCCCACCCTGCCCCGCTCCATGGGCCTTTGGGTTGTCAACCGCACCGGCCCCATGCTAAACCTGGTAGACTCTGTCCACATAAGTTTAAAAATACATTTGTATATAAAATTTAATCTAATATTACTGTAATATGATACATTATGTATAATATAATTTACTTAAGATATAGTATATTACTATATTATACATAATATTATAGCAATATTGGTATATAGAAAATAGATATACTATTGTATTAGAATATATTACTGTTGCTATGATATGTTAGTATACAGTGTGTTTGTGTGTTTATATATAGTATACACACATACACACAGAGAAGGGCCGGGGCATGGTGGGTATGGATGGCATACTGTTGCTATGATATATTAGTATACAGTGTGTGCGTGTGTGTGTTTATATATTATACACACACAGAAGGAGCTGTCAAAGCAAGCAGGGATTCCATCCCTAATTGGAACTATTCTTTTGTCAATTCATATGTTTCATTCATCTTCCGACTTGCATATGTAATTTGTAAGTTAGCATATGTCCGTGGGGTTTGTTGAAAAATATGAGTTTTAGAGTCAGTTTTAGTAAGGTTGATGTCTTAGGACAGTAAATTTGATGTTTTATGTATTATTGTAATTGTCCGAAGTCGTAAGGGCATTTTGGTAATTTTCTATACTAGGGGTATTTTAGTCATTTTACGTTTTACAGCACCTCATATAAGGGCAGATAGGTTGTATTAGGGTTTAAGTTGCTGAGATTAAGAAAGAAAGAGGGGGGGCGGCCTCCATTGGAGGTTTGCCCCCTCCTGTGATCTCCATGCTTTTCCTCTTCGTCTTGTGTTCATGTTTTCTATTATTGATTATCCGTTGCGCAAGCATGTTTTCCAACAGGGTTCTTCACTTCAAATTCTTCAGGTTGACATGAACATCGTGATTGATATGCCAACGAGGATTATAAAAATGCGTTAACTTCGTACACGTGTTGGGCTGGTTGAATCCCATCTAGAAACCTCAATTCGAGCAGGGCACATCTTTTCATAGAGATTCCTTCTATACTTCGGTTTTTAAAGGCTCTGATTGATAACAGTGGTGAATGTGATTATTAATTTTGAATTTATCTCGTTGCATAGTAACTTGAACATTTCTTTTAGGTAAAGGATCTCATTCCTGAAAAAGGTTAATATATGAGCATGAACCATCTTTCTCTTGCATGATGGCCGGTCTTAATATTCTTTTATGAAAATTTGTGATGTTGGCAAACTAATTACAGAGGCCGAAATCATGATTTCTTGGATTATGAAGCATAATGTGCATCTATATCTTTGGAAGATCTTTTTAGCAAGTGACAGTTTTTTGTCCTGATGGGGTTCAAAGACTTACAACCATCGTTCTTTGTTTTTGTTAAATATGATTAATGAGATTACGAGAGAATCCCAATATAACTTCATGCTCTTAAATCTTAAGAGTAACATCACTTGACCTCATTCCATGAATAGTGTTTTATCTCATCCACTTCCACTTTCACTTTCCTCTTTTGGGAGCAAGAGGCATCTCATGATTCATATTGCATTGTGATTGTTTTGTTAATCTATCATGCATCAATTGTTTTTGTATGTGTGCTTAAGTTTGCATAATGTTGCTAATTTTGCCAACAGCTTTATCAATGACACGATCTATCCCGCTTACCATTATATTCAGTGAAGTTCCAATCAAGATGCTACAACAGGCATCTTCAGTTATCGCTTTTTCTTTGCCGACATTTTCTTTTTGTTTATGTTTAGCCGTCTGATAGAAGATGTTTGAAGAAAATGGTTGCTGTTAATATCTTTTAATTGTTTCAGAAGCCTTGTGATTTGTTTCATTGATGTCATTATGTTTGAAGCTGATCACTGAAAAATATTAACTCTAGTGTAGCTTCTTTTTATGAAGTCAAATTCTCTAAACCCTGTCTTCAGATTTCCCTGTGGCTTTCATGTGTAACCACAAATACGAATTTAGATTCTTCATGTTATTGCCAGCATACTCTCTTCTGCTACTGTATGTTTGTGGGAAGTTCCCAGAATTATACCTTCAAAATTTATAGGTATTATTTGCAGCAAAATATTCTGCTACAATTGGGTCATTTAGATTTCTTTTATTATACTATTTTCCCTAAGCTATTCTTCTTTGCCCTTGGTGCAACACAACCATCATTCTTTTTTGTCTCTTTTCCTTTCATTGAGCATGTTGTGTTTCCTGTATCTTCAGAACAACATATTGCTCAACCGCTTAGGAGCTGTAAGTATCCAAATTGCAGAGAAGGAACGCATTCTGTCAGGTCTGTCTTCTGAAGGCTCTGTTTCTGAATCAAGGGGTGAAGGAGACTTGCAAGCTGTGATTAATTATCTGCGTCGATCAAAAGAGTTTGTGAGATTCTTTACTTTGTTTATGTGGATAGACAATCTAAAGCTGTGGCATGTTTTGAAACTCAGATATTGATGTTTACCTTGTGGATGTATAAGCAAGTATATGGCATCTTCTGTCTTTGCAGACGGAGACAGAGATCTCCTTGTTGAAACAAGAGAAACTGCGACTACAAACTCAAGTATGCAGGCTACTACCTTTTCAATCATGTTACTGGTTTATACTACATTAGAAGTTATTTGCTTTTAGCAAGGGATTGTGCATTGACAATTTTAGGGATGCAGGAATTTCCTTGCTGCAGGTTTGAATTCATTCTTGTGCCAACGCATTATGCCTTCAACCTATAATAAATGCAAAAGGAAACTATAAAAAATATGTAGTACAAGTAGGGTTTCTCATACTGTAGCATGATGCAGATCTAAATCCAGATACAGATTGGCCTGGATGTGTGGTTTAGTTTATGATTATCTATATTGTACGTGTCTAACCAGCATTTTTACAGTTAAATTCAGATGTATTGTAAAGCATACACTGGAGTGTAGCTTCAGCTTCATTCTTGGTGTAAAATAGAAGACATGATAAGGAATCATGCAGTTTTTGTACAGTCTGTACCTCCATTCTTCCCTCTTGGACGAGTAATTTCTGTTATAGGCAGTTATACTAAAGACGGAAATTTTGGAAAAATGCTAAAATATAACTGGAAGGTATCATTAACCTTCTTTACTGCCCTGCTGATATAATCCTGGTGCAGTATGTTTGCATATGAGAAGTTTGATATTCCATCTAGAACACTTATGATGAGTTTCTAGGTCATAGCTTGGTTCTTCATGGATATATTGCAGACTTAATTAGGTATAGCTTCCTCTTTGACTAGGAGTATTTCCTTTACCTTTGATGTAAGGCATCGATGCTTTGTTTTCCAGAACATTATGTTCATATTTTTCTCCACTTTTATTGTAGTACGGCTGGTGATTATTTCCCTGTGAACTCTTTTGCTTCATGACTTGTGTGTCTTTTTCTTGTTTATCCTGTTTCTTGTCATGTGGGTATCTCTAACATTTACATACTTGATGTGATACGTTTCATTTAAAAATAATCAGCAGAAAATTAATGGGATTGGTTCTCTTATTATTTTAGCTGGAAGGTGCACTGAAGGCCTCTGAAGCCGCTCAAAATATGCTCCAAGCAGAACGTGTGAATGCACGAAACTTGGTATATAGTGATGAGGAGTTCCGGTCTCTTCAGCTTCAGGTATTATTGTAACTGATATTATCTGATGCCTTTAGATGTAGAAAACCGATCATTGTGGAAAATTAAGTTGACTATTTCAGAATTTCATTGGTGCTTTTTTTAATTTCTATTGCTTCCTAATTCCTTATGCCGCTTCTTTCCTTTCCTTTTAGGTGAGAGAGATAAATTTGTTACGTGAAAGTAACGTGCAACTGAGGGAGGAGAACAAACACAACTTTGATGATTGCCAGGTATCTGCATTTTGCATAGCTTGGGTACTATTCTTCATACTTGCTTCAGCGTCCCATACCGATGTTGTGTGTTTTTTCTGTAGTACGTATATTCAAAAATGTAACTGAGTGGTGCTTGCACCATCTCTCTAGTTGTTGAGTAGAGGTCCTGTATTAGATATCTCGTGCCCATGTAATTTGTGATATTTGAGTTCAAGTGGTTTTACAAAGTTGAAGATCAATACTGTTTTATAAAGCATCAAATATTAAACCTGAAATTTCTCTTGTTTTAACATTTTATGAAACAATCTCTAGAAACTGATTGAAGCTGCACAGAAGGCGAAAGCACACAGTGAACATTTGGACACCCTATTAAGAAAGAAAGATATGGAGCTTGAAATGTCTAGGAAGGAAATTGATATGCAAAAGATGGAAATTGGGTGCTGGGAAAACAAGAACTCGGAGGTATGTTCATGCTATTGCAGAAAACTGACCCTTTTCTGTTGTTGAAAAGATGAGAATTGTTAGCTGGTGTTCTCTCCAGACCATTGAGAGATACAAGAATATTGACTTGGAAGGCTATGACCAGATGAAGGACGACTTCAGTAAGATGCAGGTATGTTGGCAGTTCCAATATTTTTCAGAAGTTTGTGCTTTTTCTCTGATCAAGTTTTTGTCGTGCTGCTGATGTTCCTCTTTGAGAAAGTCAAGGCTCAATTCTTTGCACTCATGGATTTGGTCCTCTTTAGCATTGTCTGCTAGTGACCATCCTGCATAATCTGTTGCATTGCTTCTGTCATTCTTGTTCTCAATGAAAGTTTCCCTCTTTAGTTTTCTTATTTTAAACACCTATGAAACAGGAGAAACTTGCTAAACTGGAAGTTGAGTTCGAGGAATCTCAAAATGCCGTCATTAAAAATCAAGAGAAAATATCAGCCTTGGAGCAAGAAATCACTAGCAAAGAACTTAAATTGAGGGAGATGCAGCAAAACATGGTATGCCAATTTCCAAAGTTAGAGAGTTATGTTGGCATTCATTAGAAAATATTAAATTCTTTATTCATTTGCAATTTTTTCAGTGAAAAGGCTTTTGTTGTAGTTTTACGTATGATTACTCAAGCTAACAAGACTCCTTGTTTTCTTATTCATTGTCTTAAATTGAAGGAACTTCAACAAAAGCAGAAAAACACTATTTTGCATTGGAAGGTTGTCATCAACCCTGTCTGAGTGTGTCCTTGTATCTGCCAATTCATTTTGAATACTCTTCATTGGCTCATCTTCATATTTCTGTGGGAGTGATGCAGCGAAAAGCTGAGGGTTTGGCAAGAGAGAAAGATGAACTGATCAAAGAGAAACAAGCTATTTCTATTCAGCTTGAGGAGTCTAGAGCAGGTACTATTCTGGTATATTGAGCTTTTCATTCATATCAGCATAAAGGGTGCTTCATGTTTACTGGTCTGTTCTTGTCTGGTACATCCTTAGTTGGCAAAAGGTCCATTGTGGAGGCTTCAAAGCAACATGAAACTGCTCCTCGCCAAGAGCCAGTAGCTCATCACGAGCAAGCCCTTAAAGAAAAGGATACACGGATTCAGGTTCTTGTTCTAAAGCAGCCTTGATCATTAATAGGTCCTTTATCTTGTTCTTTTTCTTTGATATTTTTCTTACATCCAGAGCCTGGAAAAAATACTTGAGAGGGCAAGAGAGGATTTGCAGAAGGAGAGGGATGAGCTTCGTAAAGAGAAATCTGGCCGGGCGAAGGATCAAAAAGCTTTTATGGAGATTGCCCAAAAGTCTCTTCAGGTTCTCTACATATATGGAATCTAGCTTTTATGGATTAAACTGTCTTATGAAACTCTTTCATGCAATTCCATTTGGGTTTTACATATATGGAATCTAGCTTTTATTTACACCAAGAAACAAGCATTTTTGTGGAACAAGAATTTTGTTTTGTTAATTTTTGTCATTTCCATGGAGCTCGATCATGTGTCATGCTAATAATTAACTCAACATAAGCTAGATAATTCTTTATTATTTCCTTTTAATACTTTGGTCTTCCTCTTTTAACATTTTTGCCATCTAGTTTCTCATATCTTCTTACCCAGAGCTTCATTTGGGTTTCTTTCTAGGTGTTTAAACCATTTTAAATAATTCTCTCATTTTATCGTCTATTCGACCCACTCCCAATTTGTTTCTAATGACCTCATTGTATATACATTTTTTTCTTGTACGGCCTTACATCCATATGAGCATCTTTTGTACAACCTTACATTTTAACAAACTGCATTAATTCTATTGGTAATATTTTAATTTGTCCATCACCCTGAAAAATTATCCCTAGGTATTTAAAACTTTTTTTATAATGGATGAAATATGTGTCAATCTTAATTTCTATATCATCTAAAGTAATCAAATTATTTAACTTTATTCCATAAATTTTGTCTTTATTCTATTAAATTGGAAGTTTTTACTTTCTAATGTTTTACTCCATAGTTCCAATTTTCTAATAACTTTTTCTTAAATACATCTACTTCATCTTGAATATGTTTTGTTAACTCGTTAATTAAACTTAAATCCTTTCAAATAAAAAGCTATTTACGTAAATCCTCTTATAACGTGTACAATGTTATTAGAATGTTTACATGTTTTACTCCAATTAACGAGTTAACAAAACATATTCAAGATGAAGTAGATGTATTTAAGAAAAAGTTATTAGAAAATTGGAACTATGGAGTAAAACATTAGAAAGTAAAAACTTCCAATTTATTTGGTTCATTATTTTTCTGAGACATATCTAATGACATGTTTAGATATAATGACAATGTTATTGAATCATTTGGTTACTTTAGATCATATAGAAAGAAGCTTTTTATTAGAACTAAGGATTTACGTAAGAAGCTTAATTCGAAAGAAGATGAAAAAGATAATTTTTGGATAACTTTTATTATAAAATAAGATAACTAAGGATCTTACTTTTCTGAGATACATCAAAGGTCAAGATGAGAAGATTCTAGTGGTAAGCGATGATATAAAACATAGATAAAAATTTATTTTTATAAGCTTTTTATTAAAATATAAATTCTAATATATAAAGTGTAATTCCTAATGACATAGAAAGTTTGATCCAATTTTCTAATAGCTTTTTATAATGGATGAAATATGTCTTATTTCTAGCTTTAGTTTTCCAAAAATTACCTTTTTCATCTTCTTTCGAATTAAGCTTTTTACGTAAATCCTTTCAAATTTTGTCTTTTGCTTCATTGATGTTCTTTTTCGGTTCCTTCTTTGTTTTCTTGTTAGCTTCCAAGTTTGATCATTCTTATTGGCATAATGCAATTCGTAGCATGTGCTCTCTTCGCCTTAATTTGATTTTATACCCATTTTATCCTCTATTTGTGTCACTCCCAATTTGTTTCTAATAACCTTATTATGTATACGGTCTCAACATCTTCATTTCTACCACAGACATCTTTTGTATATTTTCATGATTAACTGTCCAACACTCGAAACCATAAAACATGGCAAGTCTAATTGTTGCTCTATAATATTTATCTTTTAACTTTAATGGTATCTTCTTGTCATAAAGAATACCTGATGCTTCTCTCCATTTTAATCAACTTACATTAATTCTATGTGTAACACTAACATCTCCATCAATTCTTCCATCACTTTAAAAAATTGACCCTAGGTATTTAAAACTTTCCCTTTCAGGGTTGTGTGCCAATTTTAATTTCTACTTCTTCTGAAGTAATCAAATGATCAAAATTACATTCCATATATTTTGTCTTTGTTCTACTAAATCGGAAGCCTTTACTTTCTAATATTTCTCTCCATAGTTCTAAATTTCTATTAACTTTTTTCTTAGACTCCTCCACTAACACAATATCATTTGCAAATAACATACACCAAGGTACTTCATCATAAATATATTTTGTTAACTCATCAATCACCATTATAACTAAGTATGGACTTGAAGTTGATCCTTGATGAGACCCAATATTAATTTCAAATAAGTTTGTCATTCCTTCATGAGTCCTCACACATGTTTTTGTATCATTGTACACCTAAGTCACACAGACAATTCTAAGGGGTGGAGTGTCGACCTCGACACTGGTGCGACACCGACACCATGTCGATGCAGCATGGCCAAATAAAAAACGCAAAAATAAATTTTTTTTTTGTAACTCACGGATAAATGGGTTCGGATAATGAAGATTGATTTGTGTATTATGATGAAATTAGTAGTTGTTTATCATTTATGTGTTTTGCTTTAATATAAAGTTATGTACTTGCTATTGTAGTTATATACAATATTAGCTTGAATGATTTTGGGTGCGTACAATTGGTTTCTTAATACTCAATCTGATTGGATTCTTGACTCCATACTATATGCCTTTGCATAGAATAATCTGTGTCAACAAACACATTTAAAGACCAGGAACATTGCCAAATCAATAGAACAGAAGAGTATGACATCACTAGTGGATCCTAGCACAAATACTAGTATATGCTATATCCTACAAAGGATCTCGAAACTTTGAATCCATAACTTGGATATTTTGCAGCTTGTAAAATCATTCTAAGTTTCAGATCATTATGAGGGAACTTGCTAATTGATACCTACATGCACCCAAAATTAACAAATACTAGTTTTATTATGATTGATTTATGTAGCTTGAATATTATATATAATATATAATATTATATACCCTAGCCGTGTCGCTGCACCCAAAACTTTTGAAATTTGCCGTATCCCGCACCCGCACCCTTTGACATAGTTATACACGTCTCTTACAAGGTTTTTGTATGTCAATGGGATACTTTTTTTTTCAAAGTTCTCCAAAGAATATCCCTTGGTACCCTATCATAAGCTTTTTCTAGATCAATAAAATATCATGTTAAGGTCTTTCTTTTTTGTTCTAAAATGTTCTATAAGACGTCTTAAAAGGTGAATCGCTTACCACCCTTCATATGTTTAAGAGCCTCTTTGACTTCATTCTTTTGAATATGTCGGTAGATATTATGATTTATATACTTTTCTGATTTATCTAACTCTCCTAATCTAATACTAACATCTTTATTTTTATTAAAAAGCTTATAAAAAAATATTTTATAATCTATTTTTTATATCATCATTTGCCACTAGAATTTTCTAGTCCTCGTCTTTTGATGTATCTAACAAAATTAAGATCCTTAGTTTTCTTATCTCTAACCAAGCTATATTAAAAATATCTTTTTCACCTTCTTTTGAGTTGAACTTTTTATATAAATCCTCTCAAATTTTAGTTTTTGCTTCACTTAGGGCTTTTTTCGCTTCTTTCTTTGCTTTCTTATAAGCCTCTTAAGTTTCACTATTCTTCTTAGCATAATATAATTTGTAACATGCCCTCTTTGTCTTGATTTTATCTTGCACCACTTCACTCCACCGTTAAGCTTTTTTTTGTGCCAATACACCTCTCTTAAATTCACATCACACATTTTTTGCCACTTTCCTAATAATGTATAACTATATTAACATAATTCCAAGCATGTCCTTGAAGGACTTTCTATTTAAATATACTTTCTTTCTCACTTTTGAGATTCCACCATTTTGTCTGAATAATTCAATGCACTCTTTTATTCTTTATCTGCTTTTTTACCTCGAAATCTATAACTAAAAGTCAATGTTGGGTGGTTAACCTTTCTCCTAGAATTACCTTACAATCTTTATAACAGGATCATTCTTTTCTATAAACAAAATAATCAATTTGTGTTTGTGATAAGCTACTCTTATAAGTAATCAAATGCCATAATAAAGTTTTAAATCTCCTTACCTTCCTTATTTATATCCCCAAAACCAAAGTTTTCATGAATACCTTCTTAATGCCTCTTTATCGACGTGCCCATTTAAGTTGCCTCTTAAACAAATCATCTCTCTTTGTGAAATTTTTTGAATCACCTTATCTAACTCTTCTCAAAAAACTGTCTTTATACTATCATATAAAGAGAACAAATGCCATAACAAAATTTAAATTTTTTTATTTTATTTAAATTCTTAAAAATCATAAAACCATTTTCATGAATACCTTGATATCCTAATGCAAAATCTTTTGAACTATCTTATCTAACTCCCCCCAAAATGTCTTCTTTATACGATCTTCTACTGTATTCAATGCCTCTACTCCTAAAACTAAGTTCACTCTAACTTCTGTGACCTTTGCAAATATCAAGAAATTCTCCAACTTTGTGATTCGCTGACTCATCTGAGTTGGGTTCTTGTAAAAAAATGTTTCAGTCATCAAACTGCTGCCGAAGGGCCTAAATGTCCTAGTTGTTTCATTCTCTCTGACTTCTTTCGTCACCTTCTACTGGTTAGATTTGTTTACCAAGTATCCTCTTTTCTCTAACTTTTATGGTGGCTGTCACTTTCAAGTTTTCTCTTTATTCCCTTGGTTTATTTCTTTCATGTATGAATTGCAGGCTAAAAAAGAGCTGATAGAGGAGCTTGATAGACATAAGCGTTTGAGAGAAAGTCTTGCTGAGGTAGTCATATTTTTCTTTTCCAGTATTTGAGCAGCTTATTTAAAGAAATTATGGACGCAAAATCCCTTTTTTGCTGCTGTACAACGTGGTTATGTGTGATTGGTACTTGGGAAGCCGTTTAATTCCTTTAATACATTTGTTGCTAGGATGCACATGTTTTTTTTGTTAGAAACTAGTTCTTGAAAGTCACTCTATCAATCACTATGTTAAGATCAGGTTTGTGCCGAGCTGCTATGTTGTTAAGCTAGTTTAAATGAGCTGTGGACTGGTTTCCTCCGAAACCACCTTGTTAATTTTGACATATTATACGTGAGCATTCTTAAGTGTATTGTAAATATTTTGAGTCCTTTGTTTAGTGGGGTCAGGGATCTTTAATAATGCTATTAGCAATTTTGATGCCACTCTTTTGTCTCTTCAAGTAACAAAGACTCCAATTTACGAATCTTAAGCCATGCTTGCGACATGTGTGTGTAGCCTGAGCTGATACATACGCTGTTCTCTGCTCACACTAACACCTCTTGTTCAGATCAATATCGAAGGAAGTGGTTGATTGATCTTTTAAAGTACTGTTTTGCTTCACACTTTGTTTAATTCGCTTTCCTAATTTGGATCTTGTGCAGGCTGGAGCTTCAGCTGGACAGCTACCATCTGACACGGAGTTGGACGAGAAGATGACTACTTACTTGCAGTCTGTGGATCAAATTGGGGAGGCCAAAAGTTTACCTTTCAGCGATGCATTTGCTACTCGTGCTGTTTCAAGTACATCATCTGTACCTGTGGACTTGGTGGCTAATGATGGTAGAACTGGTTTGTTCCAATCCTGAAACTACATTGCAATTGCAGCTTTCTGTTGTAAAGGTTTCTTTTTTCATCTGGTGTAATATGCCTTGGGTATTTAGATGTTTTTTTGTCTATTTGATAAATTTTATTAATCTTTTACTCGGTGAATCAAATAGAAGCTTGACAAGAAGGATCCTTGCAGGCCGGCCTGCTGGGACTCCATCCTCCACTAGTGAACCGCTGAACCCTCAACTGAAGGAGTCTGATGAAAAAAGTGATAAAGTTAATGCTGCAAAGCCCAGCATACCAAAAGGGAGACCAGGAAGGAGACTAATTCGACCTAAGCTGGGAGTAGATCCATCTGCTGATATTCCTGTTAGAGACATTCCAAGAGAACGGTCTGAACCAGCCTCTGAAATATTGCCTCCTCCGGAGAATTCTGAATCTGTGACTGAGATTGATGTTCCTGAAGTAGAAGGGGACAGCAATTTAGAGGAAAACAGAGCAGTGCCTGTTGATGCTGAAATTAGTGATGCAAGGGCAGTATCCTCCACCTCTCTCAAGCGCTCCCCACTTTCTGATTCACGTGAAGAATCTACTCATTATGCCAAAAAGTCGAAGTTTTCAGATTCCCTTCTTGAGGATGCAGATGATAGCGATCGCCAAGTTTCATCCGAGAATCTTGAGCTGCAGTTACCTGTTGTAGATGATATTCCACCTGATTCAAACGAAGTGGAGGATTCTGCAAAGGATGGAAACATAGAAACTGAGAGTGATGTAGCCCCTACTGAAGCATTAGGTTGTGACTTGGAGACTGTGACCGGTGAGCCAAGTGATGCAGGCGGAGGTTTGTCTAGAACTGGGGACATAGATGATTCATTTGATGGTGGTAATGATGATGTGACAGTCAAAGATAGGCCCACGGAAATTGATGAAGAGAGGGAAGAAGGGGAATTGCCTGAGCCAATGCAGGAGAGTGAAGAGTTCGTTGTGCACGTTGAACAGTCTCAAACACCACCTGATTCCGGAGCTCCTGGTTCTGATGGTGAAGAGGAAGGGGAAATTATTGGTACAAAAATTGGAGAGCTTACATCGGATACTATGGCTCTGGAACGGGAAGAAGTGGCTTTGGCTACTCCTGCCATTACCTCTGATGTTTCTAGCATTAACGATCCTCCAGTTACATCACAAGATGCTGTCCCAATTTGCCCACCGGACCCAATCAAGCATGGAGCGGATAGTGCACCCAGTGATGCTGTCATGCAAAAACGATCTAGTCTTCCTGATCCAACAGAAACATGGAAGGAGAAAGTCTCTACATCGGGTTCAACAAAAGACACAGAGAAAGCTAAGCCAGTTGAAAGAAGTCCTGGAATTGGTGCACGTCCTGCTGTAAGAGGTCGTGGTCGGACCTTGAGTGGCAGCCTGAGGGTCTCTCTCTCTCTCTCTCTCTCTCTCTCTCTCTCTCTCTCTCTCTCTCTCTCTCTCTCTCTCTATTTATATACATATATATATGTCTTTTGCTTAGTAACACTATGTAAGCTCACTCTTGTATTTCTTGTGTTTTGGTCCTGTAGAAGGATGCTGGTGGTGGACGTGGTCGTGGCCGACCTCCCAACCAATAGTCATTCGACTCCATGTGCTGGTGGCTATTAAGCAGGAGACGGTTCCTGGTTGTTGCATACGACTGCAGTCAGGCTTGTTCTGTTTTTGGTTATGTTTTTTGGTTTTCTTTTCCAAGCCGAGTGACTTTACAGTCATTCGGGACGTCATGTGCTTGTGCAAAAAAATGAAACCAACTTTTTGGCTGGAATCTGGAACAGGAGAAGCAGTACAGGGGCGCTATGTTTGCTGTTTCTATCTATTTATATATCCAATGTTTTTGTTCAAGCATGTGGGGGTTTTCGAGGATATTATTTCCAAAAGCAACTCCTTAAATCTCTTCCCATGAAAAACTTCCACATGAAAATGCTGAGAATTTTGTAGTGGCTTCTGCATACCTGGTAGGGAGCCACAAGGCCCCCTTTATCCCAACCCAAAAAAGGTAGGCTTATGGTTTCTATACGCATGCTGAACATGACCTTCCCATTTATTGATCAAAAGAAACCATCTAATAGATTACCGTCTCCCCAAATGGATTTCATAGTTTCGAAGATTGAGCAACATAAACAAAACACGAATGCTTTGGCCGTATTCGTTTGAGAGGAGGCCGACCTCGGTCTAAGTGTATTGCTTTTTGAATCCCCAAGCATGCTGGTCTTCAGTTAGGGTTGATGTGATGAGTATGTGGTCTCATTGCACTAGGTGCTGCATACAGAAAAGGCTAACGGTGAACTATGGAATTGCCTTTTTAAGGTCAAAGTCGTCTTGCTTGCATCAAGAAAACAAAATCAAATAGTCTCCAAATGCAGCAATTGCGTCTCCAAAAGTGATGCAAGCACGGAAAAATTGGTGTTTTTGCCTCTCAAAGTGTTTCTAGAAATGGTGAGTGGTGCTAGTGAGATTGACCCTACTTAAAAATGGCCAGCCGACGATAGGGGGAAACATTTTTAAAAATGTCGAGTATCCAGAGCAATCCTGGCTATTGTAGATAGCAACAGCAGCATCAAGGTGCATGCAGTATCTTCAAGCCGTTTAAAGGTAGAGAAAACAACCGCTTGAGGTTCATTTAAACTATTCTATTTTAAGTGGGTAGTAAAGGAATTATATGCGATTCATGTTACCTGATTTTAGCATCTTGGGGAGTCCTTGAAAGGATATAGCACTTGTTTGAAATTCATTTCCTTACGCTTATTGCTAATGTCGTACTTTCGTAGGGGTTATATAGAGGAATGGAAAAAATTGCAGAAAACTGAGATTGTGCTTCATTTATCAACAGATTTTTAACCCCAACTTGCCAATTCAGGAAGAGATATTCACGCAAATGACCATTGGAGAACAGGGCTCTTCCATGTCATGCTAATCAGATTCTAGTACTTTGAATCTTCTCCTGCTACCATCTTACTGGGTCCTCACTCCATGAACGCCCCCGGCCTCCCTCCACCTTTGCGTAACAAAGAAAGGAAAAAGACAGCCGCCAACTTCAAACGGATGCCATCGGATCAAAATGGGCAATTACCATACACACCCTCCTTTTACAAAACATTAACCTTTATCACTTATTTTTCTCTTTTCCATCATCTTGCTGCGGACACCATTTTCTCAAAAAACAAGCCCAAAACAAGCTAATTGACCCAATCAATTCATGGAAAACAATGTCATTTTGTATAAGTCCTAGTTTTGCTTTCTTCATTTTGTGGATTCTCAAAGGGAGGTCCATATGATTTGGGCTCCTAACCCATCCGCCCTGAGAAAATCTTTAATGTAACAGGTTCAAACCACAGGGTGGCCTGAAGCAGATCTTGGAAAGTCAAAAAATCTGTAGATTTTCTAGATTAATCAGTGTAGTAGGAAGCATAGTCCGAGGATTTGAAAAAGATAAACTATTGTTTTCACGGTACTCGTGGGAAAGTTTTCCATCAGAAAACATTAGCCTTGCGAGAGTGATTAGCATGAGACTGAGAACTCCTTAAACACACACCCCAAACCCACAACCACAATCGTTTACAGCATCACTATCTCCATGCTTCAACACATGATATTTATAACGGTACACAGAGCAAATATGCTTTCATCTATAAGTTCCTCTCAGCAAAGTCGAGGGACTGGAGTACACGCAAATGAAGGAATTAATCCTAAAGTGTAGTAGTGCAGTGGTTTATGGCTAGGTGAGCTCGTGAAAAGACGTCAATTGTACGAAACCCCAGCCTGCACCTCTAAAGGTCTTATCTCAGCATTCTTATCCAAAACACATAAGAAGCAATCGCTTAAATCAAGGAACCATTAAGCTGAATCGGGAATTCACATGTATGGCAAAGACAATACGTATCACTTGAAAATTCAAAGGTCATTGCCACCCAAACCAGGTACCAACCAAAGCTAAAAGTCAAGTCTTTATCCCACATTAACTGCCGTTTGCTACAAGGATTCTCTTTTGTGATTGTGCTCCAAGTCATCCCATATGAGCATTTTACTTCACGAAGCAAGATCATGTTTTATCATGACGGTTTTACTCCATAACTGGAGCAGACCTGAATACAGGGATTGCACAACCACGCAAAGCTCACTTCCATATACCACGGATTCTAGAACATATTCAGCGTTGGAAAAAAAAGAACAAGAAGAAAAGAAAGGAAAAGTTAACAGAAGAATTTTTTCTCTTTCTCCTTTTCTCCCCGTTTAATTGTTGTGGACCAGGTACCTTATATGAAGGATTTCTTTCTTCCTAGTAAGAAGTGCCAAATACAACTAATCATTAACTATATATCACAACATTGTCCTAAATACCAGCTCATAAAACATAAAACCACAAGGTCTCAAAGAACCTGCGTATTTTCAACAAGATCATAAAACAAACTCCTTTCAACATGGCAACTTGACGTCTTTGTTCCTTCAGTACTACATAGCACATAGTCTCCATCACCAACCACCTACGAGTTGATAAATAAAACATGCAAATGCTGAACATGTATACAAGGCAAATACTGATGTCCAGTCAAAACTTTAGCTAAGTAAAACCTGGAGGAGCAAAACTCAAGGAGATTGGAACAGTAAAGCTTTAGAGCACATAAAGTCACAGAAGGTGAAGAGACTAACCAGGGTTTTTATCATCGTCCTTAACCATGTTATCAATAGCGGGTTGTTAGCGGTTGACCCTGATATAGCGATAGCGGGAATATAACGGATTTAGCGGTACATTTTTATTTATGATTAAAAATATTATATATATATATATATATATATATAAGGGATTCTCTAATCTCTAAGAAATATCAAGAAACACAATCATTTCTTTCATAAATATGAATCAAACTAAATGAACAAAGTTTAAGAAGACAAACAATAAATTTCATTGGCATATGCATATTGAATTCTTAAACTTCCATTAAAAAATAAAAATATAAATGTAACCAAATTATTCTACGCACCAAGCACAAGAATTAAAAGAACTAATATATATTATACTTATCTGCTCAACTACGGTGACTATGGTCCATGAGTCCAATCTAATTTGAGAATTGAAACAAACTATACTCACCTGCAAAAAAAAATAATAATGTTAGGTGGACTACTAGACCAATATACCAATTGACCAAAATATTTATAATACGTTTGAAGCAACAATTTCAGCATGCATCAAATATAACAACTAACAACTTAATAAATAACAAGTTCAAAACATAGCATTTATCAAGATTGAATTGTGATTATACTACTAGTGCCAGTGCCATTACCACTTAGACAACAAGTGGTTGCACTAGTTGATGATTTCCTACTCACTATAATAAAAATTAAAAAAATAAATCAAGAGTTGAGTATGAAATAACTTGATGAAGAGAGAACTCACTGAACACAAAAAAGGAGAGAAAATAAAAAGAAGGCAGTGACAAAGGGAGATAGAGAAAGCAAAGAGAACTCGAAGAAGTCGATGATCAGGAGCATAGTTGCCCGCTAGAGAGAGAAAAGGGGAGAGAAAAGTTGATCTCCCCCCAAAAGAGAGAAAATATAAGCGTCGAAGGAAGGCGGCAGAGTTGGTGGTGACGAGAGGCAAGAGATAGAGGCATGCACGGGAGAGAGAGAGACGCACAAGAAAAAGACTTATATTAAGTTTGGGTTGGGTCGATCTAATGGATATTTGATCGACCCAACACTGTGGACCGCTATACCCCTATAGCGGTGTTCGTGCCACCAATAGCGGCCAGGCGGGTCGCCCGCTAACCCTTGCACACTATAGCGCTTTTTGATCCACTAAAACGCTATAGTGTGCACTATTAAGTATTAACTACATAGGTCCTTAATGCTAATGTCGCTGCTCCTTATGATTGATGAGATATTCACATATGCCTCCCCTATTGGACAAAAAGGCAAAGTGGGGTGAAGTTTGTCCTCTGTTTCCTACATGGATTTGTTTTAAGACAACAAAACTATCAGAACCGAGGAAAGAAACCAAGACAACAATGATGTGACAGAGCACCTGAGTTTGAACTAGGCTTGTGGTATAGCTCGAGATTCCAAAAGAAGACATTTATCAACATTATCTGTTCAAAAGTTGATTACAACCAATTTACCCAACGTGACCTCCAGAAGATCCAATATGTAGGTTTGACTGGATTCATCCGATTGGGAAAATAGAGAGAGAGAGAGAGAGAGAGAGAAATACATGTTTGAAGTCAATCTGGATTATGTATTCTTCTTTTGCACAATTGTCAGAGTTTCTTCCATGTTCTGGAATAATCATATTGCACGTGTCTATGTTTATCATGAAGATGATCAAGTATTTGTCATGAACATTACAAAATTCCACTTATATTCCAAGATATATGTGTTTACTAAATAGGAGTTCACTAAATATATGTGTCAATTAAACAAAACATAGTACTGGCCCATCCTCCACTTAACAAAAACCGTGACTAAGCAAATCACATCCCAATTCACTAAATTCAAGAAATTAGTTACACCACATCACCTAGTGTGCATTTTGAATTTTTTAATATGCAGCCATGCGATAAACAGGTTGAGGGTATCAAAGACGAGAACAACAGATACTCATATGCAGAACAGAACAGAAGATGCATCATACTAGTTGACCTTTTCTGTTTTCTTTTGGTGTTTGCATATGCACATGTGATGGCTAAGTCACACAGACTCTTCTAAGAGGTGGAGTGTCGATCCCGACACGGGTGCGACACCGACACCAACACCAACACCGTGTCAGTGCGGTATGGCAAAAAAAAAAGTAACTCACGGTTCTGCCGTTATGGTGTATTTATCCTGGAGAACCGGATCGAGAAGGGATTGATCTGCAAAGACGATAAAACTGAAGCCTCTTAGTCGACTCATGACCTTATCTCCCATGATAACCACCTGAGTTACCTCACCATAGTTTCCAAAATTCTCCTTCAGCTGGTCTTTCGTCATCTCCCATAAAACTCCGTCGATGAACATAGGAAAATACCTCAACGCAGACCTTCTTAACTTCCTTTTGTGTGGATATTCCACGCTTCCAAATCTGACACCGACTTTGAAGTTCGAGTCTTTTGGATAAATGGGTCCAGATCTGTGAAGATTGATTTGCGTATTATGATGAAATTAGTAGTTGTTTATCGTTTATGTGTTTTGCTTTAATATAAAGTTGTGTACTTGCTATTGTCATATATTTATGTTAATTGATGTCTCACTTGTTCTAGCTTGAATATTATATAATATATAATATTATACACCCTAGCCGTATCGCCGCACCCAAAATTTTTGAAATTTGCCGTATCCCACACCCACACCCATGTGACATAGTGTGATGGATAGCTCTTCCTCACAGTGCAAATGGTATTGACAGTCACAAGACGATTTGGTGGTTTCTATTGAAGTTTATAACTTGTATTATATACTTTCATAGTTAAGAAGATTGTCGTATCCTGCACCTGCACCCATATGACATAGTGTGATGGACAGCTCAACTCTTCCTCACAGTGCAAATGGTATTGACAGTCACAAGACGATTTGGTGGTTTCTATTGAAGTTTATAACTTGTATTTATACTTTCATAGTTAAGAAGATGTGAGAAGAAAAAGGAGAACCTGAAACCCATACAAGGAGCTTAAAAAGTTTTACACCTTATATTTGTTCTCATGCAAAAAGGATACAAGAAATGATACACATAGAATACACAAGGAAGCTAGATTTTTCAGGAAAACAAGCTTCCCAGCAAGACAACATTTAACAATGACAGTAATTGTGGGGACAATTTGCAGTAACCAACACTGTTTTATGCAGTAAACTCGACCAAGAACTGATACCCTTGAACTAGAAGAACAATATTGTTACCAAAAAAGTTTGAAAATATGAAAGAAGAAAAACGGTATCATCACTTTGCAAGGGAAAATAACAAATAAATTGCTAGTCCAAACCATGTCATGGAAATAAAGCTATACATTTCACTTAGAAACCAACTTCTACTCTTCAAGAAAGAAAAGCAGTATATGAATCAAACTTCTACCAACCTCCTACTGCACAACTTTACAGATATCCTCATAATCAATAGCCTGCAGAATTCTTCCATCATATATTCCTTTTTCTACTTGAACTTTAGCGCAATAATTCCCTGTATCAATTGCAAGTAACCTTGCAATTGATCCGCGATAGGCACCATTTACAACCTTTACGAGACTTCCAATTTGAGGAATTACTGTCTCTAACTCCTGTTGGTCGACTCTTAGTATGTGCCCACTGTCAATCATTTTGATCTCCCCAACATATTTATCTACAACTTTCTGCACAACTCCTTTCTGTTTATAGTAACCCTTCTCTTTCAGTGCCTTGCTCATTACCTTTACAACAATTCCTTCAAAGAGCCAATAGTTCTTTCTATTACTCTTTTCTTTGACAGTCTCTTGCTCTCTCATCAACTCATCCAGTGCAGAAGAACCACACAACTTCGCCTTCAAAATTTTCTTCTCCTCTTGTTGATCATCAAAAACAGAAAATAACACACCATCTAATTGGGCTTGGGAACTTTCAGCCTGATCAGTACCCCCTGACTTCGAAGAACCCAATGAAAATGCAACTTTACCACTCTGCTCCAACTTCGTAGATTCAACAAGCAATGGAGTTTCATTCTTCTTGGGCATAGACTGCTCAGCTCTTTCTATCTGCTTAGCGATGGTCTTCTCCTGCCTTTCTTCTTCAACAGCTTCTGCCTTTAACCTCTTATTTTTTTTCTTCTCCTTGAAAGCAGCCTCTGACTCTCGATCTATATACGTCATAAACCACCCTTTTGGTGTCTCGTCCACTTTACATTGTCCTGTTCGACCTAGATACTTGACAAATTCCGTCAACGTAGTCCACTGTGTGGAATTCATATGAACGTGATGCCTATCGGTGATGTACTCATTGTATACAACTGTGGCCGCCACTCGACTAAACCGATGGCTCCGCTTCAAATGTTCCATGAAAGCTCCCTCAAATTCCTCGGAGTAACCGTCAACTATGCGGTGAGGATTCTGGCCGAATACCTGCATTTGCCGTTGATGGCTCTCGCTCATGCAATGGCATTTGAATCCGTTCTCATCCCTGCATTGCTTTTGGCACATTTGACAGTACCATCTGAGCTTCTGCAAACCCTTTGCCTTAATTCTGTTAGCGATTGCCTTTGGCGTAAGGAATTCATTCTTCCCCATTGACAGGCAACAGCAAAGATTACCCTTCTAACACAACGAAAGAAGAGTAAGGGATTCACACAAAAAGAATAGTTTTCTTAAATTCAGAAAATAAACTGGATGCGACATGTTTGCAATTTAGACACAAACACAAAACAACAACCATAATAAAGACAATGTTGTATATTTCCATAAAGCTTCATCCTAAAACAGATACTTGATCATTTGAAACAGGTATACCTACCTCAGTTAGCATGGTTTTCTGACATGTATACACTTTTTATCTTTCATGTTCGTTCTCATGTCATAACGAGTTAGATCGTATTTAGCTCATTAGGTCACAAATCAAGGTAAGAATATGCTCACCACGGACTCAACCAAGCCGCAGCGAGTTCATTATCCCACATACACAGCGAGGGGGTTAAACCCGAAACACAGCAAAACGAGTGTGGAAGAGCAGACAAGTGAGGTGGACTTATCAAGAGCCGAATTTCCGTGAATGAACTGAGCCAGCAATGCTCGGGTATTTCCGAAATTATCAACCCTAGAGAGAGAGGGAGAGAGAAAGAGAGAGACTTGCCGGAGATCGCTAGGGCACTAGCGACTTCTATCTGGAAAACAACAGAGATTCAATGGCCGGCGATTGCTAGGGCACGCTGGTGGGGCCGAGATCAATGACGCCGACGCCCAATACGACCGATGTCACGACAAAGGAAAAAGAATATGCAAGTTTTTACCTGCCTACTGAAACCTCCGGCGGCCTGAAACCCTGTTCCCGTTGAATGGAAGAGGATGATAGAGAGGAAAGAAAACCCCAGAGAGAGAGAGAGAGGGAGATCTGATGATGCGCGCATACACACATATACGTTCGCGTCCGTGTGGCCGCGCGTGTCCGTGTTTCCGCTAACCCCCCGAGAGAGATCATATCGACGGAGCTGATCTTCAAGTAGCGTGAGCAAAGCATTTTTTTTCCCTTGTTTTTTAATATGATCGTAAGATAATAACTCCTTCTTTACAATTTAAAAGCCTTTTTCCTTAAAAAATAAATAGAAAAAGGCCGAAGCATAACATGCACACAAGCAAACCCTAGAGTCGAACTAATCCACCCGAAACAATGCATCCACATTGAGGCAAGGTGAGCAAAGCATTTTTTCCCCCTGTTTTTTAATATGATCGTAAGATAATAATTCCTTCTTTACAATTTAAAAGCCTTTTTCCTTAAAAAATAAATAGAAAAAGGCTGGAAGCATAACATGCACACATGCAAACCCTAGAGTCGAACTAATCCATCCGAAACAATGGATCCACATTGAGGCAAGGTGAGCAAAGCATTTTCCCCCCTGTTTTTTAATATGATCGTAAGATATAAGTCCTTTTTTACAATTTAAAAGCCTTTTTCCTTGAAAATTAAATATAAAAAAAAAAAAAAAGCCGAAGCATAACATGCACACAAGCAAACCCTAGAGTCGAACAATCCTCCCGCAACAATGGATCCACATTGAGGCAAGGTGAGGAGACTGCCCTACCCAAAATCAAAAACACATTAATCAGGCCCATGAATTTTTACAAATCGCGAAGGACCCCTCACTCAAATATGCAAACCGCTCCATCAAAATTTTACATAAATAACAGGCAGGATCCATAAACAAAGAAGTCTTAACCACCTAAATATAAATTCTATTAATTACTCCGAATGGCATATTGGATAATCTTATTTGAAAACTGAATTCTGATCCAATCAACCAAAATGAAATTGGGATTGAGATTAGCAGCCGATGTTCTCTGTTCTTCTCTTCCCCTCCCCAAATCACCCGGCCCGTTTCGCTTTTTTGTGTTTTGTCAAAATAGAGATGCAAACTGAATTCTGATCCAATCAACCAAAATCAAGTTGGGATTGAGATTAGCAGCCAATGTTCTCTGTTCTTCTCTTCCCCACCCGAAATCACCCGGCCCGTTTCGCTCGTTTGTGTTTTGTCAAAATAGAGATGCAAGTCGAGTTGAACACTAATATAGTCTAGCGCAGCTCGCCTCGTTGAGGAAATGTTATGTTTGAACTAAGCTCAGTCGAGTGTTTGAGCTTACCAGCTTAACCAGAGCCTTCTCAGTTACCTGACCACTTGTAGATTATCTTTACAAGCTCCACTCCCGAGCTTGGCTTGATCTATATTTGGAGAGCTCATGCTTATCTTATTAGTCTTTCTTGTCTTTTGAGCTTGCAAGCTCATGAATGAGCTCAATTAAACCTAGCTAGACATATTTTGTGACCTCAAAATCAAACTCAACAGTCGTGAATAATAATTTTTTATATATAATATAAGAACTTTAAGATGGTTTTCAAATAAAGTACTTTTACCAACTAATTTATAAACCATATTGAGTCATGCAGCCTATGCAATGCGTAGATCATATTAAGCCACACAACTTACTTAATAAGTCGATTATATTGAGCCACGTAAGATGCTTACACACTCTTTATAAAAAAAAGGATGTATGTGAGTATGAATTTACCTCAAAATCTATAAGAATTAAATAGGTCTTTCTCAATATATGTAAGTTATTAAATGAAACTTTATTGGGTTATGTACATGACAAAAAAGAAGTACAATGTAAATGTAAATAGAGACATGGGCTAGTGTAAATGGTAAATGTCCTTTATTCTTCAATTCTCTATCAATTTATTTATGCTTTCATTTGTTTTGAGAAAAGTTATAACAACATAAAGGAGTTTTCATTGTATCTTACATGAATTTGCCGTGCTCTTTGCACGCAGTCTTTTTGATATCGAAGGCAACGAATAATCTTAAAGGTTAGTGAATCCATATCTTGAAGACACATGATTGTCACCAATTTTCTTGCAGAAACTCATACAAAATGTGGCATTAACAAAAAAAAAGAAAAGAAAAGCAGAGAACTCACTATTTACAATCTCCATAAGGCTTTCAACACCAAGAAGAATATACAGAACATGTACTTTTTTACTTAACTTTCACAACTAGGCTTGTCTTGGGATCAGCATTTTTTTAATTTAATAATATATAAATCTCTCTCACACATAGAGAGAGAAAGAGAGAAGCACAGTCCATTCCCATACTCATTCATTTTTTAGATTTCAGCAAAAAAGCAAATAGTAAAGAGTGCATTTAATATTCTTAAAAATATCAACTTATTATTTGTTTTTTACTTTATAGATCTCGATTGTTTACTTTTTAATATCATTGATTAAGATCTTTTTCAGCAAAAAGCAAATAGTACCTAATGCATCTAATTACCATTTTGCTTTTAAAATTTGCATTTCAATTGCCCATCTCATTGATTCAAGAAATCTTTTACAATGGACTAATTTATATAATATATATTTATTTGTTTATATATGAGAGAGAGTCCACCACAGCTCATGTAGCGATGCCTTTCAAATAAGAATCAGATGAATTCGGGAACTCAAGAATCCTTTGATATATGTAAAGAACAAGCACGGTTGTTTCGAGGCTGAACTGCCCAATCGTGTTACGAGAGCACATCCTTCCACTCTTGGATAATAACAGCATGCGTAAACAACGTTTGCTGCACGCGAAGAGATGGACCCTCGGCAAGTTGGGGTATATTCAGATTTCAGCCGAGGTGATCGAATGTGGAAAATCGGTTATACCATTAGAAAATCACAACCACAATTTCATTGAATCAGGTTTGAATTATTTTCTCCTCATTACAATGGAAACATGATCCTAACACACAGAGACACACATGCAACCCCCGGGAATCGAACTCACCATGTGCCACACATGCAACCCCCGGGAATCGAACTCACCATGTGCCAGTGGGTGTCAAGACCCCCAACCCCACCAGCGAGCTAACGCTCTGGGTGCTTTCAATTCAACCCCAGGAATCGAACTGGTCATGTGCTAGTGGGCGTTGGAAACCACCAGCAGCAGCGCCGATGAGATAACGCTCTGGGTTGCTTTGATTTAACAAAGCCCCTTTCAAAGGAAGCAAGCAAAACCCTCACGCAGTAAACGACTTTTGTGCCCAGAGACTCTTGCTCCTCCCTTTTGTTTGCTCTGGAGAAACTTTCCACAGCACGCAACGTGGGTCCAGCCAGCGAGCGACTCCGACGCGCACACACCAACTCCCACCGCGACGTCAAAAGGAAAAGAAGAAGAAGGTACCCCACCATCGATATAATCTCTCCAGGATAAAAAAGCGGATACACATCTGGATCTATCCCTTTCTTTTCCCCCACCAAAAAGAAGAGGGCCCCTCCATTATGGAAAGAAAAGATGAGGAAAATTATTTTTAAAGATAAACAGTTAATCTGTAATCCATATCCTGTGACCTCCATTGATGAGGTCTTTCCTTTTGGATGAATGAAACCAGAACAGAGAATATGGCCATCATTAACCTGCCACACACACAAATGGAAAAGAGCGGAGAAATGAAGACAGGAAGGAGAGAGTAGATTTCATTGCAGGCGATGAATGATAGAAAGACATAATATAGATGGTCTTCACAAACAACCATCTTGCAGCAAGTAAACGTAATACAACAAATATGAAGGGAAGGGATGGGATGATCACAGTAATGTATTCATCCCTACCACCACCACCACCACCGCAGGCCTTGTTTCTAAAAACCCAAAGCCAGCTTTTGGATGAAAACACGTTCTTATGTACAAACCCTAAAGCCAAAACACAACGACGGGATAAGAAGATGGCAGCTCTCTCCCTAGCGAATGATCGATCCTGTGTGATTAAATAGATTGGAGAAGAAGAGATGAGGAACTTTCCAGCTGATTCGATCTCGGAGTGACGAAGGCCAAATCTTCAGAAGACACGGATCTGGAAGGACGGTAGGTGAAGGAGAGGGATTTGTTCTTTGCCAAATTCAACAGCTCCGACTCTTCAAGACCTTTGGGAGGCCCTAGACTGCATCGCTCGGTGCTATGCTTCGCCAATGCATCCTTGAATTTCTTAATCTGTATTAAATAGAACAAGAAAAGCAAAAGGGAACGAACTCTCAACATACCGAAATTTCCAATATCAAGCAAAAGCATGCTTCTAGATTGTACTTCTGAAACAACGAAAATGAGATAGAAGAGGAACAAAGGGTTGAACGCTTACCGTGGCAACCGTGCAGCTAAAACTGCAGACACGGCCTTGAGCTCCTCGGTAGAAGCGGAAAAAGGGAAGAACATGAACGTTGAGACTGTAACACATCGATTTGTGTTCTTCATAGTTCACCTTAAGAAAGATGACATCCGGGTTCATCTCTGCGATTTGGCAAATCTATAGCCCACAAAACAAAGAATTCTTCATCAAGCACAGCCTTACCAACAACAAAAAAGAAGAAGCAAAAACGAAGATGGCAGGAGGAGGGAACCTTGGGATGGAGAGCCCTGCATCCGCCACAACCAGGGGAATAGAAATCCACAATCACAAGCTTATCCTGGGCCGACAAAAGAAAATCAACAAGGTGTTGAGCTGAAGTTATCTCTTTCATGTTGGGTTGAAGGCTCTTCTCCCACCACCTCAACATCCTGCCCGGCCTGACTGTCATACCATCTTCCTGAACCTTTTAATAAAAAACATCTCAATAAGACAGAGGGAAGGGGAGGGAACCAACAGTAACACTAGGAGAAGGGAAAGGGTTTAGAAGACCCACCAAGAAGGAAACGCTCTGAAAGTGTTCGGTGCCTACGGCATCAATCCTTGTTGATGGTGTCACGCTCGGCGACTTCAACAATGGCGGTTTCCAAAGGAACCCACTCGGAGAAAACTTCACACCAGTCTGAAATTTCTTTGATGATGTCGGGAAAGAAGGAAGGCCCTTCGGAGGGCATACTTGACGAAGAACAGAACCTTTCACGATGGCTTCCTCCATAGGTGACAAATCGCAGCCCAGTCCCAAGTTTCTCCTTATCCGCCTTTCTTTGTGTCTTCTTTCAGGCACACCCAAAAGGAGAAAGGCGCTATCTATTGGGAAGAGAGACAAGATGTTCTTCTAATTCGTAGGGAGAATCGGCCGAATCCGCTCACTTACAAAAGCAATGAAATCTGGTTAAAAGAAAACGGGAAAAAGAAGATTCATACGGTAGGTTTAGAAATGCACCATGGCCACCATAACAGCCATTATATATGCACTGGGGTAGCAGAAAGGAGTCACAATCATAAAAGAAGAGAGCAAAGCATCTCGCGCACCTTTTCGCTCTTAAGCCTGGTTTATATTAAGTTTGCCCCTTTGTGCACGAGGAAAACTTCATCTTTTTACGACAGTAAATCCTAGCTGTTAAAGTCATCCAACTCTCTCTCTCTCTCTCTCTCTCTCTCTCTCTCTCTCTCTCTCTCTCTATATATATATATATATATATATATATATATATAATCTCCTTTAATGTTGGGTATATTAAACTCGTCCTAATATATATGCGCGTGTCTACGTGTGCGCATGTGAGAGAGAAATAATAAAATTTTCAAAATCTTAACTACCTAATTTTTCAATTAATAGAGGATAAAATAAGAGAACATCGTTTAAGATGGTTTGGACATATAGAAAGAAGATCAAAAGAAACTTGGAAGAAAGTTAGAAAAACTAAATTTGAAAAGTATTAAAAGAGGTAGAGGACGACCACTATAGGGATTTGTGGAAACAAAGAATCTGGGAGTTAACTTCTAACATGGCACACTATAGGAATTTGTGGAAACAAAGAATCCATGTAGCTGACCCCGTCTAGTATGGAAAAAGGCTTAGTTGTTGTTGTTTGTAGTGGCTACTTGTATGTGAGCCACTAAGAATGGTGTATTGGTTGGTGAGCGGTTCTCACTTCCTGTATTTTCAGTAATTAATTAAACTAAATATTTATTTATATAATAACAACAATAATAATTAAACCTTTTCTCGTACTAAAGATTTATCTACATGTTTGAAATCTTTTAGCCCCTCATGCAACGAAGTCATGTTAATAACGGATGAGTGAACTCAAGGTTGAGCATGGAAAGAGTTGGGCAGCCGAGCTGCGAAATCGAACTATAAGTCTATAATATTTGAAATGTGTCTCGAAACTTGCAAATAGCTGATTATATAGTAATTGTGCGCTTATCAGATTCTCTCTTCTAATTAACGGATCCACAAGCTTTTGGATAAAGGAGAATCTCTTCTTAGATCAAATGAAGAGATGACCCAAGCCTTCCATCTGATTAAGCGTGGAAGAGGGTGTACCAAAAGAATTTTTTGGTAGGCCAATCTTATTCATGGGCTGCTTCTGTTCTTCTTTTATCTCTCTTTTTTCTTTTATATATATATATATGTGTGGAGAGCATGATCCACATTAATACTTCTATATTCAAAAATCTCAACTATGGAATCATGTGAATAATGGTTAAAGTTTAAATTTCAAAAACAAAAAAATATCTTAAAATTTATTGTACTGTTTATCTGTTGTTTTAAATATTTCAACTATTGATTTTGAAGATTGAATACTTTTTCAATTATTGATTTTGAATATTGAATACTTAAGATCTTTTAAGAAGAATAGATAATGAATGCATGAACTAATTTCTCTCTCTATCTCTCTTCATATATATATATATATATATATAGAGATATATATATATAGAGAGAGAGAGAGAGAGATAGATAGATAGATAAATATTTTTGATATACCATCTGAATCATAGATTAGACTGTTTCTCTCCCTTTTCTCTCTTTATATATATATAAATAGATAGATAGATAGATAGATAGATAGAGATATTTCTGGTAGACTATTTGAATAATATATTGCCTCTCTCCTTCCTTCTTTATATATATATATATACATGTAGAGAGAGAGAGAGACAGAAGAGAATCTGAATCAAACAGGGGGGCTTCCGCGTTACACACGACGGATTGGATTGCCTGAATCACGAGTCAAATATACTGTGTGGCCTGCTTGCTGTTTTATCGGGAGCTGGAGGGACAGGGCTGGTCCACGTCTTGCAGAGTTGAACGTAACGAGGCATTTGCTTATCCTTATCCATACTCGCTCCTACGTGGCCAGCTTTGGCGCTATCTGCTCCTCTGTTCCCTCTCTCTTTTTAGTAACCCATTCGACGAGCCGTTTCCATTTCTTTTTGAAGATACAATATACATAAAACATAATGTTTTTTTAAATGCTGATTTATATTAATGCGGACAAAATCTACCGCGTTTAATAGGAAAATGATGACGTTCAAACAACGACGGCCATTATTGATAAAGATGGGAGCCCGAATCTTGTCAAAACAAGGACTGGGATCAGTGAATCATCATAATCGAACTCATTTATCTATTATTAAAAAACATTTTCAAGTAATGTGATGAATATGTACGTAATATATATATATATATAAGTAGGGCGAGGTACACTTGTATTTTTCAATATGATCTAAGAACAAATTTCAGATGAAATGCATGTCTTGTTCTAAAGTGGGTCTACCACTGTGGACAGTAACGGATGACTCTTCGTCGACTTTTCAGACCAGTCACTGTTCTCAACAATATTTTAGTTGATTCCTTCCTTTTGGCTAATGCAATTCAAAGACGTTTGTAATGCTAGAGAATTTGTCATCAAGATTTTCTTCTTGGACTTGTATAGATTACACGCATAAACAGAAGTTAGCTTGTTGGTTTCACAGGAATCTACTTTTTAATGGTTTAAAAAAGAACATGTCAAGGTTTTAAAAGTTTTGTTTGTCATAATGGGAGAGGACATGGCCTAAGGAATTGAACTTGAACCCTTCATTTGGTGAAGACGAGAGCTCTACGAAGTGGGCTAAACGCCCTAAGTGCTATTTTAAAAAGAGTTTAAAGAAGGCGCAAGAAACGAAGAGTTAGAAAAGAAAAATTGAAGCAAAAGGTCCCATATGTCCATAGAGCGGATCGGGGACAGCATCAAGTTTTCTTTTTTCCAACAAAACCCGATAATTTATATAATGTAAATAAATATATATATATATACATACATGTAGTTAACGTATAACAACAACAATTAAGCCTTTTCCTATACTAGACGGGGTTGGCTACATGAATACTTTGTTTCCACACAACCCTATCATGTATGATGTTAGCGGTTAACTCACAATAAGCTAAATCATTCTTTATTGTTTCTTTCCAACAATTTTGTAGTTGTTCTCTACCTCTTTTAATACTTTCAAAATCTAGTTTTCCGTACATTCTTAAAGGTTCTTTTGATATTCTTTATATATTTGATATTTTTTATATATGTTCAAACTATCTTAAACGATATCCTCTCAATTTATCCTCTATTGGTGTTACTCCTAATTTGTTTATAATAACCTCATTATGTATATGGTCTTTTCTTGTACGACCACTCATCCATCTCAACATCTTCATTTTTGTTACAATATCTTTTGTACATGTTGATGCTGAACTCCCCAACACTCGGAACCATAAAACATTGCAGGTCTAATTGTTGTTCTATAATATTTACCTTTTAACTTTAATAGTTAATGTGTATATAATATATATATATATATGTGTGTGTGTGTGTGTAAAATGTGGTTTGAGTCCATATTACCATCCCTAGTCCACCCGCCTAAACTACTCATGTGCCCACGTACTTGCTCCTCCTTTACCTTTGTTTGTTTTGAGAGAGAATCCAAGCTTTTCCACACAACGTGGTTTGAATGCCAATAAGAAGATGAAAGATGATACTGCATGCTAATTGTTTGATGATATGATTTCGATAAAATCGTCCTCTTTAGCAGATTCTTGCGTTGCATTTGTTGCACAAAGTCATGAATTTGTCCCTTAATGCATGAATATGTACTGTTTATATGCTTGTATTTTTCTTTGCTTTTTTCTTTCATGCAGAAATATGTGCAACTAAGCCACCTGAGTGCCGTATCATTGAGTTACAAACTGAAAAAGGTGCTAAAAAAATATAAACATGTTTTTTTTATCAGATATAAATACATGTCTGACTAGTTGTAAATGCAAGTACGATTAAGATGGATGCGAATGGCAGTTAAAAAATCAATGTAGTCAATCTCACCTGCTCTAGAGATAGTCGTGATTTTGGTTCTCGGTGATGTTTTCTCTACTTCTTGAACAACTTTAAAATGCCGTCTTTGCTTCCTTTGACGCTGATTGTTACCATATCTTATTGACAACTGATCAAAGTGTTCTTGCTTCATTTTCTAATTTGTGAGTTAGTTTAGCATAATGTTTAGTTGATATGTCTGATCATTGTGTATGCTGCGGACTGTGAGTTCCTTTATTCATGTTTGATCATTATTAAATCTCCTGTACACCAATCTTAGAATTCATGAACTTCATGGTTCTATGAATAAAGAAACAAGGAAAAGGAAGTGCAATATTTCTGTTCCCAGCTCTGCTGTGTAGAGACAAGCAATGGCAATAACTATAGAGTTTCCGCATTTATCTTCACAAGCAGTTTTATAAGCCAAATGGAATACAAAAGTCGAGATGAACCCCAGTGAATTTCAGCATATAGGGGCCTTTAGTGTTGACAGTTTTTACAGTGTAGTTGTTTCTCACTGTCGAAGCTTTCTACCATTTTTTTCATGAAAGGCTACATTTTTCTTTGTTGTGATTATGGAGATGTATAATCCATGGTATAAAAATCCAATAAAGTATTACGCTAGCTGTCGAAAGCTTAACATAACCCTCCTCCTTGGCTTGGGACCAGCAAGGGTGATCCCTTATATGGGCAGAATTGTTGACAAAGAATCCATGTAGCTTACCCTGTCTAGTATGGGAAAATGATTAGTTGTTGTGATTATGGAGATGTAGTTCATTTGGTAGAACGCTTGCATTGCATACACGACTTGTGAAGTTCGATTCCCCACTTGTCCACCAAATGTAGATGTATCTTTGGTAAACATTGATGCCAGTTTCTGGTTCCATTAATCTCTCTCTCTCTCACACACACATACGTACATAAATATAGCTTCTATTAGGCTAAATTAGCAACTCCAGTCTCTTGCACCCCTCACTCAAGCAAGACAGATTTCTTGTTCTTGTTGATTTTGGTAAAGCAAACACAAAGCCTACAAGGATAGAGGTTCACATTTCTATGCAGGTCTACAGAACGGGTCGAGCAAGGTGAGGTGAACCAGTTTGTGCCCATCTGATTGGGTTGTTACTTATCTGTGGCCTCTCCCATTTGATTGCGTGAACGGTTACACCAAAATCCATAACCAGAACGAATCAGTTGCCCTCCCTCTGTCCTGACCTGGTTCTGGGTCTAGCCAGGCCAGTTTTTAATCAGGTTTGGTTCCGGTTTTATGTGAAAATTTCGTGAAATGAAGTTGCTTAAAGTGAGCTCTAGAAAATAAACACATAACCCAATGCTTTCTATACCTTTTTGTACAAAAGACTTGCTCTTGTTCGTCGAAACCTCACCCTGACACGCCCATTTGCCAGCACGAGAGAGGGAGAGGGAGTCCACGAATGAGAGCTTTTAACTGCGTGACTTTGCATATACGTTCATAATCAATATCCTGCAGAAATCTGTCATCACAGATTCCTCTTTCTATCTGAACTTTTATCACAGCAATTCTCTATCAAATAACCTTGCAATACGCAGCATTCATAATATTTACAAGACCACCAATTTGAGGAATCTTTTTTCAACTCCTGATTGTCGACTCTTAGTATGTGCCCACTGTCGGATCGTTTTAATATCTCCAACGCACTAGTCTATTACCCGCTGGACAAAAGCCTTTGGCTTATAATACCCCTTGTATTTCATGCCTTGCTCACTATGTTTATCCGGTGGTTCTGGATCCAGTTCGGGGTCCCGTTCAACAGTTCCAGTTCCAGCCGGTTTCTGGTCTGCTTTGGTTCCCAGATGTCTAAATTCACGTACAGCACCTGAATACATTACGTCTAGTTGAGGCAGTTCACCCTATAAAAAAGTTATAAAACATGAAAAAGTACATAACACAGTTGGGTCCGTGGGCTAAAACCCAGAACAGACGGTTGAAACATCACATAAAATATAAAAAGCTAGAGGAAAAATTCATAACTACAGTTCATACGGTGCAACTCTGGGGATACTGACCCCCACAAAGAACCTTTCCATCAGACAACTGGCTGTATATGCTATATCCATAATTTCATGGATAAAATCGGCAATTAAACCAAGAGCACTCGTTGAAAAGCACTCTAATTCATTCACATACAGCAACCGAGACATGAAGAGTTGCAACTGTTCGTTCATCCCAAATGGACAATTGGTTGCTATTCGTATGGTAAAACCAACATATCACATCATATAACAAAATATATAATCGTTATTGTACACCAATATGTTGTGATGCGACACTTGCGTGCAAATGCTAAATTACTTTCCGCATGCAAAAACAACAAAATGCACAACGGCCGTGAGACCTCTTCTGTGACACTTGTGCCTCAAATACTTAAGGAGAAGACTTGACTTTCGGAATCTTGTGTGTGTGGGGGCGGGGCAGAGAGAACCAAAATATACCACCATGTTCAAGTTCTTATTTATGATTTAAAGGAAAGAGGGGCAGTTAAAAACAGCAAAACTAGAAAGAAAAGTGGATGGAAAACCCACTTGGCCTGATTATAACCCCACGACCAAAACCACAACAACAACGTCACGACACATCGTCCTTAGCTGCCGTAGTACTCATCTGTGATCCGATTAGAGCCTACTCGTTCATGCATCGTCGAGGGCAGCAACTCCAGGAAGCACCTTCCCTTCCAACAGCTCCAGACTAGCACCTCCGCCGGTGGAGATGTGGCTCATCTTGTCACCAAGACCCGCCTTCTCAACGGCAGCAACAGAGTCACCACCACCAATAATTGTCGTCGCACCCTTCCCTGTGAGCTCTGCAAGCTTCTTGGCAATAGCCTATCACCAAACAGTTACAAAAACAGAAAAAGGATCAATTGCCAATTGTGGGGTGCAACAGCAAGAAGAATTCAGGTTCTACGTCAGGAAGTAAAAGCCTATACCTCGGTACCAACTGCGAATTTCTCAAACTCGAAAACTCCCAAAGGACCATTCCATATGACAGTCTGGACAGAGTCCAATGCTTCTGTGAATGTCTTGATCGTCTCTGGACCCACGTCAAGCCCCATCCAACCATCAGGAATTTCCTTAGCCGGAACAACCTGAAAAAACAAAATAATAGAAACCAGGTCACGAATGAAGATCATTCCCTTCGTAGTACATGATTTAGCTGTTAGCAAGAAACCACAACTAAAATACGAACCTTGCTCTCTGCATCTGGAGCAAATTTATCAGCAATTACATTATCAGAGGGCAGTAGAAGAGACACTCCCTTGGACTTGGCTTTCTCAATAAGTGATAACGCAAGATCCAGCTTATCTTCCTCGAGAAGAGATGAGCCGACAGTGCCACCGAGTGCCTTGGAGAATGTATAGGTCATTCCTCCTCCAAGGATAAGGATATCAACCTTCCCGAGCAAAGAGTCGATCACTCCGATCTTGGTCGACACCTTCGAGCCACCAACTATAGCAGCAAATGGCCTCTTAGGATTTGAGATAGCACCCACAAGGTAATCCAATTCCTGGTGAAAAAAAAACAAAAGAAACATGAACATGCTTCCACGCAAAAGCGCTGCATGAATAAGAAACATGAGAGAGAGGGAGGGATGTAGATCTACACCTTCTGCATGAGGAAACCCGCAACAGCAGGTTTTAAGAACTTGGTGACGCCCTCAGTAGAAGCATGTGCCCTGTGTGCTGTGCCAAAGGCATCATTTACATAAACATCCGCGAGTGAAGCCAACCTCTTTGCAAACTCGGGGTCATTTTTCTCCTCTTCCTTGTAGAACCTCACATTTTCTAGGAGTACTACACCACCATCAGGAAGAGATGCCACCAACTTCTCAACTTCCTCACCAATGCAATCATCAGCCTTCTCAACCTGTCATGGTCATAAAATAAATTCATTTGCAAAATAGTATCTTTGAGCATTTCAACAAATTGGATAGTAAAAGTAGAAGGGAAATGAATTTCTTCAGGAATTGAGGCAAGAGAAGAAACCTACATTGATGCCAAGAAGTTCTGATAGCCTTGGAACAAGAGGTTTCAGACTGTACTTAGGAGTAACACCCTTTGGACGACCCTGGAAATACAACATTTTCATCAGGGCAGATCCCGCATAAGAGCTACGTGCTAAGACGGAAAGGAAACAGACAATCCCCATGCAAAACAAAATCAACTTAAATGAATTAACAACCATCAAGTCAATAAGAGCAGCAGAGGATTTTATCATTTTGCCTCTGTTGTTATAGCCTGTAACAAGACTGGAAGGAAAGTTAATATTTCAATGGACGCCTTGCAAGCATAAGAGACCATGCATCCCTGCTAATTATTGTGCAACATAAAAATCATGTTATGTTACAATGTATACCCTGAAACTTACATAGGAGTAAGCAGTTTAACTGATATTAAAAAAGCAAAGTTCTGTATGAATGCAAACATGAAGCATATCTATAGTGCTAAACAATATTCATAAACATCACATGCATCGCAAGATGCACCAGAATCAGCAAATCATCAAGACTTCAACTCTCCAGAACTACCTATCAACCGTTTTAAACACTCGACTGCTGGCTTGCATCTAGCGTGCAACATTAACCAACACGCACAGCTTCTCTGTATTGAACAGGTTATTTTCAGTTTTCCGACCAAAACCAACTCGGCCACCATTATGAAATTGATTTTCAATCACATATTATGATTTCAAAGTTACAGATCTTTTGAACCATTGATTTTCAGAATCGGACTCTCATGTATGCGGAAATCTGGCAACACTACATGAAAACCTAGAATCTGTGACACCACCAAGAAAGTTGAGGGAGAGAAGCTGAACTTCACCAGTGGAGGACCTGTCACCGAAAGCCACCTCAAAAAACCGGAGATGCAAATGACCAGAACTGAGATATCCAGTATGAACAAAAATGAGGATTGGATGGGGAAAGGCTAAGCCAGGATTATATAGGGAAAAAACAAGGGATTCAATCATCTGAAGTATGTTCAATGGGAGTGGAGAGAGGGAAAAGAATCATATCTCCGTCATTTGGAGATATGTCTACTCCACAGGAAAACCGGAAAATCATCATCCTTATGCATTTCACGAAATCATGATAGCACAGCTTACAATCGCACACTAGCAATACAAAGAAATAAATGATCACAAATATGGCAATAGACGTTTCAAGTATGAAATAGGAAATTTTATAAATGACAAGTTACAAACATTCCGCCCTTGCAACTCGAACATTTGTTATATTACTTAATGTGATAAATTTTGTGTAGCAATAACACTCACAATGCGTCCCATGGCCATCCAGCAAGCAAGTTCTGGATGTGCACATCGAGATATGGCTCGATGGGTGACCATAACTCACTGCGCCTTCGTAAAAGCCTGTGTTCTACTTAGTCCGTATTAAGTCACTCAAGGGTGCATGTTGTTTCATCAAACACCCTAGCTGGTTTTAGATAAAACTTGCTATTTGAATCACTCCTGCCGTTCTTCATGAAATAAATCGAAATAAAGGGAAAAGGAAAGAAAGGGCAAAGCGACTAGAAATAAATCGCTAAGTCAGCCTTAATCACACAAGTCAGATACTTGATTGAATAACCAAGAAAAGAGTAACACCAATAAAACAGATCGCCTAATTTCAGAATTACACGAAAGGCGCTTGCCTGAAGCTAAGACCGAATACGTCAAATAAACAAGTGTTCCACGACTCTAACCCACTTAATCCCTCTTGTCCAGCCACATATCTTTGCGTGGAAAAAATCCGGAATCTTTTCCTAATGCATGGATCAAATTTTCACTTCATCCTTGAAAATTAGCCTACTTTTACACTGCCTTCTTCATTCCATCTAATAGGCAAGGCAGAAGCAGAGGAACGACAAATGCATGAAATCACAGGGAAACACATGCAGAACCTCCTGTAACCATACCGATCTAGACTCAAACTTTTCACACGCACACATATGCTCACTTCATCCATGAAATTGATCTCATTCTCAATAACATATTCATCATCCGATCAAATAGGCAGAAGAGAGGGAAAACGGCGACAAATGCATGAGAACGCATAGAAACACGCTTAAAACCTTCAACGACCAAACCGGTCGAAGCTCAAACTTCTCACAGGGACACGGACAGAGAGAGAGAGAGAGAGAGAGAGAGAGAGAGAGAGAGAGAGAGATTATACCAGATGGCTGGCAAGGATGACCTTAGCACCGCGATCGATGAGATATTTGATAGTAGGGATGGATGCCCTCACCCTGGTGTCATCTGTGATGTTCTGGTTATCGTCCAAGGGGACATTCAGATCAACCCTCACAAACACCCTTTTCCCCTTCAGTTCCTCCACGGTAAGATCGCTAACGCTCCTCTTCGCCATCGCTTTGTCACTCTCGCTTTCCGTCTATGTAGATCTAGGGTTCCAGAAACGATGCTCAAGCTCTTTCGTATTTATAACGAAGAAGAAGAGTAAACGCTGTTGGCACCGTCTTCTAGAACGTTCCTTCTCGACCTGCTGACGCCCATTTCTCCCTTTCTCTCTTGGAATATCAAAACCCTGCCTCTCATAATTTATAGAAAATTGCGAATACCAGTCAAATGATGGAATATTTACATATGAGCCAACTAATTTTCTTGATATTATATTTTTCTACCTTGCTTTGTAATCCTCAATTCACTGGAGCTGGAAAACATCAAATTGACTTTGTCGAGCTCGAGCCTTCTCATACTAGACTCGAAAAGATCATGAGCCTGATCTAATATATATATATATATATATATGTGTGTGTGTGTGTGTGTGTATGTGTGTGTATGTATATATATATATATATATATATATATATAAAAGCTCATTAGCTCGATCATGGGTTGAGCTTAATCAAGTTGATTTTGGTTGCACCGAGCTCAAATGAGTCTAGCAAGCTGAACTCATGTTGTTCAAGCATAACTCAAGCTTGAAGATTGATCACGAACGAGGTTGAGCTCAAGCTGAACATTTTCATGAACAGTCGAGTCGAGTTTGCTTCTACTCGTACTCCACTAGGCTGGTTAGGCCTATTGACATATATGGGTGACAATTTTGTGTTTCGAGTTGTGTTCTTGCTGTGTCGTTTGTTTCTTACAAACAGGTGAAGGCGGACTAAACCCAGCCTTCTCCTGTTGCGACTATGTTAGATTTCTCGTGTTAGGAATAATATTACCAGCAATTTTAGGTACTCCAAGTTCCCAAAATGGGTACCCTTGTGTTGGGACATATTTACCGGAATACTTTTAACTCAATTAGTTTCGTGTTACTTTCACAGACTGGTGATTCAAACTCGTATTCATGCATTTTATTGTCAGGTCTTATATGAGTAGCAACGTGGAAATATTTTGAGCTAACTATATCAGCTTGATTTAGCTTCTTCTAGCCTTGCTAATGTTTGGCATGCGATCTATACAAGCTAAAAACGAGCTACTTGTTGAGTTACATGTCCTTAATACAAAACATTTCCTCATATTAAACTTGTCCAATTCACACACACACATATATATATACATATATACATATATACATACATATATATATATATATATATATATATATATATATATATATATATATATATATATATATATATACATACTAGCTCATACGAGCAGTGACAGATCTATATATAGCTCTGCTCCATAAAATAAAAATAAAAAAAAAACTATAGGTTACATCTGATATTGTGAGCTTTTGAAACATACTTCACCCCATCCTAAGCTGCTCCGTGGTCTATTCACCCCACCATCAAACATTTTTAGATCCACCATTGGGTACCAGCTAGCTCTTACTAAGAGCTAGCTGGAGCGACTAGATGGTCATTAAGAGCAGCGGGAGTGACTAGATGGTCATCGTTAACTTTGTTTTTTTGTATAAACGAGTTAACAAGTTGAACGCAAATAAATTTTACATTCTATTTGGAGTTGTTGAGCAGTTAATCATCAACATATACAAAAGATGTTTGTGACAGAAATGGAGATGTTGAGATGAATGAGTGGTCATATAAGAAAAGATCGTATACATAATGAGGTTATTAGAAATAAATTATGTGTGGCACCAATAGAAGATAAAATGAGAGAATATCGGTGGTTTGTTACAAAAAGAAGATCAAAAGAAGAACCATTAAAACATGATGATGCTTCTCAGAATAACCTATTAATCCGTGAGTGTGTCAGAAATTTGTCTGCCTGCATCGCATATTATAAACCGTGGGCGCGCTTGTATCTGTCAAACCGGGGCGTGGTTGGGCCATTACACGCATCTAATTGAGACCCGACTTCCCTTCACGTCGTGCTTGAGGGGACCCGATCGGGTCAAACGTCGTGCGACTGCGACGGTACAAGACATGATACGAACCGGGGTGGTCAAGGGACGGACAAAAGCGAACCGCTGGAACCGAAGCAAACAGGCAGTTTGGTTCGCTTCCTAAATGTTAACCATACATATATATATACGCACATATATTGATATATATAATACTTGTAGAACTGAATCTGAAACCATCCGTGTAGAATTGACCGTCCCAATTTACCCAGAACCAGTCATATCCATATGGATCCAGTTTAGAGCAAGGTGAGATGTTATTTTATATATAGAAAAATAAAAGTATTTTATGGACATGAAATATGAGTGCATCTCACTTGAAATACAAATATGCATCTCCCAAAAAGAATTCATGGGTTTGCCACAGCATGACCCTGTTAATTCGATGTAGGTTCACCCACTTTCATGCTAAGTGGGATCGGCTACATGAATCCTTGATTATTGCAGTTATATTTTGTTAGCATTTAACATATTACATCTTATTTATCATTTCTTAATATTTTTAATATCATGCTGACCTTTTAATGTGTTTAGTGGGGTTCTTTCATCACCTTGATTTTTCAAAATTATTATTGAAAGGGATTGTGATCTAAATTTCACTGCGTTCAAATTATTACGAATGAAGAGAACTTTTTTTATTTATTGTGTAACTTCTTGGTTCATCTCAAGGCCTGAAATTTTCTACTCAAGTGGTGCATTTGGAAGACTGGCATATTGTGAGAAAAAGATTATCACATGTAGAGTGCAACTAGCATATTGTGAGCCTTATGTCCTTCCTTTCAAGTTTTCCCCTTTTATTGGTATTGATGCTTTAAGTGCCCAATATGATTCACATTATTCTCATCTTGTCAACGACGAAGATGTTTGGGATGACCAGCAAATATATGTCAGAACTCGAGACTTTGTGTCTAGAGCACCATCCATGCTTGTTCCTTGATTAATGTTCCTCTCCCTCATGTGTGAAATTATTCAATTTTGAAAATAAAACTGACCTTTTTTGAGGTAATATTCTTTTCTTGGAATAAGTATTCGTATTCTATATGTTTAATTGTTTTACTTGTTAATGAAGGACGATGGACTTCGTGATTCAAATAAAATTGCTGCATTCTATTTTGATGGATGCCTTGCAAAGACATCAGTCAAAAGGTGAGCTGTTTCTTTCCATCTCAATATCTGATGTTTCATGATCTATTCCTGCATATATTCATCAATTATTTTTGGATTTTGTATTATTGATACGTCTATTAAGATGTATTTTATGTATTTTTTTATTTCTGTATTTTTATTTTTATGTATGACAGGACCTGAAGGCACCACAACCAGCCGGGCCCTGTCACTTTACTCCTGGCCGAATGACCCCTGGTGCTAGGCCACAAGGGCCAAGGTGCCAGGCCCCAACGGCCAGTCCAGCTAGCCGTTGGGGGTTGGCTGGGTGTTGCTCTCACTCTCTCTTCTCTCCTTGTTCTCAGTATATATATATATATATATATATATATATATATATATATATATATATATATATATATATATATATATATATAGAGAGAGAGAGAGAGAGAGAGAGAGAGAGAGAGAGAGAGAGAGAGAGATCGGTATATACTCATACTCATTCATGTGTTGGCTTTTAAAATTTAAATTTTTACTTTTAATCATGAATGAATATTCATGTGTTTGCTTTTTAAATTTAAATTTTCATTTTTAATCTTGAATGAATGTGTGCATCAACTATTCTCTCTCTTTCTCAAATATATATTATATAGGGAAAGAAGAAGAAAGGATTTGTATTTTAAATTTAACCTCTAGTGTTATTTTAATTATGAAAGGAAGTAATCATCAATGAGTGTGTGCATGAATTATCTTTTCTCTCTCTCAAATATATATATATATATATATATATCGAGAGAGAGAGAGAGAGAGAATAGGAGCTTTTTAGACTCCTTTTATACTGAATTGATTTAGCATTCTCTCTCTATGCGGACAATTAACATGCAATGAGGGAGCGAATGAAAGTGTGCTGATGGTGAAGCCAGGGCATCCATTGGAGATGCCAAGGATTGTTGGGGCAGCGATCCCTGGTTATGTTGAAGCAGCCCACCAACAGCGTAGCTGAACCCCCTTCCGCTGATGGAGATTCCACTGCCGCCGGTGGTGAGGCGTCAACGTCGTCAGCCACCATCGCATTCCGGGAATGGAAGATGAGGAAGGTCTTGAAGAGAGCAGGAATAACAAGGCTGACGTGAGAGAGAGAGAGGCAAGTAGAGAGAGGCGCCCTAATCCATTCATGGGCGCCCCTTGCATAGTTTTTTTTATGATCAGCATCTGGCATTATCCATGCAATCACATGAACAGTTTAAACGGTCCAAATTTTCTAGCAAAATCTGATATGAAAGGAAGTTTAGCTGCTCCCGTTCTCTCTCTCTCTCATATATATATATATATATATAGGGTGAGTCCCATATGCTTAACAAACCTTGAAAATCTAATCCCTCCATCTAATGTGATGGACGGTTGATTTGAAAAGAAAAAATGCATGTACGAATAAGTATACATAAAAATACATATTTTTGCTTTTGTTTTCTTAATTCTAAACTCAAATGTTATACCTGATTAGATTTTCAAATATATTGTATAACATGACAAGTACGTGATCTATTGATCTCTCTCTCTCTCTCTATATATATATATATATATATATATATATATATATATATATATATATATATATATATATATATATATATATATATATATATATATATATATATATATATATATATATATATATATATATAGAGAGAGAGAGAGAGAGAGAGAGGAAAGTTGAGATCCTGCAACCTCTCATAAATTCATGCCACATTCTCTTTATTTTTTCGGAGGCATAAATGTGGTTTGAAAAGTTAATAACGTTTATGAAAAAATATAATTACAAGCTTATACTCTATCAAGAAACAAAGAAAATGCATGAATGTGTAACATCAGAGATTGCAGGATCTCCGGCCATGGTGTGCTTATCTTGTGTCAACACTCCTACAGTTAGACATGTCCGGTTCCGGTTTGTTCAAAATCTGAAACTGTAATCGAACCAGCCCCAATCGGTTATAATTCCAAAACCACCAGTTCCAAGGCAGTTCTGGTTTCACTTCCGAAACTACCTTGAAATGCTTCTCCTAGGAGTCGAACTCCCCACCTACCTACCCAACGGTGGGAGGCATCCTACGTTGAGCCACTAAGACACCTGATTATGATCGTAGAAAAATATATATAAACTCAATAAGCACTGGTTCTAAACAGCCGGTCCCGGACCGGTTTTCAGAAACGATGAACTGTAACCAAACCGAGGGTTTTCAGTTTTGGTTACAGTTTCAGGACCGGTCAAGCCAGTTCCAGTTACCGGCAGTTCCACGGTCTGTTCTACGTGCTTGCAGTGTCTTAAAGTTACATTATATGTGATGTGAGCATATTTACAGTGTCTCAATGAAAAGGTTGAATTTTATCTCTGAAAACACGACGCAAGGAACATTATTTACAACCAACCAAGCTGACCACATATACAAAATCACATTGAATGGAAACAGCTAGCATATTCAACCTTTTCCTCATTAGAAAAAACAAAAAAGAAAATTATCACAAGATCAATAGGTACCATGAAACTCCGCTCCATGTAAGGGTAATCCCTTACATGATCTGTCTCAAGCCCAAATAAAGGATGAGGACTGTGTTAGGCGTCCGACAATCAACGGAAAACTTTGTTGAATTTATCTACCAATTATGAGCATTACGTTGGAGCATTCTCTTTTACCGATGCCCTGTAGAACCCGATTCTCCCTTAACGAAATACTGCAGAACTTGAATGCAATGAAAAGATAGGACTATGTGGAAACAAATAACCTATGTAACCGATCCTACATTGTTGTATCAATAAGTTCGATGAATACCTAAATGAAGAGAACACTTTGCGACAGAAAACCAACTACTTGAGACTAATGCCACATATCGCCATCTCTGCTAAAACTGCATATCCAAAATTATGCTTTCTATTGGCAACAACTAGCAAGGTCCACCAGAAAGATGAAACAACTCTAGCCTGTGAACTTGATGCTGCCTCACAACAACAAAAGATCAAGAAACAAGCAGGCCTTGAAAAAGATGGGCTGTAACCACGACATAATACGCACTTTGGTGGACCTATTATTGTCGCTGCCAAGGCACAAATAATGAAGAACTTTTCAGCCATGGAATCTCCGGGATGCTGAGACATGAGCAAATAGTTCATGAAGATGTAGCTATCAAGACTCAGGTGAAGGAAGAGTTGCACCATATTTTGAGAATATTTCTGTTAGAACAGCCCTTTCTCTGATCTTCAGTCTGCAACTCAACAGGAAACAATGTATGAAAAGCATTATGAGAACTCGGCTCAACTAAAATTTAATCAGTGTGGTCGTTACAAAGCAATATGTTCATCGATGACATTACCTGGACACAGATCCAGGGACCTTCTGTAACTTGAATCCATTGTCTGGTTTCCGTTTCGCCACTGGCTTTCCAACTTGCATTTTCTTATGTTTCTTCAAAGTTGCAACCCTGGGGGTGATCTGCTTTTCTTTGATGTTCTCAGTGGAGGATTCAGGATCTTGCCGACCTACAACCAAGTCATCATCGGAAGTATCTGTATTGCTCATCTCCTTGTCAGACTCTTCAGTACTAGTCGTCGTTCGTTTAAAATTTTCAATGTGAATTGCATGCTGTTCTGTGTTAAGACTCCGAATATCAATACTTCCATCAATTTTGACATCCATATCTACGACCTTCAGTCGTGGTCGTGGACCACATCTGATACTGGTCTCTGCCGATTCAAATCCAGACTTAAGGGCAGCCTCTGATTTTAGGGCATCAAAAGATACTTGCTTTTGAATTTTACCAAACGCTATACTTTGTCCAGAATACATCTCCACAAACCTAATAGAAGATAATTAAGAATAACTATTTCAAAATGACTAGAATGTCAACAGGTCCAAATCTGTAGACATTTAACATTCAATATGTACATTCTAATTAAATATGCTCACTTATATTAATCAAATCACCACATGAAACGGGCAACTGAAAAATCACGTCAACAGAAATTTGAAAAGCACGAATATACCATTGACATCAAAGATGAAAGAAGACTGGAACAAATATCAAAAAAGCAAGAAGGAAAAGCATCGAGAAAGTGTTGTATATCTCCCGTAGTTATTTTTGAAATTCATGGAGAACCGACATCAAATGAAGATGACGGACTGAGAAGATTAGGTGGGCTTCAATATCTGAAATATGTTGAAAAAACATTAGCTTTTAGCTTGTACACATACCATGGTTAGAAACAGCTACTTCTTGTTCACCATTTGAACATAAAAAGCAGTTTCCTGACAAGGTTACTATCAGATGAGCCAGCTAGTTAACTATAATGACATTGACAACAGAAACATCAAAGTGTATGCATAGAAACAAACCTAGATAACAAGTTGATAGTTACATGAGAAGACTGGCATGAGACAAAATCAAGCCTATACCAAAATCCCTGGTATGCTCAAAGCAGGGAAACAGCCAGAAAGGACAACTTGGTGGTTCGCAGCATACCATGGTATGTGTACAAGCTAATTGCAACCAGACGTTAGCCTATTCCTTCTAGTTGAAAATAATGTCAATTGTATAATGATAGATGCAATTACACGAAAAGGTTAGGCAGACTTATATTTGGGCATGAAGGTATCACAAATTTGTTTAAGTGTAATAGGCAACGGGCCACTAGGGTCCGTTGATAGTTCGCAGCATTTGGGTGGCCAACATATGGCCCCAATGGCTAGTCAAGAAAGTCGTTTTCCAACAGCTCTTCTCTTATCTCTTCTTCATTTAGCTTCTGTGAAATTTTATTGTTTGCTCCAATGTTATAAAACTTGTATCGTATCGTACGATACGATATGAGTTTACCGTATATCGTAAGTAAGCACAATAAAGTACATGATACAATATCGTGCTCTACAATTTATTATGATGAATCGTGTTGTATCACATGATATGGTACTATACGGGCCATATCGTACGAGTCAATGTTGACTCGTAGGATATAGAACCCGAGAAACTCAGGTTTTTCTACTATTTTGCTTGCTCCCAAACCCTTCCTTATCCCCTACCTTACCCCCAAACGGTTTTCATATCTTTCATTTACACGATTTCGTTAAGCAATCAACCATTTTTTGTCACAAACCGTTAAAAATTCATAGAGTTTTTCTCAAATCCGTGGCATACTCTCTTTTTTAATCTTCCTACTTTGTAACCCGATTTTTCATTTGAAAAATTTGGAGCTTTAATAGATTGTGAGATTTCCCATCTTTGTAAAGCCTTGCCCTTATTATAGTTTATATTTGTTATGATTGATGGTGTCAAAACGAGGCAATCCAACGTGAAAGTACTGTACCTTGAAGTATGAAAGCAATAGGCTTGTCAATCAGTATATGTTCTGTAACGGAGTGAAGCATGGAGGCATTTGTCACGTGAAACATTACAACATAAAAGAAAGAGTATAAGTTCTGGTGGCAATAGCAATGGGGTTGGTTCTTGTTTCATTATAAGAGCCCCTATTCTCCCGATGGCTACAAGGAGTAGTAGAGGAGGATGTTGATGATAACTTACTCTCTATTGAGGATGTTGGTATTCAAATTATTGTTCAATTCATCATTGATAATGCTACAACCTTTAAAGCAGCCGGTAAGATGCTTGAGGTGAGCCATCCATCCTTGGTATGGACTCCATATGTTGTACATTGCATAGACTTAATGTTTGAAGATTTAAGTGCAATGAATGTCATTAAGGGAACAATTGATGCATGTAAAAATGTCACAAAGCTTATTTATAATCACTCGTTTGTATTGCATTTGATGAGAATACACACTTGTGGAAGGGAGTTGATTAGGCCTTCATTGATAAGATTTGCTACGAATGTTATTATTGTTCAAAGTCTTGTAGTACAAAAAAATGCATTGAAACAAGTACTTACATCTGATGAACGAGGCTCTATAAATTGATCGAAAAAGAGAGAGGGGGTTATTGTAGTAGATGTTATTTTTAATGACAACTTTTGGAAGAAATGCAATACTTTTTTTAGGATGATTATGCCTTTAGTGAAGGTAATGAGAATGGTAGACAATGAAGATAGGCATGTTATGGATAAGGCCAAATTAAAAATACAAAAAAACCTTGATGGCAAGCGGTCACTTCTAAAGAAAGTTTGGAAGATAATTGATGTACGTTATTAGAGGATGATGAAGTTAAGAAAGAAATATTGAATGCAATTGACCTTAAAGATTCATCTACTAGGTGCAACATTCATTTAGAGCTATGTAAGTATATAGATAGCATTGGATATTTTGGAAGGTCAATTGCAATACAACTCCGCTCCCAGATACAACTAGGTATGATTTATTTTTTTGATAAATTATTATTACTTATTCATTCTTATGACTTGTGTTGCTTCTTAAGATTTATTCTTTTCATTTATTATATTTTATTTTATATCAATGATGGGTTCTGATGTATATGCATCAAATTTATCGAGGTTTGCTCAATACATATTAAGCCAAGTATGAAGTTCGAGTGGATGTGAGAGGAATTATAGTTTTTTTTAACACATTCAGACAAAGAAGAGAAACATATTGGAGCATGCTCATCTTAATGGTTTGGTATATATATTCATAACCTTCTTGGTATATTCTTAACTTTAAGTTTAACTTTCTTATTATTGTAGGCTTGTAGATTCATGGTATTGGTTTATTGATCGTGAAAATGTCATTTTAAGTTGCATTCTGATTGTGTTATCTATCACTTGGTTATCATCTATTTTTTAATTATAATTTTTTATACTTTTTTTGAATTTTATAAAATAATTTAATTTTAATATGTCGTATCATATTGCGATATGACACGATTATCATGTATCGGTGTCCTGTACCAACATGCTAATTACAATATTGGTTTGCTCTATAAATAGAGCCTCTAACCTCATTAATAAATATTCTTGTTTTGAGGACATAATCTTGGTTATTTATTTTACCTTATTTGTGTGTTCGACAAGTATTTGGCATATTGATTACTTGACAATTCTTGGATTGTGATTTGGCGTAGACTTCAATTAAGTTAAAGAGTTATTATTTACATGGTATCAGAGCCTACTCGGAAGCAAATCATTAAACATGACTAAATTAGAAAATGTGCCGACTTGAAGTAAGTTTGAAAAAATAGACCCTTGTTGTTTTCATTATTCCAAGATCAAGGTAACTCTTAAAAGTTTGTTTCTTTTTAACATGAAAAGCAAAAATTAAGTGTTTCGTTGTTTGATTTATCCAAATTGTTATAAAAGTTGGACTCGGACAATAAAAAGTATTTTTTATCTAAAGATTATTGGGATTATGTTAATGGTTCTATTCAAAAACTTAATTTGCTTTTTGATGACTTGATAAGGATACAATCATAAGGGCTTAAGAAAAATGCAAACAAGATTTTTAAATGTGGAAAAAATGTCCACAAAAATCACTTCAATCATTTGCCAAAATGTAAATAAAAAACATATAAATAAAATTAATATATTTGAAAATGTTTTTGAAACTTTGGAATATTTAAAAAAAATCCATTCATAAGATGATTTTGTTTTCTAAATCAATTTAATGAAAAAATGATAATCCTCGAGGAAAGCAACTTAAGTATTAGAAATTACCACAATGAATTTTGTGAGCCGTGGAATTAACTTTGAAGTTTTGACAAATTTGGAAAACTACAAAAAATGGATGAATTTAAAGAATATCTAAATAATCAATATTTATTCTTAGTTATGCGGGTCTTAGAGAGGAATTTAAAAATATTAGATCCACTTTAATACATAGAAAATTGAGACCAAGGAGATGGATTTCTTGTCGATCTAGTTATTGAAGAAACTATATTAAAAATTCTAAATACTTCAAAAGAGGTTGTTCTTGCCACATCTAGACCAAGAGTCAATCTAAAGTCATACAAGCCTCCACGTATCAAAAAATATTGAAGGTCAAGCCAAAAACTACATGAGACCCATGCCCCTTGTCCCAACAAAAGTATCATTTGTCACTATTAAAAATAAAATAAGCACATCAAGACCAATTGTGCACTCTTGATGAAGAGAAACAACGATGTGGTTGTGTAAGAGGATAAAGAGGGAAGAGCTCTACCTTCTAACATCAAGACATACATAGAAGAGATACTGAAAGAGAAGGCTAACAATGTGATATCAATATTTGCTCAAGGTATGTGTTGATTTTTATATTCGAGTGCATCCTTTCACATTATACATAAAAGGATTTTTTGAAAAACACTTACCAGAAGAGTTCTAGTTCTAGTAAGCATGTTTTTACGGCCGATGATAAAAGACTTAAAGTAGAGGAAGAGGAAATTGAAAGTTTTGAAAATAAGGATTTCAAAGTACCCAATGTGAGTTTTGTGCCAAAACTCAATCTTAATATACTTTATATTGCTCAAATTTGTGACAACGGTCGTATAGTTACTTTCTCATTCAAAAATTGTACAATATTGGATATCTATCGAGGACGAGATCATAAACAAAATGGAAAATTTGGTTGTGCCAAATTTAAAAAATTATGGTGTGGTTCATAACCCAACTCATTGGCATAAAAGATTGGGTCACTTGGACATGAACAAATTGTGTGACCATCATTTGTAGAATAATAATAAAGTTAAAGATTTTGTTTGCAAAGAGTAAATTCTTGGAAAGTTGAATTTTATTACAAGTAAACCTTTTGAGTTGGTGCACTCCGATGTTTGAGGACCGACTCCTATCGTATCTAAAGGAGGAGTAAGATACTATTCGACTTTCATAGATTATTTGAGTAGATATACTTGGATATATCTTTTGAAACATAAAACCGAAGTCCTTAAAAACTTTTGATATTTTACAACATGATTATAAATCAATTCAACACTGCTCTTAATATTTTGAGATTGGATTCCAGTGGGAAGTAAATGTTAAAAAAAAATAAAATTATTTGGAAACATATAGAATTTTGCATAAAAAATCTTTCACGAAAACTCCACAGCAAAATGATTTAGCCGAAAGAAAACATATACCAATTATAGAAACCACTAGAACTCTTTTGATTGCTAGTAAAATACCAAAGTATCTATGGGAGGAAGCTACCCAAACTGCCATATACCTAATAAATAAGATGCCTTCCTCCCAACTTAATGATATCTCTCTCTTTGAAAAATTGTTTAGACTTAACCCAAATTATGAAAGATTGAGAGTTTTTTGGTGTAGATGTTTCATTTATATAGACAAGAACGATAAATTATCACCTAAAGCCATAGAGTGTGTCTTTGTAGGTTATGGAATTGACAAAAAAGGTTATAGGTGTTTTGATTCAAAAGAAGACAAATTATATGTGTCAAGAGATGTGAAATTTGTAGAAAATGACCAATATTATGACTCTAACCACAAAGATATAAAAATATACCTTTCTTAATAACGTTATAAATCTAGAAGACGATAGTGATAATGAAGATAGTGAAAATGAAGAAACCATAGATCCAAAACAACAAGATGAGTACACTAATGTAGAAATAAGAAAAAACTAAGAGACAAGAGACTATAAATCCTTTTTCTCTATTCTATACTAGAAGAACTAGAAAACAAGAAAATATAAACATACCCTCCATAACATCAAAACCCCACAAAGATTTGTGTCCTATGAAATCTTTGAACCTCAAAGAATAAATCTTAGTACTGTCATTCAAGAAGTTCAAGAACCCAAATCTTATAATGAGCCAAGGGAATATGGGAGTGGGAAAATGTTATGCTAGAAGAATTAAAGGCCTTAGATAAGGCTCGTACTTGAAAATTTGTACCTAAACTCATGGACAAGAAATTTATTGGATGTAGATGGGTATGCAAGGTAAAAACTCATAGTGATGGCAATAGAAAAAGATATAAAGTTAGACTAGTTGTTAAAGGTTATATCCAAGAATATGCAATAGACTATGAGGAAACTTTTGCTCACGTTACTGGAATGACTATCATAAGAATTCTAATAACCCTTAGTGCTATTAGGAAGTGAAAAATCTTTCAATTAGATGCTAAGAATGCCTTCTTGAATGGTAAGTTAAACGAAGAGTTATATATGATCTCTCTTTCAGGACTTAATGTTATGAAAAATTATGTTCTTAGATTAAATAAAGCTTTGTATGGTCTTAAGCAAGGCCCTAAGGCATGGTTTGACAGATTTTAAAGTTTCATGCACGTGCATAAGTTTTATCCTACTATACTGACACAACTTCGTTTTTAAGAAAATCAAATACTAGTATAGTTCGTTTTTAAGAAAATCAAATACTAGTATAGTAATTCTGATTTTGTATGTTGATGACATGATTATTACTAGAAGTCATGAAGGTGGTATTCTTCAAGTTAAAAAAGATCTTCACGAAGTATTTGAAATGAAAGATCTAGAACTGCTCAGTTGCTTTTCGATACTCCACCACCATTTTTTATGTATTTTTAGGTGAGTCTTTGATCTCATGGAGATGCAAGAATCATCAGAGGGTGTCTCTATCTTCTAGAGAAGCAAAATATCGGGTAGTGACAACTATTGCCACTGAGATTTTATGGATTGCAGAGGTACTGAGAGACATGGAAGTCATTATTAAATAACCCTTTATTATGTTTTGTGACAACAAAAGTGCAATGTACATAGTGTGTAATAACACCTTTCATGAAAGAACCAAGCACATAGAGATGGATTACCACTTTGTTAGAGATGAGTGTTTGAAAAAAAAAATGACCATCTTAACTTCAACTTGCTGATTTCTTTATCAAGTTATTGTCAGCTCCTAGATTTAATTTTTGTTGAACAAACTTTCAGGATACACACCATAAGTTTGAAGAGGTGTTAAGGTGTAATAGGCAACGGGCCCTATAGTTCACAACCCCTTGGTCTAGGCCGGGGGAGACATGCCAAGGGACTAGCCATTGGGGCGAGAGCCATTGGGGTTCCAACGACTCTTCTCTCTCTCTCTTCTTCATTAAGAAGCTTTAAAATTTCATTGTTTATTCTATAAAAAGAGCCTCTTAAGTCTCTACCTCATTAATAAATATTCTTGTTTTGAGGACATCATCTTGGTTATTTGTTTGATTCATTCGTTCTTTGTTTAACTTGATTTGTGTGTTTGAACACAGTGTTTGGTGTATTTGGCATATTGATGTGATTCCTAGACTGTGATTTAGCATATGCTCTTCAAGTTGAAGAGTTATTTTTTACAAAATTCACATTTGGTTGCCTCAAACTTCAAAGTCTTGAAATGGGTGCCTGACCTCTTAAGAATTTGCTCCAAATGTCTGACTTCTTTACTGCTTACTTATTTATCGTGATACACATACTTACTAAAGTAAAAGATACATAGACTACAAGAGGGTTTGCCTCTCTAGATGAAAACTCAAGAAATTTATCAACATCTTTCCTAAAAAAATTCAAAAGCATATGTCCCCAATGGATGAAAGAAACAAGTAAACCCAACATATACAATATGGTGTGTGTAATCTATCACATTGCAATCAAGGTTATCCAATAATCATCCAAAGGGCGCCACTATTTTGGGGGAACACAATAAGACATCAGAATGGTAACTTGTTTCCAGTACATCAGAATTATAAGAGTATTCACTTTTCTCACCTGTTAGCTGTTGCCTCTGATTCAAAATCAAGAAAAGCAAAGCCCTTGCAAGTGGGATCTCTGGTCTTCTTGTTTCCTGTAACTGCTGGACTAACACGAAGAAGGCCTGGAAAACCTTTGAAAACTGATAGCAAATCTCTGTGAATGTTCTTCTTCTTTGGAAGTTTACTGACACGTAGGCGTACACTGCCTGGAAAATCTTCGACACCTTTACAAGGCAAGAAGTTAAAGCGCCTTCAAAACCAGAAAGAAACCTAACTGATAATACTGTGAATGTCATGTAAATTACAGGTTGAAAAGCTGAAGAGCAGTATACTAAGCACAAAAGAAGGTGCAAACATGATAAATATTCTGTCATGTGCATTAAAAAAAGAACCTTCTCTATAAGAATGGTGGGGTTAGGGAGATTCGTACCAGTTCACCTGGACGTCGAACTCCAAATCTCTCGTAAAAGAGATGACACCCTAAGCCAATACACTATGCCACTTTTGTACATAAAAAATGGGATACCCGGTCAAATGGGAAATGAGGTGAGAGTAGCAGTATAATTACATTGTAGATGGTAAGGTCAGTCTGAAAGAACCTTAAAAACTTAGAAAACCCAGAGAACCACCTGCTTTAACATTTCATTACGATTAAAAATATAGTGAAAGATTACAATGTATGCAAATCAGCAATATCATACAAACGATTGTGTCTAAACTGATTTATGCAATCATTCCAGTCATCAAACACAATAACTTCATCTTTATTTAGAAATTGCAAACAGATATTGATCTAGGGATGTTGTGACATGCACAAACACAGAGGGATGTTTATGAGCCAGAAATCAGGATCCAGCTTAATAGCAATGAGCAAGAATCACACCACCAAACTTTCACTGTGTGGCTACAATTATATAATTAGGTACTTTATAGATGCCACAGACATGCCAAAATCTATTGTTCTGGCTAGGGCGAATTGTGAATACATAAAGGATTTCACTGAAACTTGATATCTATGCTTCTCCTAGCAAGGGAAATTCTCATAGTACCTTCCAGGGGTGGTTGCTTCTCCAGGTCTCAAAGGGAAGCAGAAGAAAAAGCGGAATAAAACACAATAAGCCCCTGATGTTAACCTTCTTATGGTGGTACTCCCTCCAGGGTCTTTCGCAGAACTAGAAAGAAGCTAAAGGATGGCTTTATTTATTTCTTCCACTTGTTCATTTTCTTGAAAAGTTCATGCTGCGAATTTGGTCAAACTAGCTTTTCCTATATAAGATGGTTTCTCTAAACTCTATATGGTTGGTCTTAGTTTTTCTTCTGGGGTGTTCAGAATAGAGGTTTCATATCTATGAATTTGCACGATGGCTTAAATTATGTTACTTGTGTTAGGTTTGACAAAAAGATGTGAATCGCTAATATATATGAAACATGAATGTCTTCTGAGCTCAATGCTAACCTTCACAAAACAAAACCTTATCATATGCGTTCAACATTTCAACTGTAACACAAATGTGTAGCGGTTAGCTACTGCTAAAGCAGCTCTCGACAATGTACTCTGCGAATTATCAACTTATGCAAAAGGCTCGTGAAGAAGGCAGGCTATTAGCTTATATATCTTATGATAGATTCATGTATAAATCCCTCGTGGAAAGTTATAAAGGACGTTTTCGAGATGTTTCACCATGAGCGCTCCGCATCAGACGACGTGCAAGGTATGACATCAACTCACAAAATCAAAGGGGATTCAATCACTATTGAACTCGGATATCTACATTTCTTGTCTAGAACATTAAACTAATCGCCATGAAGTAAGAAACTACACCTTTACTTTGAACATCTTACTAAAAACAAAACTAGTTCGTACCAAAGATGGAAAAATGACAAACTCACAACGGATTCAAGGAATTCTCTTAACAAAACCATGTTGGTCACCGACTATCATTATGATTGCCCAGTAGGTCACAAACACGAGCAAGAAAATGCAAACGCACGAAGAGTCCACCACAGCTTCAAGAAAAACTTAACAAATGGTTTATCGACATGAATTACCCACCAAAGCACAAAAAACACTAAGAAAAACCCAATACACAAAGAATCCAGTAAATAAAAGGCACCTTTCTGCTGTTGCTGCTGCTGACTCTTCATGGGTTGTTTGACGGAAGTGGATTTCAAGGGGTTGAGCTTCAACTTTTGGACGTTAGCCTCTTGTGCTTTCCGACTCTGCTCAACCTCCTCAAGGAGGCGATCTTCCAGGGTCGTATCGTACGTCTTCTCTTCGCCGAACCCGCGGGGCTTGCTCTTCAGCCACCTCCTCATCTTGTTAAAGGGCAGTAATTCACCATCGTCACCACCATCTTCTTCCTCCTCTTCTTCATCAAAGTCTTCAAAAGCATCTTCGATATCGTCGTCCTCCATTTCGTCATCGACGTATGGCGTTGACATCTTGCCTCCTTTGTGTTGCTTGATTGCAGCAGAGATAGAGAGGCGGCATAGCGGCCGGAGAAAGGGTTGTTGAGGGGAAAAAGCAAATTGGTAATGCCTAATGGTAGTGGGATGGAGAGAACAAAGATGAAGATGACATGAGAACGCAGAGCTGAGTGACGTGAGACTCCACATTTCCCGACGCTTGCTGCTTGCGTAAGCCCCTCGCAGAGTCTCGGCTCCGCTCCCTATCTTACAGACTTCGAAATTTGGCGATTGCCACCAAAAATTGGCGTCCAGATTTTCCATCAAAAGACGCCAAACTTAAGTCCTTAAACTTTTTAGCTCTTTGTGAATTTGTGCATAAACTGCTTTTACTGCCAAACTTGTGCATAGCAGCCTAACCTCTGGGGCTTAGGTAGGACTGGTAAATGAACAAATCTTCTCATGCTTTGGCTCGGTTTGGCAACCCCATGGCTTTTTTGTGTTCGGTTTGTTCAACAATTTGATATGAACATGAACAGGAAGACAGATCATTGGAAGGTGAACAGGAAGACAAATCATTGGAAAGTGATATATTGGTCTGTATCTTTCATATTGCTAGTCTTTTTGTTAATTTTAAACATGGACATGTCTCTCGCCATTGTAATCGAGCCGCGGGTGCACTGGCCAATTCTTGGATGGGAAGATGCCACATCTTGTCTCCTTCGTCCTTGCTACTGATTTTAATGGTTAATGATTGTTTGTTGAAAAAAAGTGTAAATCTATAGGTAGTTGGAAACTGTCTGCAGTAAGGTGTTTAAAGACGGACTCACAGGGCAGAGGAGAGCCACTATCCCATACGTAACGGCAGGGGGGGTCTTTGTTTGGTTGCCTTCGGCAAACTGAAGTAACTTGCCAATTTTGTCAATAGTAAACATTTATCTTTCTTTGAAAAGTACACCACCGATATTCAGAAGCTCAAAGGAACCCGACTGATCCGGTACCAGCGGGGTCAGCCCACGATGGAGTAAAACCAATCTTCCTTTCATGTGGATTCTTAGTTCCCTTCAACTCAATCTTGTCTCACATTAGTTAAATGAAGTGCAAGAGCAATAGCTCACCTGGTCAAGGGGTTGAGTCACAAGTCGAAGGTCATGAATTTGACACCCAGGAAGTGCAAATAACACTAGCCCTGATTGAAGGAAAAGTATATAAAGAAAAGGTTAAAAAAGATCTAACGATGGTCCAACTTAGGGTATTACACCTCGGTTCGGTTTGGTTCGAGATTGACTCAGTTTTTAACTTTTAGGGAACCAAACCAGACCAGACCACGGTAAGAATCAAGCCAAACAAAACTGCTGGTTCCGGTTCGATTTTGAATCACGGCTCTGTTTATTTAAGAGTTTTACTTTTGCTAAATACAATGTGTTATGTCACGTGAGGTTCATGTTATATGAGGTTATAAAACTCATATATATATATATATATATATATAAATACTTATAAACTTATCAATATTAATATTTATATAAGTATATAAACTTTATTTATATATATATATATATATATTCACATGTTATAAAACTCGTATATATATATATATACAAGAACAACAACTAAGCCTTTTCCCATACTAGACGGGGTCGGCTACATGGATTCTTTGTTTCCACATATCCCTATCGTGTGTCATGTTAACAGTTAACTCCCAATAAGCTAGATCATTCTTTATTGTTTCTTTCCAACACTTTTGTGGTCGTCCTCTACCTCTTTTAATAATTTCCAAATTTAGTTTTTCTAACCTTCTTACATGTTCTTCATTTGATCTTCTTTCTATATGTCCAAACCATCTTAAATGATGTTCTCTCGTTTTATCTTCTATTGGTGTCACTCCTAATTTATTTCTAATAACCTCATTATGTATACAGTCTTTTCTTGTATGACCACTCATCCATCTCAACATATTCATTTCTGTCACAGACATCTTTTGTACATGTTGATGATTAACTGCCCAACACTCAGAACTATAAAACATGGCAGGCCTAATTGCTGCTCTATAATATTTACCTTTTAATTTTAATGGCATCTTCTTATCACAAAGAATACCTTATGCTCCTCTCCATTTTAACCAACCAGCATTAATTCTATGTGTAACATCTCCATCAATTCTTCCATCACTATGAAAAATTGATGCTAGGTATTTAAAACTTTCCTTTTGGGGAATGCAATGTGTGCCAATTTTAATTTTTATGTCCTCTAAAGTAACTAAATGATCAAACTTACATTCCATATATTCTGTCTTTGTTCTACTAAGTCGGAGGCCTTTGCTTTATAATGTTTCTCTCCATAGTTCCAATTTTCTATTAACTTTTTCCTTAGACTCCTCCACTAATACAATATCATCTGCAAATAGCATACACCAAGGTACTTCATCTTGAATATGTTTTGTTAACTCATTCATCACCATTATAAATAAGTATGGACTTAAAGTTCATCCTTGATGTAACCCAATATTAACTTCAAAGAAGTCTGTCATTCCTTCATGAGTCCTCATACATGTTTTTGCACCATCATATATGTCTCTTATAAGGTTAATATATGTCAATGGGATACCTCTTTTTTGCAAAGTTTTCCAAAAAACCTCCCTTGGTACCCTATCATAAGCTTTTTCTAGATCAATAAATATCATGTGAAGGTCTTTCTTTTTTGCTCTAAAATGTTTCATAAGACGTCTCAAAAGGTGAATCGCTTCAATACTAGATCTGCCTTGCATGAATTCAAATTGGTTATCTATTGTACTTGATACTTGTCTTAACCTACATTCGATAATTCTTTCCCATAATTTCATAGTATGACTCATTAACTTGATACCTCGATAATTTGCACAATTTTGAATGTCTCCCTTGTTCTTATATATGGGTATAAGTGTACTTGCTCTCCATTCTTCGGGCATCTTTTGGTTTTTCCATATTTCATTAAATAGTCTTGTGAGCCAAGTGATTCATATTTCTCTTAGTATTTTCCAAACTTCTATAGGAATATTATTTTGTCCTACCAATTTACCACCCTTCGTATGTTTAAGAGCCTCTTTGACTTCATTCTTTTGAATACGTCGGTGGAAATTGTGGTTTATATACTTTTCTGACTTAGGCTAAATCTCTTAAACTAATACTAACATCTTTATTTTCATTAAAAGGATTATAAAAATAGTTTTTCCATCTATTTCTTATATCATCATTTGCCACTAGAATTTTTTCATCATCGTCTTTTATGCATCTAACATAATTAAGATCTTTAGTTTTCTTATCTCTAGCCCTAGCTATCCTAAACATATCTCTTTCACCCTCTTTTGAGTTGAGTTTTTTATATAAGTCCTCCCCAATCTTAGTTTTTGCTTCACTAACGGCTTTTTTTCTTCCTTCTTTACTTTTTTATAAGTTTCTAAAGTTTCACTAGTTTTCTTTGCATAATGTAATTTGTAACATGCCCTCTTTGCCTTGATTTTATTTTGTACTACTTCACTCCACCACCAAGCTTCTTTTTGTGCCGGTACACCTCCCTTAGATACCCCTAATACATCTTTCGCCACTTTCCTAATATGTATAGCCTATTGTTCCATATATCACAGGATGTGCCAACATAATTTCAAACATCTCCTTGAAGGACTTTCTGTTTAAATATATCTTCTTTCTCGCTTTTGAGGTTCCACCATTTAGTCTGAATAGCTCAATACACTCTTTTCTTTTTTATCTATTTTTTTATTTGTAAATCCATAACTAAAAGTCGATGTTGGGTGGTTAAGCTTTTTCCTGAAATTACCTTACAATCTTTACAACATGCTCTATCTTTTTTTCTACAAATAAAGTAATCAATTTGTGTTTGTGATAAGCCACTCTTATAAGTAATTAAATGTTCATCTCGTTTTTTGAAGATTGTATTGACTATAAAGAAATCAAATGCCATAGCAAAATTTAAAATCTTCCTACCTTCCTCGTTTATATCCCCAAAACCAAAGTTTCCATGAATCCCTTGATATCCTAATGCCTCTTTACCAACATGTCCATTTAAATCTCCTCATAAACAAATCATCTCCCTTCGTGGAATCTTTTCAAACACCTTATCTAACTCTTCCCAAAAAGCTGTATTAGCGACGTTCGGTTCGGTTTCAACATTAGAACCGTGAATCGAATCGTCTGGTTTTCTTTCGTGCTAGAACCGAACCGAACCGATCCAAACCGTCAAACTAGAACCGGTTCGATTCGTTTCTGGCGGTTCGTGAACACCCCTAGTCCGACCCGTTCGCGGGAACCCTAAACCCTTGGTTGCCTCACCGAACCGACCAAAAGGAAAAGTACAAGGCCCCCGCCCCCTTGCTTATGGTTTTTCTCTCTTGGTTTTGATTCCGGGAATGGCGAAGTCTCTGCGTTCGAAGAAGAAGAAGAGATTGAGGACCTTGAGAAGGGAGATAGCAAAGCCTTTCTATGACAAGAAGGAGGAAGCGAAGCTGGCCGCGCAGGAGGCAGCCATGGCTGCCCCAAAACTTCCTCCACCCTCCGCACCTTCCTCTTCCTCCAACATGGGTTTGCACCATCACCACCTTCTTTTTATTCTTTCTCTCCTTAATCTATTTCCACCTGCTTGCACACCATTAGCGACGTTCCTCGTGTTGACTACTGTCGAATCATTTGTTGCTGCACTTCCTGTTCCTTTTTGTTCTCTGCAGATATGTTTCTTGTCGTACAAAAATTGAGGCTTTTGATATGTTCGGGCATTCTTTAATGGCCTAGCTCTATTGTCTATATTGTTAATGGCAGTAAGGGGTGGTTTAGCGCCTCCCCGATAAGGAGTAGGATTCTAAAGAGATCAAGCGGCATACTTTATGCACTATAAATAAGTAATTAGTAGAGGCGCTATTTGACAAACCTGATTCCAGACCCAGGTGCAACGAGTAAATGAGTGTCTTGGGCAATGAAGTGGGTTGAGCGCTGAGGAGGTGAATAAGTGATAAGTGGTGATTGTTGGGCCGCTTTATCGGGCAGTTAATAACTTGGTTGAATTTGGTATTTTGTCTTAACTTGTTCTCTGGGTTCTTTTCTCATAAAGTTTTTTTCTTTAATTCTTGTCGAGAATCTGCACTCGATTCGAATGTTCCCTATGCTTTGGTGTGTTTGGATTTGGAAAAAAGAGACAACTCAATATTCTTAGAAATTAATGCTTCCAAGAACCTAACTTGTTCATTTGGACTGTTTCATCAATGAAGTCTGCTGCCTACTCATTCTGTTTAGAATGAAATGGATCAGTTGATAGTCTGCAGACGCTTATAGTTGTACTTGATTATAGAGTTCAGCAGGACTGCACGGGGTTACTGTCCCGAGGAATATTTGTTTCATGAATAGAAACACTCTTTTCACAACTATGAAATAAGTAACAGAGAGGAAGAGGAGAAAGGTAAAACTTAAAGGTCGATGATAGATGAGGCTTATCCGTCTCATTGAACACCTATTTTTCCTTGGAATATTTTCAGGAATATTGCATAAGAAATTTCTGTCATTACACTATTGAGATCGAATGATACATTGTAAAACATACCTTGCCATAGCTCATTCTACTCCAGTTAAAAGCAAACACTTTTCTCTGTGCCTACCTTTTTATACTTCTTGAAATAAAGTAAAAAAGTGTCTGTGAGTATTAGTTAATTACTCTACTCATTTGATATACAGTAAGTAAAGCTTGAGCAGATTGTATAAACTTCAGTTCCCAACACGCAATGTGGGAACTGGCTTACACCAAAATGGAAAGAGAAGTCAGGATTTTTTCATGGTAGACCATTTTCTTCCAAAGAGATTTGAGTCCGATGACAAATATTCGAACTTCACACATTTGTGTCACTAGAAAGATTGTCCAAAGACCTTGGAGACACCAATATCACTAGTTACAGCTGGGAATACTTTTGCCAATTCAGGGTAGGTGTGCAAGGGCAGCCCTGGTTCTTGACTCAAACTGTTCCATCTTTCTTAAATTTGAAAATTCCACAAGTTTAAGATCAATTCAAGATACAAAACATGTTTGGGAGTAGCAGAAGTTTCTTTCTTCCGGACTGGATTGGTTCTATGATTTCTATCTGACAGAGTACCTATGCCCTTCTCTATTGAACCTTTGAAGTGGGAGAAGGATTCCGAGAAGCAAGTTGTTGGTATTAAACCAGTTCATAGGCAAAGCAATTAGAATTATCACATTAGTTCCAAGATGCATTTGCATGTTTCTGTTTCATGGTTAGCTCCAAAGGGAACACCAACTTCTTTTCATGAGGATGTCCACATCTCACAGGCCATAATTTCCGAAAATCGATAACTTGTCCTTGAGGTTGTTGTTGTGTGTGTACCTACAATGGCCTCCAGCTCCAAATTCCGAGAATTTCTCCTCTGCTTAAAAGGGAAATCGGAAAGAGAAAGGAAAATTCTTCAGTATTTTTGCCATGTGAAAATGTCCACGCGTGAGTGTTCTTAAGCAACAGTTTCAGAAACGATGGTTCTTAATATCTACTGGAATATAAAATATATAGAGTAATGATTTTCTAAGAACAAGTGCAATCCACAAAAAAGCATAGGATAGAATGCATTTTTTACAGAAATAGCCATGAAATGCAACTCTCATGCCCTAATAACTTAGAATCACGCACAACTTTTGTTTTTATCTAGGTAAACATCAACTGTCTTAGATTATTTGGCTCATAAAATCCATTTATGCTTCAAAAAGTAACTTGGGATAGTCAATTTTGTTGACTTTAGCATCTGCACCAGTTGCACTGTTGGGCATTTGAAAGAACAAAGAAAATATAGACTTTTGGAGCTCTATTGCAATCCACTCAGTACGCATGATGTGATACTCTCTGTGTATCATTTCCTCCACAATAAACCTTCTTTTACTCGTCTCGTAAGCTGAAGTGTCATTCAAATAGTCTCATGTAATGTTGCTCTGCAGATGTGGATATGATTGAAAGCAAACCTGCTGATAATGTTGCTGGCTTGTCACTTAAGCCTACGGGTGGTGTGAAGAAGAAGATGAAGAAGATAGTGAAGCTGAAGAAAGACCTTCGCAAGAAGAAGAACAAGAAAAGCAAGCATCGATTCTAGTTGCAATACGAAGTGTTCTCCCTGAGAGTACTGATTAATTCACTTCATGTTGCTGTTTTTTTTTCAATTGCTGAACCAACTCAAACGTAGTGTGGCCACCTTTTTTGGCAATGCAGAGTCCTCGATTGTGTGAGTTAAACAAATGGTTTGGATTACCTAACGTGACGCACTCTCGAAGGCCTGTATATTCTTCTTGATGATCAATATGATTAAACTGTCGCCTGTTGTGTTACCTTTATTCATATTTAATGCCACCGAGATATGTTTGAAAGTGCGGCAAAATTTTCTTCCGAGGACACTTGCATAATCATTTTTCTTATTACAGTTTTACTCGTTTACTTAAGTCTAAGCATGATATGCTTTTCCAGATGAAATTTTGTTATGTTACCATGATAATTGCAAATCTGTAATGAAATAAGTAGTCATATTATGATGGGCAGAGTTAGTCACTTAAGTCAACCCCTAACCAGGAGATCTGTGCTTGATTGTGCAACCAAATAAGATGACTATTTTGAGTATCATTCTCTTGTGATATTGTCATTTGGTACTGTTAATAGGGCGTTTGACAGTGCAAGTGCTGGAATTTGATAAGCAGAGGTTTGCGCTTACCAGGGCACCAATCAGCCTGGTGATGAGGGGCCGAGCAGCATGAGCTAAGGGAGGAGAAAAGGTTTCAATGTTCTATTGTTAGAGGATAACGGCCCACCAGGGGACGTTATCCGCGGCAAAGAGGAAGAGAGGAGCGGACGAAAGTGCACGAGCCGGCGAGGATTAAGCGTGTAAAGGATTCGGGAGGACAAGGGGGGAGGGAGGTCCCAATTATTGGCATCCGGCGCAGTGTCGGCTAAGCTTTGCACAACTTCTGTCTCATACATCAAAACTTCGGAATTCGGTAGAGAAATTGCAATTCCAATGTGCAGTTTTGCAGGATAATGGCACCAAAAGCATGGATGAATCTTGTTGATTGCTTCTCGCATCTTTTATATGAATATAAACTGCTAGCTGAGCAGCCCTTGTTCGAGCACGCTCACAAAGGGTTGCTATCCTTCTATGAGCCAAGGTGAACCAAGTTGTGAGAGAGATCTCCTTACATGGTGTTTTATTTACACGGCAGTAGCTCACCTGGCTAGTGGATTGACTCACAAGTTTGATACCCTGTGAAAGCGACAAAAAAGTGACTTCTCAAACCTTTTCTTTTATTACAAGTGGAGGCTGAAGCCTTACAAACTCATCTACGCGTACCTCAGGAATCAAACTCACCAGCAGCAGCATGGTGCAGGTGAGCTGACGCTGTGCACGCAACCCTTCACTTAGTTAAATGACCTAAAACGCTTAACTCGCAACCCTCCACTCAGTTTGACGTCATTTAACAAGCTTTTACAAGCTAGCTCCAAAGGGGGTGTTGTAGCTCACTAGTTAGGGGGTTGCTTCCTTTGAGAAAAGGTCGGGAGTTCAACCTCCGGCTGGCATCTGGTAGAGGTCTGCCTAACCTCAATCTTGGTTATCCAAAAAAGAAGAAGAAAAGCATTGCACCCAGCGTTTTTGTTCGATGGCAGGGCACTCTGGTGCCATTGCTGCTAGTGGGAGTTGGACTCCAAAGGGATGCATGTGTGTGTCGGTTTCGACCTCCTCTTTGTAAAAAAAAAAAGCATTCACAAGCTGAAACCTGTTAACCAAACACCATGGAACTAGAGAAAAGCATTGCACCCAGCATGTTAGCTCAATGGCAGGGTGCACTAGCACCGTTGCTGGTAGTGGGAGTTCGACTCTCAAGGGATGCATGTGTATGTGACTGTGTGTTAGGCTTCGACCTCCTCTTTTAAACAAAAAAAAAGGAAAAGCATTCACAAGCCAAAACATGTTAATCAAACACCAAGGAGCCAGAAAAAAATTGACCCATGCCAGGTAGGGGTCGAACCTACGACTTTCTGCTTAGGAAACAGACGCTCTATCCACTGAGCTACATGAAAATGGAACTTTGGGCTTTTCGAGCAAAATATGTAACCATCCTACCAGTTGGGCCAACATTCTTTTCTTTACATATCTACCAATAGAAGTGAGTTGTACATTAAGTCAACTAAAAGAGCTATAGGTACAAACCAGCCGAAAACCACTGGCTCGTGCACTGTTCATGAAGCTATGAAGATCAAGCTGAACACAAACGAGGCCGACGAGCTTGCAGCAAGAGCTGAACCAAAAGCAGTTCCTGTCAGCCATAACCACAGATAAGAACTCATGGCAGGAGAAGCATGCATTTGCCTCCAGTTCATTAGATGTGGTTGCATGTTAAACAAGGTGGGTAGAGATTTGAATATAGTACCAATCTTTGAATTGGTATTTATAAACAACTCAAATGATTTGGAATTTGGACACTGGTTAGACAATCAAGCTTGGTACTTAGCAACTTGCAAGGTCTTGAGATGTTTCTTGGTTCATTAGGAACTTTTTTCATAGAACAGTCTTGGCTTTTTGGACTTAAATGTGAGACCATGACATGATTGGGAAATTCACAAGTTCGATTCCTGCAGCACGCGGCAAATTGGAACTTTCGGAAGTTGGCTCAGAAACTGCCCAACCTTGGAAAAAGGCTCAGCTTTGGGTTGTTATCTGCTACAAACTTTATATTCTTGGCAACCCCTTTATGGGATTTGAAAGCCACACAGTAATGACCAACCAATTCTATGCATTTCATTCAGTAAAATCAAGGAAACAAACCCACCATTATCATGATTATCTATCATGATCAGTGTTTCTGATGGTAGATCAAATAGGACCTGAATCCGTCACTTTAGTTGGTTATGGACCTACCTAATTCTGAGGCAGATTGGATTGATCAACATCTTTGACCATACAAAAAGATACGACACATGCACCACCATGCTTTTTGATTTGGAACCCTGAAATTTTAAAGCACAGGTTTCTTCTTGCCACCTAAAATCAGTCTTAAAACTTGACCATTCCCGATTAGACCAAGAATCACAGCCTAGAAAACCTCAAGCTCGGTCACACACACACACACACAGAGAGAGAGAGAGAGAGCTCTTTGTCATTTAAACTTGCAAGTTCTTGAGAAACCACAAGGAAAGCGACATGCCCATAGTGGGCTCGTTTTCGCATTCAACAGGAAGAAACATCAGTTTCAACTCCCTTGGTAGGAGACGAATTGTGCCTTGTGCAATTATTTTCAATACTTGATTACAACAATATACAGAATACAGAATGCAACACTAAGTGATACAAGTCCAAACCCGTATTGCTAGTGTATATCAGTTCAAGGATATATTAAGAAGGGGGAACTATAAAGGCTTAAATAAAGCTAATTTAGCTAAATATAATTCACGACACTTACGTGACCCAATACAGTAAATAAAACTCAATAACAATTACTTGTATCAATTATGCAGGAGAATTAAGCTAAAAGAATCCCAGCATGCAGAAAATTGAAGGAATTTGGGGATACTTAATTGTCAATTAGGAACGAGTTCTCAAATATGTAATTGCGCATTGGTGTCTTAGTTCTGGCAAACTCTATGGCTGTTTCAGTAAATTTAAGAAAGCAGAGAAGAGAAATGACTGAAGAAGTGAGGGAGTCTTCAAGACGTGCCACTACTTACCAAATACAGGAAAGATATGCAACAACAGAAGATTATTCACGTCATGAAATAGGTGGACATGAGAAGAGTAAACCAATAAATAACAAAATGTATGTATGTATGTATATGTACACACATATGTATTAGGGGGAAAATCCAAGATACTACTCCAATATTACTTTTTTCCAAGGGAATCTAATGAGTTGCGATCTTCAAGTGAAATGCTTTTACATAAGAAACTTCACCACTACGGGTCTTAGGAATATGCATTTAGGTGGAATATCTCCATAAATTATCATCCCATTGTTAGGTTTGTAAATTTGTACTGATTTGCTTTATCTTCAATTCCTCTTCTCGATTCCCATTAAGATGATCTTCATTAGGAATGAAAATAGAAAATCAAGTATCTAATGTTATATGAATACTATTCTCATCTTTGGGAAGTACCAGAGGATCTGAAGCAAATACATGGGTTTGTCCAAAAGTTCAGTCGCTATAATCTCTGATCAGCTAGTCCGAGAGCTAGAGACAGCTGCATTAATCTTTTTGCTTTATATAAAAAAAGTAATGTGAAACGATAGGGTATCGAGGGAGGTTCTTTGGAGAACCTTGGAAAAAATAGGCATCCCATTGACATACATAAACCTTATAAGAGACATGTACGATGGTGCAAAAACATGTGTGAGGACTCATGAAGGAATGACATACTTCTTTGAAGTTAATATAGGGTTACATCAAGGATCAACTTTAAGTCCATAATTATTTATAATGGTGATTGATGAGTTAACAAAACATATTCAAGATGAAGTACCTTGGTGTATGTTATTTGCATATGACATTGTGTTAGTGGAGGAGTCTAAGGAAAAAGTTAATAGAAAATTGGAACTATGGAGAGAAACATTAGAAAGTAAAGGATTCCGACTTAGTAGAACAAATACAGAATATATGGAATGCAAGTTTGATCATTTGGTTACTTCAGAAGACATAGCAATTAAAATTGGAGCACATTGTATCCCCCAAAAAGAAAGTTTTAAATACCTAGGGTCAATTTTTCAGAGTGATGGAAGAATTGATAGAGATGTTACGCATAGAATTAATGTTGGTTGGTTAAAATGGAAACGAGCATAAGGTATTCTTTGTGATAAGAAGATACCATTAAAGTTAAAAGGTAAATATTATAGAGCAACAATTAGACCTTTTATGTTTTATGGTTCTAAGTGTTGGGCAGTTAATCATCAACATGTACAAAAGATGTCTATGATAGAAATGAAGATGTTGAGATGGATGAGTGGTCATACAAGAAAAGACCATATACATAATGAGGTTATTAGAAACAAATTAGGAGTAGCACCAATCAAGGATAAAATAAGAGAATATCATTTAAGATGGTTTGGACATATAGAAAGAAGATAAAAAGAAGAACCTATAAGAAGGTATGAAAAACTAGATTTTGAAAGTATTAAAAGAGGTAGAGGACGACCACAAAAGTGTTGGAAAGAAACAATAAAGAATGATCTAGTTTATTGTGAGTTAACTGCTAACATGACACATGATAGAGCTATGTGAAAACAAAGAATCCATGTAGCCGACCCCGTCTAGTATGGGAAAAGGCTTAGTTGTTGTTGTTGTAGAAAAAAGTAATGTGAAAACTGAAATTATTAGCCAGATTCATGCAGCCTTTTCTTGCTGTATTCTAGTTGAAAGATTTATGATGACATTTTCATGTGAAGAGAAGCCCACAAATGATCTAAACATAGCTAAACTACTAATTAGGTTTCACTTATGGAGTCTCAGAGATGACCCTTCTCTGTTTTGCTTTAATTATAAGTGTTAAGGTACAAAGTTCCATATAGTATTATTGTGTTACTGCAACATGGAGATGATCTTGATTCGCTATTATGAGGCTTTTAGTAGGTTTATAAGAACTACCGAGCTTCAAATATTGACTCGAACCAATCTTCTTTGATAAATTTAACAATAACCACCTTAAAGACTGATAAGCGGTCCTACTAAAACCTTCTTTAACATAATATTTTTTCAACATTCACAATAAGATCCAAGACCCACAATATAATTCCAATGAGTATGAAATAATAAGCATCAGCAAATCAACCGTGCCACATAACCCAGCACTTTTCTTTCACAATGTTTCCATGCATCGAGTGTCAAGGATAAGAAACAAAACCAACAGAAAACATGTTAGTGCCATAATGGCCTTAATCATCCTAAAGATGTTGACACTTCAGCTAAATTCATCCCAACAAACAATGCCACCTTTTAAGTGTTGAGACTGCATGCCCCAGAAGAATACGCAAAATCCTCAATAATTGATTCAGAAAAAGAAGCCCACAGCAAATACAAAGATTTAATGGCTCTCCATTAACAAAAAGACATCTATCTACAAAACAAGAGCCACATTATATGCAGCAGTGCATCATTGAGGAACGAGCTACCAATCAATTCATTGTAACTGCATTTGAATGTATGCTGAACCAGATATGAGTTGAACAAATAAATTGTGGAAAAACAAAGACTAGCCAATATTGTAGGTGATTGCTTTCATAAGGCAAAACGAGGTTACCAATACAATTATACCAGAAATGAAACCAACATCTCAACACTGTCTTTTCTGCAAGACTTTTGACACCAAGGCTTTGTCACAAGTATATTCAAATAAACTTTCAAATGATTTGTCACGTCAAATAGAAAGAGAAGTTGGAACGTAGAACACATGGAACCAATAAACTGATGTTACCCCAACCACAGAAGTTCAGCACTACCTCTCTTTGATTGCAAAAGAGAAGACACCCAATAAAACTTAGAGGTGAGATTCAACTTTTGAGCTGGTACGTGATTCAGTTGTTCATAAGAACTTAATTATAGTTTGATGAGAGCACTACATGTTGACAGGTATTTTCAAGAATTGGAACTTCTGTTTATTAAACTGCATATTGATGAACTATAGATAGCCGACCCCGTCTAGTATGGGAAAAGGCTTAGTTGTTGTTGTTGTTTGTATATTGATGAACTATAGAAGCATGTCTACAAGTTCAAGAAATAGTAGGTGAGGGCCTTCCTAGTAACGCTGATGATAAAGTTTTCATCAAAGGAATATAATTGCTACGGATATGCTGTTAACCATTGGAAGACCCTTTTAATACAAAATTGTCCTTTCCAGGAAGCGAACACTTCTTCAGTCAGATTTATGAGACTCATCTCAGAAACCTAGCATAAGAATTGTTTCTGATTAGGCAGACATTACACCAAACAACTATCAATTATTTGAGTAAGGATCCTTGTTTCTTTTTTATTGGCAAGCTGAGTTTGGATGGACCCCACCACATGCTAACATACATTGTGGAACTTGCAAACCGATTGAAGGTTCTTTTGAATTGGCTCACTAAGAGAGAGAAAGGGGAATACCACTGGTTAACTTCAGTCGTTAGATTGTCTATACTAAACATTTTTCTCCCATCGCAAGAGGATGTTTACAAACCTACTGTTGGATTTCAGAAGTTAGTCGCTTTTTATGCAAAAAACTCCTACCGCTCATATGGGTGAATGTTCAAGTTGGATTGAAGATATAGAAGGATAGGTATAATGTTCTAACTTCTAACCCCGCTAAATGAGTTACCACAACTGCAAAGAAGTCAAAAGGCACCATGGGAATTACCCGTGGACTTTAGGCAGTAGGCAGTTCAATGCAATCTCTAGAAGCTAGGTGCATGTTAACTAGGTTGATATCCCTTACATACTTTTTGAAACAGTATTACTGTCATTTATTACAGATGATTAAATATTCCTAGTCAACACTAAAGCTCCAAGTTACACTTTTAGTCTCCAAATGGGTCTATGCACAACAGGTATATATATGTGCATAGATGAATTTCTGTTGTGGAGAGAGAGAGAGATTAGGGATAAAAAGGGCCGAAAATACTAGAAGGATACCATTATCATGTTCTTTACACATTTCGTATCGTCAAAAGGTTGCCATAAAAAGTATTTTAATAGCCACTGTCGCGAAAATAAATCTACTTGCCCTATGAGGCAGTCAAGATATCAACATCCAAACAAGGACTACAGTGATACATTTCTGATTAATACATCTTTATTCTTGGATCAACTACATATTCTCTGAAGAGTACATGAAATCCTTTTTGAAGAGATCTGCATGTTCTAGGTTATCAAAGTTATGAATTTCCTTGATCTAATCAAATGAAGACCATCATACATCATCCTTTCCCACTGAAAAGGCAGAAACAAAAGCAAAGTTAACTTAGTCCTGATAGAAAGTGAAACGCAAAACAGTATGACACAACGATGTTGCACAAATTCAAAAAATGTTCCATCACTAAGTACTGAGATGCATCAATTAAGAATAACAGTTGAGAGGCGAAACCAAAGAGCAGAAATCTAACTGAAAAATGTTCAAAAGTGCCTAGAATCATAAAGTGTTGCAGTTTGATAGAAAAACGAGCAGCTATGTTTAGATATGAGATATAATCGCTTGACCCAGGGCAGAAAGCAGTAACTTAACTGAGTTATTCAAACAACAAAGGCATTGGTAGGATAAAACCTCCCACATCATGGTTTTCAGATCACTTGGCTTCGCAGAAACATAGGAAATTGATTAAATCAGAAACTTGTATTTTCATGACATCCTTGACCTGGTTGTGACATGGCTTTTCTTCTACTAATGGTTGCTTTGGTTAGAGTAGCTGAAAATTTGTTTTGGAACAAAGACAAAATTTTTAAACAAACTAAAATAATCAATTGCAAGACTAACATTATTTTAAATAATTACTGTTATAATGATTACTATTATATTATTTCCTCTAAAAAAAATCATTCACAACAATATAATAATTATGAAAAGGCTGCTGTTTACTAGAGAAGAAATGCCAGCTACTTTCAAGAACACAATAGATTGTCCCGAGAAACCCCTGAGAAGCATACAGAGCTCATCTGCCTCAAGATTGATAGCAGAGACAAGCTCTTAGTTATGTGTTCTAATCGATTTTGAAAATGAAGAATGAATCAGCGCCTTTTGGGACCCAATTGGACACCTTATATGGCACCTCTCAATGTTCACATATGTGCCTATGCTCAAAAAATAGCCATGACTGTAATACTATTGTTTACTTAGAATCAACTCACTTGAAGGTTCTGGGCTATCACAGATTAATACATTAATTTTGGTATATGGCCCAACAATTTACTTCCTTATATGCATGTTTCTTTATCACTGAATGTTCACATGAAACAGCATGTTGATAAAGTTTGATATAGACAATCTTTGACAAATGTGATCTGATAACAGGTTTGCAGAAATTGACTTAGAAATTATGAATTTAGCTCCTCTTTTGGTGGAAATTAACTTGGAAACTACGAATTTAATTCTTTTAGTAGTATTTTGAATGTGATTATACGCATCATAACACAACAGGAGACAATTTATGCTGGAGTTCATGTTGCTTGATCATGAATGCGATCACATCCATTGCTTCACGACCTGATAGAACTTCCGATCAAGTTAAAAGAGGACAAGCAACCCCTGGCGCTCCCTCAAGGCCAAAGCCGTGCGTGATAACATCTTTGAATTTCCATGGTCGGACTTCATTGACCCCTTCTATTCAGTGCCATGAAACAAATGCATGCAAAACGCAAACGTTGATTAACATGTGGCAACTGAAACTTCAAGACACACCATTCTGGTTTCATTATTCATAGTCTTAGCATCTAACAAAGAAAGTCATCATCAACCTGACAAGCATCATGCAGCAAAACAAGGTCAAAGTGTATCAAGCTGAGAAAACAAGCAACCTTTCTGTTTCTTATCCATAATGGACTCGGGAAACTGAAGATATCACAACGAAGAAGATGAATTCAGCAAAAGTTAGAAGTGAGGAAAATCATAAATGAAGGATAAGGAGCTTATACTGAATTGTACTGCCATTGTTGCAATCCTAACAAACAACCAAAAGCAAAAAAAAGAAAAGTAAAAGAAAACAAGAACAATGATGATGAGTTTCGCGCATACCATCAGAAAGCCATCCCCGACTTCTAGGACAAGCAGAAGATAGCATGGAAGTTAGCAATGCTGAAGCATTGGCTGTGTGTAGAGGCATCATAGAGAGCAAGGAACTGCTCAACTCTAATGGGTACCTGCAAAATGCAGGAGAAAAGCGAGCCTAAGAACGAACCAAAGACTTGTGTAAGAGATGAAATTTGGTGGAAAAGAGGTAAGAGCCGGAAAAAAATGTTGGCGGAAAGCAACGAAGAGAAAACCTCAAAGGCGGTGCCGAACGACGGAAAGAAGGGGAATGGAGGGTGGCTTTAGCGTCAGAGAACAGCTTCACCGGACGACACGTGTTCTTAAAGGAAGCAGTGGATGAGCTGCGAAAGACGATTTTGGCACAAGCTACTGCTGCCGCCCTCGACATGGTCGATGCTCCGAAGGAGAGAGAGAAGGTGGGGGGGGGGGAGGGGGAACACAGGGGTAGCCAGTGAGTCGGGTTTGATGTGAAGCCGATACGTACCGAACTATTAGCAGACTAGGGCTTGCTGGTGGCATATCGGCCGACTCGTAGGACTCGGACCCAACCCAATTCGAATAGCCGGGGTTTATACGCCCGGGTTTGGATTTGGATACGGATAATACCCAGACTGGTTTGATGAGGTATGTGATGGATACCGTCAAGTACCCAAACCTATATTCCGTATCCATTCCTGACTTAACATTTTATAATGATGAAAAATATTTTAATAATAAATGTGTGTGTGCATATGCATATGCATGAGTGTTTGTTTGAGTGTATGTAAAAGATATTGAATTTTCAAACTATTTAACTTGACATTTTATAATTATTTGAATTAGATTTTTGAATGATGGAACTTAAACGATATATACTTTTAATTTCATAAATATTATTAGGATTTAATTTGTGATACGAGTCGCACTATATTAACCCCTTCCCAACTCGAACATCCTACCCATCTTGGCCAAGAACAAACCGAAATTGAGACAAATTACTCGATGTGCGTTTTGGATCGGCTCAGCTCAACTATGAGTTTGGCTTGTGGAGGTCCACGAGTAGGAAGGCCAAAATGAGCCAAGTGGTCCGGCTTGGCTCAACTCATAATGAGTTCTTTCATGTTATGTCTGTGGTCTAAGTGAGCATAACACAAGCTGGCTCATTGTGGTATATGAGTTGAACACGAACAACCTAACACAACTAGCTGATCGAAAATTTCAACTTAAAAGATAAATGCACGATAATATAATCTTGACATAGTAGCGTTTAATTTTCTTATATTCAAAACTAAGTGTGAAGATATATTTTTGGCTTTTATGCGTAGTTGGTGTTCAACTTGTCTCACCTCGGCTTTCAGCTCATGTTCGGCTTAGCTTAAACTCCGAGTTAACTAACATAACACGAACAAGATCTCGAGTTGACAAATAAGCCATGATGCCACTACAGCTCGTTCAGTTCGGAAGTAGAGCTCCGACGCATCTAAGTTTACTTTAGCTAATTGACTTAATACAAGCTCAAGTGAGCTGAGCTATTTGCGGCTCATATAATTAAGCGTATAACCGATATGCAATTATATGTCTCATTAAATGAAGGGAAAAGCAACACAAGGAAGCTTTCCTTCCACCACTGCATGCCATGTACTTATTATCTATTGTTAAGCCCGGGTTTCCTTTTTGATCTGGATCATACGTGATTTGGGTCTGGTTAATTTGGTTGTTCATTATATTTTAGAAACAAGAACCCAAATCAAGGAAGAATAGAAACAAAACCAATATCTAAACATAAACAAAACCGGAACCGGAACTGTTAATTGATGGATCCGGACATAAAGCCATTGTGAAACCGGACTAGGAACCCGACCAAATTCGACGGAGTCACAAGAGGTTTCCCGAAGCGGTCTTGGTTTACCCGAAACTGGCTATGTTACCCTCACGTTAAACCCTCCAGGTGACCCATCTAATTAGGAGAAAGACTTGGTTAAGGTTAAGGTTTTAGTGGATTCGGCAAGGCCCGGGTCTTGATTCGGTCCCTAAACTAAAAGCTAGTATCAAACTTGGATCCAAACCGAACCCGATCTGTTGCTACCCTAAGCTAAACCCTCCACGAAGGAAATAATAGAGCGAATGGAAGGGCCCCGATTCTGGAGCCTTCCCCGTTCGATATGGTCGGCCATCAGCCGTCCATCTCCGCTAGATAAACGAACCAAGAATCGCGAGAACAGCTGGTAAAATCTGCACCATCGGATATCGTCCGTTTGGCTGACCGCGTGGGGTCCATCCTGTTTTCCTCTTTTCTCTTATAAATAGAAGATCGAGGTCTTGCGTGCGAGATCTCGTTTCTCCTCTCTGGCGCGCGGAGGAGCGAAGCGGCGGGAGCAGCAGAAGGAAGGGAAGAAGAATAGCAAGGTGGGTTTCTTCTTTCTTGCTAGTTTTAGTCCGTCTGGGATGATTGCTAGGGTTTAGGCGGTTTGATTATCGTCCGGGAAAGGCACGGTGACCGATCTGGTGACTCGGGACCACTTTCCGGCACGTTGGGATGTTAGGTCTACGGATCTTCACCTTTCTGTAGTAGAATTATAGTCTTCTACATCCTGGGTTTGGTTTCTGGCATTTCCTCGTCACCATTGGTTTGGGATCGTGAAACCCTAAGTTTAGTGAAACCCTAGTTTTCGGTTTCGTCGTTGACATGGTTCCCCATGATCTGCTTTGGCTCTTATGAAGCCTGTTTTCGTTTTCCATTCCCTTTTTTTCTTTCCTTCCGTTGTTCGACCAAGGTTCAAACCTTTGTCTGCTGAGTTGGGTTTCCTCAATCCTTTTTCGTACTTCTACTCTCAACCATGTTTTCATCATAATCAATCGTGCCTTG